>SJYA01000957.1:1396842-1427193 GCA_006410615.1 Neotragus moschatus | reverse complement strand
GGGACGACAGAGGATCAGATGGCTGGATGGCATCACTGACTTGATGGACGTGAGTCTGAGTGAACTCCGGGAGATGGTGATGGACAGGGAGGCCTGGCGTGCTGTGATTCATGGGGTCACAAAGAGTCGGACACGATGGAGCGACTGAACTGAACTTGCATCTTTGTCTCTTTTCATGCTGTCATGACAAAATAAGTTGAGGCATGAAGGAAGCCTAGTGGAGATCATTCTAAGATGTAGAACAGACTAAACAGAAAACTTACCAAAGAAATACCTAGTATGGTTCATACTTGAGATTTGGAGTAGGGAACGAAGTGGAGGAAGGTCTCAGATACCTAAAACTCATGGTTGGATCAGGAAATAGTGCATTTGAATATAACTCCCTCTAAGCACTACTGTAAAACTATTGTGAAGAATGAGAGGAAGGGTAGAAGAGGTTTTAATAGAGACCAACTTGCAAGGCTGGACTAGGTGTTTTCCTCTGTGCTCCTAGAAGATTCCATGTCCTTCTCTAGTGGCCACAGTATTACCTATAGATAGATCTCTGTTGTCTCAACCACTGACAAACAAGAGATCCTTGTATTAAAGACCTAGATCATTCATCTTGCGCCATTAGTTCCAATTGGGGCATTATAGTAAGTGCCAATAAATATTTATTTAAAAACATATATGAAGAAAATATTGATGGGGCTTATTACTTTGGTGCTGTGACATTTAAGCAAATGGCAATACAGACATAGTCTTACAGACAAGGTGATGGGCAATTTTAGCAGGAGTTGCTAGAAACTTATGAAAAAACTGTATAAATGAATTCCCTTTCTATATAGCTGAAACTAGTACTATGTTGTAAATCCACTATATTTCAATAAAAATAAAAATTTAAAAACTTATGAAAATATATATGATTCAATCCATCTAGACCTAATTTAGAATATAGTGTTGATAAAGAAAAGTACAAGAATATGCATTCATCCATTTGTTTGTGTGTTCATTCAGCAAATGTGTGTATATCTCCTATGTGTGAAGGACCTTTTTGGGTAATAGAATCATATGGAAAACAGTACAGACATAAGTTTTTCTTTAAAGTTTTTTTTTTTTTAAGCCTAGTTCTGAAATCAAGCAAAAAGTTACATAAAAATTACTCATTTAATACCTCAGATATGCAAATGACACCACCTTTATGACAGAAAGTGAAGAGGAACTAAAGAGTCTCTTGATGAAGGTGAAAGAGGAGAGTGAAAAAGCTGGCTTAAAACTCAACATTCAAAAAATGAAGATCATAGCATCCGGTTCCATCAGTTTACGACAAATAGATGGGAAAACAATGGCCAGTGACAGACTTTATTTTCTTGGGCTCCAAAATCACTGCAGATGGTGACTGCAGCCATGAAATTAAAAGACGCTTGCTCTTTGGAAGAAAAGCTATGACAAACCTAGATAACATTAAAAAACAGAGACATTATTTTGCTGACAAAGGTCCCTATAATCAAAGCTATGTTTTTTTTTCCAGTAGTCATGTATGGATGGGAGATTTGGACCATAAAGAAGACTGAGGACCAAAGAATTGATGCTTTTGAACGGTGGTGTTGTAGAAGTCTCTTGAGAGTCCCTTGGACTTCAAAGATATCAAATCAGTCAATATTGAAGGAAATCAATCCTGAATATTCATTGGAAGGACTGATGCTAATGCTGAAGCTCCAAAACTGTGGCCACTGATGTGAAGAGCCGACACATTAGGAAAGACCCTGATGCTGGGAAAGATTGAAGGAAGGAGGAGAAGGGGACAACAGGATGAGATGGTTGGATGGCATCAGTGACTCAATGGACATGAGTTTGAGCAAGCTCTAGGAGATGGTGATGGACAGGGAAGCCTGCTGTGCTGCAGTCCATGGGGTGCAAAGAGTTGGACATGACTGAGCAACTGAACAACAACAGTTGTTACATAGAAAAATAGTAATGCATATTCTGCCATAAATTAGTCATGAAACAGAAGTCACTCAGTCATATCCAACTCTTGCGACTCCATGGACTGTAGCCTGCCAGGCTCCTCCATCCATGGGATTTCCCAGGCAAAAATACTGAGAGTGGGTTGCCATTTCATTCTCCAGGGGATCTTCCCAACACAGGGATCAAACCCGGGTCTCCCATATTGCAAACAGATGCTTTATCATCTGAACCACCAGGAAAGCCCAGTTAGGCATGAGGTAATGATTAAATATTTGGGGGGCAGTGTCTTGAGGTGATTTAGCTATATCTTTCATAGAAAGCTACTGCTTTGGGCCTTTCTTAATTTCTTCTAGCTCTTGTTCCTAAGACCTTGTTTTTCCTACATAAAAATGAATTTATTTGAAAAACGCTCTGATGTTTCTACTCACAGCAGGTTGAAGGCTCTCCAAGTCCTATGTGTCAGGGGACAAAGTCAACATTGATTTGTAGTTCCCTCACAATACAGTGGAAAAGCAATTAAGTCAGTATGAACAAGTAAACTTCCATGATCATTTAAGCCCAAGACACTCAAACGTTAATCTGTACATCCGTCAGTGATACTCTATCCCACCTCCAGCTAAGGAACTACAAGTCATTTCTAACCATCCATATGCAAATAGCACAGAAAACTGAAAAAGGATAAGGCAATTTAGTGTTCCAGGTTACTCCTAATGCAGTGCCCATAATAAACTGCTGCTGCTGCTGCTACTAAGTCGCTTCAGTCATTTTCGACTCTGTGCAACCCCATAGACGGCAGCCTACCAGGCTCCCCCATATCCCTGGGATTCTCCAGGCAAGAACACTGGAGTGGGTTGCCACTTCCTTCTCTAGTGCGTGAAAGTGAAGTCGCTCAGTAGTGTCCGACTCTTCGCGACCCCATGGACTGCAGCCCACCAGGCTCCTCCGTCCATGGGATTCTCCAGACGAGAGTGCTGGAGTGGGGTGCCATTGCTATAGCTGTTTAAATGCAAAGTCATGTCTGAGTCTTTTGCAACCGCACAGACTACAGCCCGCCAGGCTCCTCTGTCCGTGGGATTTCCCAGGCAAGAATACTGGGATGGGCTTCATCTTCCTGACCCAGGAATCAAACCCGCATCTCCTGAATGGTAGGCAGATTCTTTATACCACTGAGTCACCCGGGANTCTTATTTCTCATATTTTCTTGCCCCATTCCTTTTTATCACAATGGGTGTGATTAGTATCCAGAGTTTCTGGTAATGTTAGTGGATACTCTAAATTCATCTGAAACCCATGGCAAAACTGAGGTTTTCCCTGTTGGAGAGAATTAAGAACTAACCCTCATTTAAAAAAACAAAACAAAACTACTTGATGGATTCTGCCACCACAATTTTCTAAGAAATCAGTTGTCTTAATTATATAATACAGGCTGGTCCATTCTGAGGAACTCAGTGGGTGTGAGAGACATTTTGAATTTGTTATTCTGGATAGGTGCAGGGTAAACATTTAGATTATTTATACATCCTGGCTGGCTGAGCCGACCTTCCCCAGGCTTATGTTTCCCTGTAGGCGTTCCTTTCGACTCGGAGGTCACCGTGTAGTCGGGAGAGTGAAAAAAGCAGCCTCGGTTTTTGTGATTTGGGCACCATTTTGAACTGAACAGTTGAGAACAATCTAAGATGTTCAGTGCAATAATCTTTCTTTCTATTGTTTACCAAGCCCTCCCACTTTCCCTGGCATGCATTCTGGTGGTTTCTGCTACAGACACTGCTGCCACTGGCAAAATCTGTTTTTGGCATCCAACAGCTTTCATTTCATTTCTATATTTCTGTACACTGGAGCACCGCCCTCTCACGATAATGCTAAGCACCATTGTTCCATTCATTTTAGGCACTTTGTAAGGTGTACACAATTTTTTTTAAAGCCAAAGTTATTTGTTACTGCTACCGTGTCATCTTTTTCTTTCAAGTAAACCACAAATTCTTTTCACCAGTGGCAAAATAAGCCCTTTCACAGATTTCTCTGGGTCTTTTATCTTAGTCTTCTTGTAAACATAGAGATGAACCAAATGTCAAATTCTGAATCAGTATGCTATGGTCTGAAAAGCACCAAATTGGATTTGAATCCTAGCTTTGCTTTCCAATGACCTTGAGCATGTGAAAGTCAAGCAAGGAATTACATATAAAGAACTATCTGGTCACAAAGAGACCTACCTCTAAATCTCTAAAATCTGTCATTCTGTGATTATTTTAGAAGCACATGTAGCACAATTTCTAAGACATTCTCCAAAGAAGTCAGCAATGTACTTGATATTTGTGTATTAATATTTATTTCAAATAAAGATAGCAATGTCCACCTTTACTGAGGCAATGAAATGAGTCAGATCAGTACTTCAAAGCTTTATCCTTCATACAGCTGTTACATAACATTTCTGAGTAGCCGACCCCTCAATTTTAAAACAGAGGGGTAATGACTTCCCTCTATGATTTTTGTAAGAATTAAACAAGGTAATGTATGTACAGAAGCCTAGCATGAGATATGACACATAGGTGTCAGCAAACAAATGACAGCAATTCTTACTGTTATTTACACAAAGCTTTGTTCCTTTCAAAGATCATTTATATACATTATTTTATGCTAACAGATTAGGCCCAGTGCTGCCAAGAAATTTCACATAAAAATATATCCCAGGGTCAGTAACCCTGTAAAAATTCCAGTCCTGAAATGAAGACTGTCAACTGGTTTTATGTTGTAGAAATAAACTCCTTTCATCTATGTTTCATTCATTCAAATGTCTCCTTGACCCAAAAGCCTTGTAGCAAATCTGTCATATTTTATTTATGTAGTCATTAATATGGCAAATATTTATCATGTAGCAACTATGCACCTAGATCTTATTTTATCAGATGCTGGTTTCTTATACTGAAAAGGACCAGGACAAAATTAAGATTGTTATTGAATAGCAATTTGAATAGAGGTGATTAAAAAAAATGGGAAGGGGCTTAAATAATTAATTTTGAGATGAATTTATTTGTATTCATTTTTAACTATAATAACAGTATATTACATTTGCACATTGCAGTAAGATTTACATGGTACTTTCTTTCTAAAACATGCCCTAGGCCCACCCATTTGCTCCAAACCTATTAAAGTCACCAACATTCAAGCCATCTTTATCCCTAGCCAACACTGTTAACAACAGACCCCTAACTGGTCACCAAACTTCCCTGGTAGCTCAGTCGGTAAAGAATCTGCTTGCAGTGAGGGAGGTCCAGGTTCCATCCCTGGGTTGGGAAGACCCCCTGGAAGAGGGCATGACAACCCACTCCAGTATTCTTACCTGGAGAATCCCCATGGACAGAAGAGGCTGGTGAGCTATAGTCCACGGTGTTGCAAAGAGTCAGACATGACTGAGCAACTAAGCACAGCACACAACTGGTCACCATGTTTTCCCTTTTGCATCCTAACATCTGTTTTCTTTTTGCGGTTAAATTATTCTTTAAAGTGAAAGTCAAGTAATTTTGCTTCCTGGTTTAAAACCTTCCAATGCCTTCCCCCTATACCTTCTAACAGCATATCCAAGAACTGCTCCTTACCTTGCCAACCATGTTCAAGCCCAGGTGAACTTTGGCCGTTGCAGGAGCAGGCCTATCTGGTTCATGCCTCAGGAGCTTCACACTTTTTCTTCATTGTTTCTGAAAGATGTTTTCCTCACATCTTCCTGAGGCTCCTTTTCATTAATGGATCTCACCCTTTTTGAGCACTCAGCCTGAAGGTGCCCTCCCTACCCACTGTTGCTATCCCACTATAGGATCACTGTTGTTTTCCTCAGTTCTTTATCATTACTTACTAAAATGCTGTCTATCTTACAAGGAAACCAGACATAGAGAGATTATATGACTTAAGCAAGTAAAGGGGATTATAAACAGCATCTAAGATGACTATCAGCTATTCTCCTTGGTGTTTTATTACACTTCATGGCTGGAGAATGTGTGCATATAAAAAAACTCAGTCTCTTGTCTCAAGGAATCAGAATTTAGGTCTTAAAACAAGATATTATCTCATCAGTAATAATAATTTAGGGTTTATTCTGCAAGACAACAATAATGTTCTAATGTAACAAGACCGGATATGATCGTATGCCAAAATAATCAAAGATAGTAAGTGCTCTGATTTTGTATAGAGAAGTTAAACAAGCATGTTACAAGAATTATGTGGGGTTTTTTTCCTTTTTACAGTAAATACTACCTATTGTTTCTTGAGTTCACACTTCTGGACTCTGTGGTTATTTGCTTTTTCTGTTTGTTTAACTAAATGTCATATTCTAAGGTTTCCTAAAATTGCTATATTTCTTGTAGTCATTTTGGAAATTAAAGTCATTTCAAATCAACTCTCTCTTGACCATTTTTAAGAATGTTCCAAAACCTTTTGAAATAAATGGAGATACAATGCTACTATTTCAAAATCAGCTTTGTGGTCTGGAGAGCAGGGTATCCCGTAAGTGGCTATTTGGGAAAATCTTCATTTTTAGGGGAACTCAAAGAAAATAGTTTATATGACCTGTTTATCATATTTCACTGCAGTTAATAATTTAAAATTATTGTGAAAATTCAATTAATTCTGAAATTTATTTGACACTTTTTCATAAATTCTGTCTGAAATCCTTTTCCTTCTTCCATCTCCTCTATGCAGACAATACCAGCAAATCACCCTCTAATGGGAACAGTCACTGTTTTAGAAAACATGGTGACAGGCCTTACATACCCAAGATGATTTGAATGAAAAAAGTCAGACAGCTCTCTCCAGAGAGAATTGAGATATATATATATAGATACATAGATCTAGATAGATATTTTCTTCCTTGCAGTAATTGTCCTAGTCTGTCTATCACCATTCTTGGTTCCATGTGAGCCTACACATTGTACCCCATAAAAAATCTTATGCTAGTTTAGCAAGATAACAAACGCAATATATCACATAGAAAGCACAAATTGTTAATATTTCCAAAGTGATACACAATTTAGCAACTTTTTTCCCCTCATGATGAGACAGATATTAAATATTTTAGGTTTTACAGGCCATTTATCTGTCTCACCTACTCAACTTTGGCACAGTAATGTGAAAACAGCCATAGATAATACACACACAAAAATGGATATAGCTGTATTCCACATACTCTATAATGAACTTACATCAAATATGTCATAAACTTCATAGCATTTGCTATAAAAAAAAAACTTGTCTTGAAAACAGAATGGTTAAACTGAAAAAAGTTCAGACCATAGGAGATAGCTTTGTCTCTATAAACTACCTCTATTTGTCTTTTAAAATATAATTATAATTATATTTATATTTTAGTAGAGGCTTATTGGAGAAGGAAATAGCAACCCACTTCAGCGTTCTTGCCTGGAGAATCCCAGGGACAGGGGAACCTGGTGGACTGCCATGCCATCTATGGGGTTGCACACAGTCGGACACGACTGAAGCAACTTAGCAGCAATAGCAGCAGCAGCAGCATCAGAGGCTTTTATTTTATAATTATATACTAGTTGAGGCTTCAAAAATCTTGAAGTCTTTTCCATTCATTATTTTTAATCATTGTAACTTCCTTCTGTGGAAGACGCCAGTCTCGTTTTACACATCCAGCATCACAGAGCTAGTAAGATTTCCAGCCATATGACTCTACAGTTGATCTCCTATTTCAGCATAGGCATACAATAACATAAAATTGTACTCTGTGTCAAATCAAATTGCGTAGATACGTTTGTAATTAAAAAAACAGGAAGAGTACATTGGATGTAAACATTCAGGTCAGAATTTAAGTAAAATTAGCAAAAGATAATGGAAGAAAATATTTTAAAGAGAGAAAATAGTAAATAGTGAATTGGGAAATTGAATATAAGTTTCTAAATGCCAAATGTTTAGATTAAGAAAAGAAAATAGCTACGGTCTAGTAACTTTAGGAAAGCCAAAAATAAAAAATCACAAATCTAGTATAGATAAATATGACTCTTGGAACTAAAATCTGAAACTAGCAAAATGGCAATATGTAAGATTAATATTCAAAACACAATCACTTCTACATATCAGTAATAAACAAATGGAATTTGAAATTTAGACCACAATATCATCTATATTAGAACCTCAAAATATAAAATACTTAAGTATAAATCAAACAAAATATAAGAAGTATATGAGGAAAACTATAAAAAAATGAGAAATGGAATCAAAGAACTAAACAAATGCAGATATGTTTCATATAAATGGATGGAAAAACTCAATATTGTTAAAATGTCAGTTCTTTTCAAATCAATCTATAGACTCAATGCAATTTTAATCAAAATTCCAACAAGTTATTTTGTGAATATCAACAAATGATTTTAAAGCTTACATGAAGAGACAAAAGATCTAGAACAGCCAATACAATATTAAAAGAAAACAATGTTGTAGGACTGACACTATGGGACTTCAAGATGTGCTATAAAACTACAATAGCCAAGACAACCTGGTCCTGGTGAAAGAACAGACAATTAGAGTAGGGANAAATTCCAACAAGTTATTTTGTGAATATCAACAAATGATTTTAAAGCTTACATGAAGAGACAAAAGATCTAGAACAGCCAATACAATATTAAAAGAAAACAATGTTGTAGGACTGACACTATGGGACTTCAAGATGTGCTATAAAACTACAATAGCCAAGACAACCTGGTCCTGGTGAAAGAACAGACAATTAGAGTAGGGAGCCTAGAGACAGCCTTGCATTAATATAGTCAACAAATCAGTGACAAAGAAGCACTGTAGAAAAAAGTTCTTTCAACAATGGTGCTGGAACAACTGGCCATCCAGGTGCAAACAAATTAATCTGACACAAACCTTCCTTGGACACAAAAATTAACTCAAAATGAACCATAGACCTAAATACAAAGTGCAAAAATATCAAACTCCTAGAAGATAACATAGGAATAAACCTAGATATTTTGAGGTGTATCATGACTTTAGTTACAACAATCAAGAAACAGTCCATGAAAAAAAAAGTGCTAAATTTGATTTTATTAAGATGAAAAATTTCTGCTCCATGAAGGACTTTTAAAAGATTGTGAAGGCATCACAGACTGGGAGAAAATATTTGCATATATGTCTTATTTCTGATAAAATACTATTATCTGAAATAAACAATAAATAAATAAATAAATAAAAAGAAATAATAAAATAAATAAAATCATCAATAAGAAAATGAAAACCCAATAAAAAAATGGGCAAAATACCTGAACATAAACTTTGCCAGAGAAGATAAACCAATGGCAAATAAGCACATGAATGTATATTTAATACCATTTGTTATTAGGGAATTGATTTTCACTAATTAAACATGTAAACAACAGTGAGATACAGGAAAGTTATGACCAACGTAGACAGCATATTAAAAAGCAGAGACATTACATTGTCCTCAAAGATCCATCTAGTCAAGGTTATCCAATAGTCATGTATGGATATGAGAGTTGGACTATAAAGAAAGCTGAGAGCCGAAGAATTGAAGCTTTTGAACTGTGGTATTGGAGAAGACTCTTGAGAGTCCCTTGGACTGCAAGAAGAGCCAACCAGTTCATCCTAAAGGAGATCAGTCCTGGGTGTTCATTGGAAGGACTGATGTTGAAGCTGAAACTCCAGTACTTTGGCCATCTGATGCAAAGAACTGACTCATTTGAAAAGACCCTGATGCTGGGAAATATTGAGGGCAGGAAGAGAAGGGGATGACAGAGGATGAGATGGTTGGATGACAACACCAGCTCAATGGACATGAGTTGGGCTAAACCCCGGGAGTTGGTGATTGACAGGGAGGCCTGCTGGCACATTGCAGTTCATGGGGTTGCAAAGAGTCAGACATGACTGAGTGACTGAACTGAACTGAACTGAACCACCACAAACCTATTAGAAAGGCCACAATTCAGATGGTCTACATGCTAGAGAGGATGTGAAACTCTCATACATTGCTGGTGAGAATGCAAAGTGGTACACCTATTTTAGAAGACAGTCTGGCAGTTTCTTATACAATTAAGCATACACTTACCACATGATACAGCAATCATCACATTCCTTGGCATTTTTACCCAAGGGATTTGAAAACATATGTCTTTATAAAAATCTCCACATGAATTTTTATAACAGCTTTATTCCTAATTGCTGGAATTGGGAAACAATTAAGATATCCTTCTGTAAGCTAATGGATAAATTGTGATATGTCCAGACAATGGAGTATTATTTAGTACTTAAAAGAAATGAGCTATCAAGCATGAAAAGACATGAAAGAAACATAAATGCATATAATTAAGTGACAGAAGCCAATTTGAAAAGGGTGCATACTGTATGATTCCAAATGCATGACATTCTAGGAAGAGCAAATTTGTAGAGACTGAAAAGCCCAGTGGTTGCAGGGGCTAGGTGAGAGGTAAAGATGAATAGGAGAATTTTTAGGATATCAAAACTATTCTGTGGGATACTACAATGGCGATTACATGCCAAAACCCATAGAACGTATAACACCAAAAATGAACCAGAATGATAAACCACAGAGTTTGAACTTAGGTCCTTCAATTGTAACAAATGTACCACTCTGGTGAGGGTTGTGCATGTGGGGTTTGGAAGTAGATGGGAACTCTGTACTTAATTCTCAGTGTTGCTGTGCACCTGACAATACTCTATATTTAAGACAGACTACCAACAGGGACCTACTGTGTGGGAGCAGAACTCTGCTCAGTATTCTGTAATAATCTAAATGGGAAAAGAATTTGAAAAAGAACAGATGTGTGTATATGTATCACTGAATAACTTTGAGGTACATCTGAAACTAACACAACACTGTTAATAAATACATATTTGTAAAAACTACTCTAAAATAGAGTCTATTTAAAAGCAAAAAAATGAACATGTTTTACATGGAACATATTCTAATTTTTATATATTCATAAAAACCATTATTTCTAAGGTCATATGTAACAAAATTTATCCAGGAAGATAAAATAGAAGACCTTAACAGAAAAATACATGGGAGTATTTTGAACAGGTTATTAATAAATTATTTTATATTGAGATTAAAATTCAAGAGAGGTAACAGTTTTTCTTTTAACATTAAAGAATAACCAATTCCTATAAGATAGTCACCATATAAAACAAAGTAATAAGATCACATCAAAATAATAAAAGTGGCCATCTACAGGTGGGAGCTCATAAGAAATTGCTTTCTTCTTTCTAAAAATTTAGTGTTTTATTAAGTGTGCATGCAATAAGTGTTAGTCGTTCAGTCATATCCGACTTTTGCGACTTCATGGACTATAGGTCACCAGGCTCCTCTGTCCATGGGATTCTCCAGGCAAAAACACTGGAGAATATTACATAAATGCATAATTATGAATGTACGCAATTATGCATTTATGTGAAATAATGAAGTTTTTAAAATTAAAATGTATAAATAGAAATATTTCATTTATAGCCTACAGCTTAAAGATAAAAATCAAATTAAAAAATAGGGCATACATTTCCGTTACAAAGAAATAGTTTAATAAGAATTGGATATTAGCCCAAAAGGAAGTAGAGAAGTAAAAGAAGTATCCAAATAATCTACTCTGAAGGATAATGCACATGTGGTGAGGATATTCATGTAAAATTTTGTATATTATCAGTAACATCCACTTTTTTCATGAATAGACTCTGATCTCTGAGTGTATAAACCATGTATCCCTCAGAACTATATCTCCAATAACAAAGTAAAGTGAGGTATTTTTTGCTTGTTTTGTTCTTCAGCATATCCCTAGGGCCTAAAATAGCACTTAGCATATTGTAGGCAAAAGATAAAATCTTTCTTGAATGAATGATTAGTCACTTAGTAAAAAAACATGCACATAACACACACACATGATGCATACACATGCAAACACACAACTTCAATGCTGTAGTTCAAACTTTATCAGAAACTTCATTTTTATATTCTACCCTTGGATGCTTCTGCCTGCTTCATTTATCTGCTTATTTATAATAATGTTAGTCATTACTGCTGATCACCAAATATTTGGAGCTTCCTGTCTTCCAGGGACATGGCAGGATTCTAGTCCCCAGGCCTCCTTGTAGCTAGGTGGGGCCATTTGTGCCCAGTGAGCTGTGAACAGAGAAGACAGGTGCTAGAGAATTTCACTGTTAACTCAAAATACATTAGTGCTCTTTTATCTCTCTGCGTGCTAACCTGTAATGCTCAAGATGATAACATTTTGTCCTTTTGAATCCGAGAGTCAGGAGTCATGGACAGTGCTCTGAGGCGATCTGCAATGGTCTCTTGAATGAGTTAAAAGCTAAACTTTTGATGTAGGTCATCAAGATCTTGAGATTGTTGCTACAGAATATCCTGATTCATCCCAATAGATATACTCGTCTTTAGAAAACTGTTTTAATCACCTTAGAGTTTTCAGTATCTGGTGTAATATACTCTCATTTTTTTCATAACTATTATCCCATGTTTATTTTCAATAAAATCTAATTGTGTCTTGATTGAGATTGCACTGAGTTTTGAGATGAATTTTGTGTGAATTTAAAATGTTTATAACAATGAGTCTTCCAATACAAAAATGTTCAATTACTTAAAATTTCATTTACGCTCCTCGATAGAATTTTAAAATTTTTATCTTTATATGAATCATGCATATTTCTTAAATCTATTCCTAGGCAGTTTATCTTTTTTGATTTAATGTGGAAATTTTTCTTCTATTGTGACTCTTATCTATTATTTTTACATAGAAGAGATATTAATGTTTTATTAGTAGTGAAAGTCACTCAGTCATGTCTGACTCTTTCCGACCCCATGAACTATACAGTCCATGGAATTCTCCAGGCCAGAATACTGGAGTGGATAGCCTTTCCCTTCTCCAGAGGATCTTCCCAACCCCGGGATCAAACCCAGGTCTCCTGCATTGTAGGTGGATTCTTTACCAGCTGAGCCACAACAGAAGCCCAAGAATACTGGAGTGGGTAGCCTATCCCTTTTCCAGCAGATCTTCCCAACCCAAGAAGTGAACTGAGCTCTCCTGCATTGCAGGTGAATTCTTTACCAACTGAGCTATCAGGGAAGCCCAATTAATGCTTTTTATATGTTAATTATTAAATTGCTTAAATAAATTTCCTTCATTTTTCTAGTATTTCCTGTACTTCTGTTCATTGTCATTTTTCATAACATATAAAAACATAAAAGATAGTAATTTTGCCTCCTTCTTTGGCATATTTATACCAGTATCATTTTAAAAATTATGTTAAAGAGGAAATATTTATACAACAAAATAGAGAACAAGAGCCCATAAAATAGAAATTGTAAATCATATGGCACTAACTGTAAGTGGTATAAATAGCTTGGAAATTAAAATGAAGTATTACCACAACTTAAAAGGTCATTATGTTAGGAAAAAGTAATTTTCCATAAGAATTACTCGAAGCTGCATAATTGCAAAAGTATTTTACTGCTACAAAACAACAGTGAAATGGGGTATTAAAACCTGTACATTTCACTAGTTTTGATGTTGGCCATAGTCAGAAATATGTTTCCCTGCTTAGGTATGCAGACTGTAGAACACCCAATAGAATGCTTCTACATGGTTTCTGCAAATTGCTGTATTTGTGATTTGTTACAATTAATATTTAGGTCTTCTTCTTAAGCCCTAACGTTGCAGGAATTTAGGCAAATTTCTCCCTGCCCTGCAAATTGTCAGGGCCACACCAATCCCTGCTTTATTTCCTTTGGTCTGTATTCTCTCCGTTCTTCTGTTGGTTTCCCCGACATCATATCTCTTGCAGAATTATTTACACTCTAGTACTTGATTCTTGGTTGATGTATTAAATATTTTAATATCTTCACTCCATTCCTATTTTGTGTGTGTGTGGTCAAAATGAGTGCTATTTGTGAGCAAGTGAATTTTGGATGCTTTTACTGACAAACAGGCCTAAGGTTTGGGATTGAGGCACCAATCTTTGTGGCTGGGGAACATTCCTAAATTACGGTACTTCATATCCCTGTATTTGCTTCTTCTAGCCCACAGCCCCCTCTTTTAGAAAGTGTGGAAATGTAGAGGGGGGTTTTTGTTCTCATAATGAGATTGAGAGGACTTACTGACTTTTATTGGGTATAGCCGGAAATGCCAAATATTTTGCAATACAAATTATTAATCACCTCTCTAAACTGAACCAAAGAAACAAATAAAAATTATGTGAGACAGTCTATATCCTTAAAGTAGCTTCCCCACCAAGGAAATAACAGACTGTTGTTCAAGAAGTGATTCTTGATTCTCAGCCCCCTACGCTTCTTTCAGACATAGGATACTAGGGCTGTGTTTTCTATCTCCTTTCAGTTTAAGCATAGTTATGTGGCTAATTTAGGCCACTGAAATGTGAAAGGAGCTGAGATGTGTCACCTGCAGATAGAAGCTTTAAAAATCAGTCCACAGTTCTCCAGGTTTTCTTTCTCCAGCATCCAAGCTGATGACGTATGTGTCAATATACGGTTCTCAAGACCATAGTTAAGAAACTTAGTCCTTTAGAAAGCACATGAACAGAATCCCTGCCAAGCGGCATCAACAAGAGAAAACATAGATGGCATTAGCTCACTAAGATTTTAAAATTATTTGTTACTACTTCAGAGCCTAGCCTATCCTGATTGACACTAGACAATATTGGACCATAGGAAAGTACCTTTTACAGAGGGTATCATGAAAGTGAAAGTGAAAATCACTCAGTCGTGTCCAACTCTTGGCGACCCCATGGACTTGAATGGAGAAGTCCATGGAATTCTCCAGGCCAGAATATTGGAGTGGATAGCCTTTCCCTTCTCCAGGGATCTTCCCAACCAAGGATCAAACCCAGGTCTCCTGCACTGCAGGAGGATTCTTTACCAGCTTAACCATGAGGGTATTGTATCCAGTCAAAATTCACAGATGGCAAGCCCTGACCCCCAGTGTGACTGTATCTAGAGACGGGGTCTTTAGAAAGGTAATTAAGGTGAAATGATGTCATAAGGGTAGGGTACTAATCCAGTTGGGCTGGTGTCCTTGTAAGAAGAAGAAAAGACACCCAAGGTGTGAAAACAAAGAGGAAAGGCCAGGTGGACACACAAAAGGGTGGGGGGAGGAAAAGCCAAGAAAGAAGTCTCAGGAGAAATCAAAGCTGGCAACACCTGGATCTTGGATTCTTAGTCTCTAGAATTGTGGGAAAATAAGATGCTGTTGGTGAAGCCATTCAGCCTGTGGCATTTTGTTATGGCAGCCAGTTCTACCCTCTTCACGATAGACTTTTCAGTTTCTTTTAATAGCAGACTCAGCTACCACAGATAAGCCTTGCCCCGATCTTGTCCCAGATGGTCCCAGACTGCTCCCCTGCTAGCCTGGGACAGGTGCTTTAGAGTTTCATTTAAAGTGTAGTAAGTCTTCCAACCTGGGTTCAACTCCCAGCTTTCTGATGTGTCTGCATGTTAATCCTGCTGCTGCTGCTGCTAAGTCGCTTCAGTCGTGTCCGACTCTGTGTGACCCAATAGATGGCAGTCCTCCAGGCTCCCCCATCCCGGGGATTCTCCAGCCAAGAACACTGGAGTGGGTTGCCATTTCCTTCTCCAATGCATGAAAGTGAAAAGTGAAAGTGAAGTTGCTCAGTCGTGTCTGACTCTCAGCAACCCATGGACTGCAGCCCACCAGGCTCCTCCATTCATGGGATTGTCCAGGCAAGAGTACTGGAGTGGGGTGCCATTGCCTTCTCCAGTGTTAATCCTTAAACTTACTGTGAGATCCTTGACATATAAATTTACTTTTCTGTGCCTCAGTTTTTTCAAGTTTAAAATGAAGATAAATGTACCTATCTCATAGTATTGCAGAGAAGATAAAATAATATAAAAAAACAAAACAGGGTAGAGGTTTATTTATAGTAAATACACAAAAAGAACGTTAATTTTCACTATTATAACCTCTAGCTTGGAATGCTCTGCCATTGTTTGCCCGAATCACAAAATATCTTGAGAAGTTGGGCAGGGCTGGGGTGAACCATGTGAAAGACTTGTATGACTCTAGAAGGGAGCATCTGCTTAGATATTGCACCCCAGTTGCCTTCAATTGCCTTCACTTGCCTTCACTCTAGTCCTAGCCGCAGCAAACCTGATAGACCTTTCAAACACTGTGTCTCATTAATTATCAGCCTTTATAGCAGGTGGAATTCCTGAGCTTAGGGTCCTACTCAGCTGTATGGACATTTTCAGAATATTAGTTCTAATACTGCCTCAGCCAGCAATGTGTCAACAAGATTCCCATGTATTTTATACTTAAGCCCATTAATTTATAAGGAAGCCTTACACATTTTCCCTGGTGACTTCCCTGGTGGCTCAGACCTACAGTGTGGGAGACCCAGGTTCTGTCCCTGGGTTGGGAAGATCCCCTGGAGAAGGAAATGGCAGCCCACTCCAATATTCTTGCTTGGAAAATCCCATGGACAGAGGAGCCTGGCAGGCTGGAGCCCATGGGGTCACAAAGAGTCGGACGCGACTGAGCAACTTCACTTTCACTTTCACTTTACACATTTTCAGTCCCCTAAACAATAATGGTAGCAAATTAAAGTTCACTCGGAAATTTACTCCAAAATCAAAGAACTTATAGAAATGCTTTAAAGAGACACCACATGCAGAGTTTGGTAGTGAAATGCTACTAAATACTTTATTTGAATTTTATTGATGCGAAAATGAAGGCCAGAGATGTGTTCCTTTTCAACTGAAGGGAATAGCTTCTATCAGCTAGAAGATCAGCTACAAAAACTTCAGGAATCTATTTGGCTTTATTAGGTCTGTTGCTATTGTGATGGGCTAAGAAGTTTCTTTTAAAGAAAAGTAATTACTGTACCAGGGTCCCTAGTCAAAGAAATGCAATTGCCTTTTAAAAAAAATCACTTGCTCAGCACAATTTAGGCTCTCTGTGCCTTTCTGTAAGCTGGATCAATAGCTAGCAGATACATAGATCTTCATGATGGCTAGAACTTAAATCCTCACATTTTCTAGCGATACTACAATGAAAGAAAAACCACTATGTGAAACATACTCACAAAAAGCTAAATTAGTACTTTATCACATTCACAAAGCAGTCACTACTGTTTCATTGTAGTGTTCAGCAGAAAAGTGGAGGAAAGAATATCTGTTGAACACCTCCTTTTGTCCAGGCACTGCAATAGATGATATATTTGATTTATCTGATTAGAATTATATGATTCTCACTGTTACCACAAGCCTGTGGGTGGATAATGCCTGAATCATCCTCATTATAAAACACAAAACTAAAAGGAAAAGAAATCTGAACCATTGTGGAGCAACTACCCAGCTTCATTTAGTGAATGTTTAAAAATAAATGTTTGCCTCAAATGCCTATAACATATTTCTTCCAGTTATACAGACTGTACAGCCTCTATCTCAATGCATGGTAAACCATATATGGTTTGAGTGAGTATCCAGTTCTCTTAAATAACTTTTTTATCTCCCTAAAGCCCCTTTGAACAATACCTCTCTGCCTGTTATGGAAAGACCTTGAAACTGAACAGATTCACTCAAAACCATGACAGTGAAATTCTTAGGCCAAAAGTGGACAGCATCTTTTACTGAGTGACACTTGAAGAGTTTTATTTCTGACAATTTCTATCTAGAAAGGCTACTTCCTAAAGTGAGGGCCACCTGACACACTTCTTTCTAAACTTTGACAAGAAATGCAACCGCTCCCTCAGTGTTGGAAGGTTTATGCTGGTTTCAAGTTGAATTTCCTTTCAACCAGCTCAGTGAAAGCCTCAAGCAAGCCTCTTTATTTAAAACAATTAATGCAAAATTCGGTTTAACATAATCTGAAGAAGACTGACATCTCATAATTCTGAAATGGGGAATACAAATTAAAAGTAAAATGATACCTTCTCTAACGTCCTGCTGTGGCAGGCCTCAATTTGAAGGGGGAAAAAAATCCATCTGGCCTTAATAAAGATGTGTGCTTTCCAGGTTGTGGGGGTATATTGTTTCCTTTACATTTTTACAGTGAGGGCTAATTTTTAGTGCTATGAAACTATACAATTTATTTTATTTTTAAAGAGATCAGTCTTATTGATTCCATAAGTCTTCATTAAAGAATGAATGAATAACTGTCGAGTATCTCCTCAGAGACAGTGGGCTAAGTCCTATGCCAGAGTGAAGTGAGATGTGTGCGCAGGAGAGCACTTTCATCTGACCCACAAGTCAGGCAAAACTCTCCTGAGAATAAGGATGGAGGTCAAATTTTGAAAACAGGCAGCAATGACCAGGATGAAGAATGGGAGGAAGGACTTTGCAGGCAGGATGAGAGGTGAACGCAAATCACGTTAGTGAAGTCTGATTATGACGCGTCTCCATCTAAATCCTGTGCTTTCTCAGATGTCTTGTGACCATCTCTCACCCACAGCCCGGCACATGTGTACTTCCATCTGGATTCCCCATCTCAGGCAAAAGTATCACGAGCACCTATTCCTACCTTCCTGGAAGCATGAGTTAAACTCCACTCTTCCCTTTCCTTTAACTATAGTCTTAAAGGAGACTATATTATATGTTCCCTCTTATATATGTGTCATCTCCAGCAATATTTACTTATTTAAATGTCTTTCTCTTTAATGTGCACAAATGCTATAGCCAGTTTTTATTCAATGATTGTCTATCTTGTAAATTCACCAATTGTTGGCAGTTAAAATAAAATATGTACAAAGTGTTGGGGCTATAATGATGAATATGACACTGTCACAGGCTCCAATGGGATCATACCAAATGGAAGAGATACAAATATAGCAAGAGAATTTTAATGCAAGGTATCTTAAAGATGGGCTTCTCAGGTGATTCAGTGGTAAAGAATCTGCCTGCCAATGCAGGAGACACAGGAGACGTGGGTTCCATCCCTGGGTGGGGAAGATCCCCTGGAGGAGAAAACGGCAACCCACTCCAGTGTTCTTGCGTAGAAAAGTCCGTGGACAGAGGAGCCTGGCAGGCTACAGTCCATGGGGTCACAAAGAGTCAGACATGACTAAGTGACTGAGCACATCTTAGAGAGACACACAAAAGACACCTGAGGATCAGAGGGGATGGCTGGAAAGCCTTCTGGATAGATTAAAAGTCCTGTGGTGAGACTTCAGGATAAGGAGGAAAGACCACAGAGAAACCATTCCAGAGAAAACAGACTTAGCAAAGGCATGGATATAAGATACAACGAGCTATAACAAAGGTTGCTGAAAAAACATTTTGAGGGGGAGAAATGATGAGAGGTCAAGGTACAGAGGAAAGCAGAGGCCAAGCCATGCAGAATCTTGTGTGCCATGTTAGAAAGACAACAAAAACAGTACTAACACATTCAGTTCAGTTCAGCTGAGTCGCTCCATCGTGTCCGACTCTTTGCGACCCCATGAATCGCAGCACGCCAGGCCTCCCTGTCCATCACCAACTCCCGGAGTTCACTCAGACTCGCGTCCATCGAGTCGATGATGCCACCCAGCCATCTCATCCTCTGTCGTCCCCTTCTCCTCCTGCCCCCAGTCCCTCCAAGAGTCTTTTCCAATGAGTCAACTCTTCGCATGAGGTGGCCAAAGTACTGGAGCTTCAGCTTCAGCATCATTCCTTCCAAAGAAATCCCAGGGCTGATCTCCTTCAGAATGGACTGGTTGGCTCTCCTTGCAGTCCAAGGGACTCTCAAGAGTCTTCTCCAACACCACAGTTTAAACGCATCAATTCTTCGGTGCTCAGCCTTCTTCACAGTCCAACTCTCAATGCCTATTGTACTCCTAGATATGATTATGCACTTTTTTATTTCATCACAATAACTATATTTTTGAAAGACATCATTTTCATTTTCCATACTCAAAACAACTAAGACTTGTGTAAGTTAAGGTAGAATCTTAACTTTGAGTGCATGAGTTCTAATGCACTCAAATTCAGATATGACCTACAACTGAATTCTCTCTTATTTCTGCCTTCCCCAAAGCCTCTTTATTTTGTTAACAAATACTTTTGTTTGTAATTTCAGTTATACCAACTCACCAAGGGAGTATGTTTTTCTTCTGGCTTTTGATGGCTCATTTGCCTTTTGCAGAAGGTTCAGATTTCTTAATGTGGCTTTCAGTGTTGTTTATGTTTTCCCCTTCCTTCATCTCAATCTCTATATTCATCCTAAATTATAGATATAATTAATTTATTATCTTTTCTGAAGTTGTCTCTGTATCTTTGTATGTGCTATTTCACCTTTTTCAAATGCCTATTTCTACTTTATTTCTCCTTTCACGCCTGAAAAAATACATATTTACCTCCAGCACCCATAAGGGAACAAAGTTCCATGTTAATTTCTTTCACAAAGATAAAGCCTCAAAAACCAAGGATTCACTTTAAAAAAAAAAAAAAAAAAGAGTACAAAGATACATTGAAATATGTGATATTTAACCAGAGATCATGTAAGAAACTAACCTTCCATAAAGTCATTAAGATAACTGTGTGAGCGTATATAATAGACAGATATATTTTCCTTTAACTGGTACAGTAGGGAAGGATGGTCATTCCCACTGATGTATGGCTATCTCTGAATTTTCTATGCCTGTGCTTTATAATCCAGATACTTAGAAAATAGCATGTATAGTCTAGCCAAAGGCACTATACAAATCAAAGCATGACCCATTCATTTCTGTTCTGTCATATGGAGATTGAAAATGGTGTACTTTCCATGTTCCACGACATTAGCCTAGCCTAACACCAGATTCAGCTGCATAATGTCTATGCCTGAAGGTGGACAAGGGAGTTGAGATATTCAAATATGTGACTTCATGGACAGCTGAAACACAAATGTAATTTATTTATGGTACTCTAACTATGTATTGTGGATCTACAAACTTTCATTTACCTAAAATAGTGACATATGACCAAGTGCCCACCATAAGTAAATTCATGATTTTGCAGAGGAGGTCAAACATAATATACTAGAGTATGAATAATAATATCAAATAGCAATTCAAGAGGCTTAAATTACACAGGAAAATACATTTAAGTAAACAGTTTTTGATAGTTTATGAACCATGAAAAAAGCACTAGAGTCAGAAATCTGGGTTCTTGTCCCAATCTTACTATGAGTGACTGAGTAAAGTCGTTCAGTTGTGTCCGACTCTTTGCAACCCTGTGGACTATAACCTATCAGGCTCCTCCGTCCATGGTCTTCTCCAGGCAAGAATACTAGAGTGAGTTGCCATTTCCTTCTCCAGGGGATCTTCCCATCTGAGGGACTGAACCCGGGTCTCCTGCCTTGCAGGCAGAGGCTTTAACTTACTTATGGTACTACACATGATGACATGTAGCAAGTTAGTTAAACTCTCTAAATTTTGAGTTCAGCTAAATATACCTGTTATGCCAACTTCACTAGACTTTGGAAACAACAAAATTTAAAAAGTGATTCTACAATTACAAAATAATACACAAAGTATGATGCAAGATAATTTTCATTCAAGGAACAACATTTTAACAGACTATGTACTCAGTTTCTACTTGAGTTCTCGCACTGATTTTCTTTTAAGGTGGATTCTTTGACTACACTTATTACTCAAATCAATATGATGGGCTATTTTTATCCAATAATGATTTCTTGAGCAACTACTATATGCCAATCACTATGTACAGTGCAAAAGATCCAACCATGGACATGTCATATGAGGAACATAGTTGTATTCAAGAAATGTTCATTATATACATATATATTTAAATTGAACTCCATAGTTAATGGGAGTATATACATAGGCTATTGAAAATGAAAATGACTTGCATGATTTAGAAATTCTTTGGATAGAGTGAAAGAGAAATTTTGATTGCTGTGACAAAGGTTTGCAATACAAAATATAGCATAACTGATAAAAAAATTTACACTAAATTAATTGTAAACTTTTGTAGCCAATAGGCAAGGTACAGGAGCTGACAATTGACACCAGGAATAAGATATACATATATCAGAAAAAAACTTTGACAATTTTTCAGTCTCATAAACATGTGTGTGTACATATATATATGCACATATAGATGTACACATATACCACATATGGTGTAAGTTCTGTTCAGTTCAGTTCAGTCGCTCAGTCATGTCTGACTCTTTGTGACCCCATGAATCGCAGCACGCCAGGCCTCCCTGTCCATCACCAACTCCCAGAGTTCACTCAGACTCATGTCCATCGAGTCAGTGATGCCATCCAGCCATCTCATCCTCTCTCATCCCCTTCTCCTCCTGCCCCCAATCCCTCCCAGCATCAGAGTCTTTTCCAATGAGTCAACTCTTCACATGAGGTGGCCAAAGTACTGGAGTTTCAGCTTTAGCATCATTCCTTCCAAAGAACACAAAAGAAATTAATGAATAATTGAAAAATTATAAAATGAAAATATTTAATATCTGAAATTATGAGATAATATATTTTTATCTTATAGATATATTTTGATTGTTCTTAGAACATACAATCTCTCTGGAGAGAAATTTTAAAATGTCTTGCTATATTCGAGTGAGCTCACTGTATGACCTGACAATACTACTATATTTCTATTTCTGCATGGTACTATTTCTACACACTTAGCAGCTTAAATATTTTTGGTATCACAATTTCTGTGGCTGAGGAGTCTGGCCATATCTTTCTTTGGGTCTCACAAGACTCCAATCAAAATGTCAGTCAGGACTGGGATTTGATCTGATATTAGATTGGGAACTGACACACTTCTAAGCTCACTTGAGTTGCTGGGATATCAGTTGCTTGCAGTTGTGATACTGAGGCTGTCAGTTTCTTGCTATTGGCTGGAAGCTGCCTTCACCTCTTAGAGGTCATCCACTATTCCTTGCCGCATGAGGCTCCCCAACATAGCTGATTACTTTCTCAGAGCCAGCAAGGGAGAGCCTCTAAGGAGACAGTCACTACAGTCTTATGTAATATTATCATACACACATAATCACATATATTCTATTTGTTCAGAAGCAAATGACAGGCCACCACCACACTTAAAGGAAGGGCATTACACAAGGCTGTGAATAACAGAATGTGAAGATCATGGGGATGTCTTTAACATTCCGTCTGCCATAACCACATTACAGAATGTATTCTAAGGAAATAATTCAACAAAAAAAGAAACATTTAGATGGTATTGTTAATTGGTACACTGGGTATTATTTCTGGTAATTGGGAGCAGTTTCAATTCAAAAATAGGCAAAAGCAAAAAGAGAAGAGGATATAGATGACTAGATTCTTATAAACTAATGTACTTGTACATTATTTACATTAATCATGAAACTTAAGAAGTTATACACACATAATTGGAAAAATAAATAAGGCAACAATAAGAAAAAGAAGACAGAATAAGGAATAAGTGATCACAGCAACTAGAAAAAAATTTATCTGAATAAATATTTATAGTAAAATAGGTTAAAATATTTGTCAATACTTTTTGGTAATGTTTTAAAGAGTTTATCTATTGTCTACTATTTTTTAAAACACCAAATAAAAATAGTTATGAAAATGTGACCATCAAAATGTAGAAAGCAAAAATAAATGGCAGAAATGATTTTTTAAGACTCTATAGTGTGATTTTTTTAAAGGATTGCTAAATTGATAAAATTCTATTTAAGGAAAAGGGAGAAAACAAAAATATATATTAACGAGGAATAAAAAAGATGGCATAACCACATATTCAAAAGAGTTTAAAAACATTTTAATATAAATATTGCATGCAAAACTGGGAAAACTAATTGGAATATTTGAAGAAAAATGGATGATTAGCAAACATAAATTATCAAAATTGATCCTAAGAATGTAGAAATTTTCTCAAATAGTTATAAAAACATAGTGGGATTGATGAAAGATTTTACCACTTACAATGTTATTAGCCTAGATTATTTTATAGATGAGTTCTGCTGCTGCTGCTGCTAAGTTGCTTCAGTTGTGTCCGACTCTGAGACCCCGTAGACGGCAGCCCACCAGGCTCTCCCGTCTCTGGGATTCTCCGGGCAAGAACACTGGAGTGGGTTGCCATTTCCTTCTCCAGTGCATGAAAGGGAAAAGAAAAAGTGAAGTCATTNGCTTCAGTTGTGTCCGACTCTGAGACCCCGTAGACGGCAGCCCACCAGGCTCTCCCGTCTCTGGGATTCTCCGGGCAAGAACACTGGAGTGGGTTGCCATTTCCTTCTCCAGTGCATGAAAGGGAAAAGAGAAAGTGAAGTCGTTCAGTAGTGACAGACTCTTTGCGACCCCATGGACTGCAGCCTACCAGGCTCCTCCGTCCATGGGATTTTCCAGGCAAGAGTACTGGAGTGGGTTGCCATTGCCTTCTCCATAGATGAGTTCTATATAATCTCTAAATAACATGTAAAGATCATTAAAAATAATGCTATTAAAATTTTTGCAGATCACAAAGAATTGATATACCATATGCTATTTTTTATCAATTAACAAAAACTTTAAACATGTCAAGATAAAAATATATTCAAAAACTTTACATTAACAATGTTTTGAATAACAATGCACAATTTATAAGTTAAAAATAATAAGTTTGTTAAACTTTGCTCAATTTTGCTATGAACATAAGACTGTTCTAAAAAATGAAGTCTATTAAAAAGTTAATAATTAGATATAGGCATATGACTGTAGAATTTCAGGGAAAGGGATGAGGCAATGTATAAGCTAAAGCTAACCGTAAAATAAATATCTAAACATAAAAAAATTAGAAATTGAAGAAAATTAGAGTACTCTCTTATTTTAAAACTTAATATGATGATGTTGAAGTTCATATGAAAGAATAAATATTTAACATAACACACAAAACAAAAAACAATATGAAGAGAACTTTGCCTAAGTAGATACCAAAACTTACAATAAACTCATAATAATAAAAATAGGATGGCAATTCCATAGGTATCAACAAAGTGGTCAGAATAACGACATCAAAGTAGATTCATTTGAAAGTGTGACTGAACGTGTAACAAGTTAGAATTCAATAAGGTAGCAAAATGGAAGTTTATTTCATAGCCAGAACAAGGAATTAGCCATCTATAAGAAAACAAAGAACCTGACACATAAAAAGTAAATCCTTTACAGAACAATTCAATGTATGATTATCAAATAGAAAATAATTATGTTATATGCTGCTAAGTCTCATCAGTCATGTCCGACTCTGTGCGACCCCATAGACGGCAGCCCACTAGGCTCCCGTCTCTGGGATTCTCCAGGCAAGAACACTGGAGTGGGTTGCCATTTCCCTCTCCAGTGAATGAAAGTGAAAAGTGAAAGTGAAGTCGCTCAGTCGTGTCCAACTCTTCACGACCCCATGGACTGTAGCCTACCAGGCTCCTCCATCCACGGGACTTCCCAGGCGAGAGTACTGAAGTGGGTTGCCATTGCCTTCACCGAATTATGTTATATAAGTACATGTAAATAAAAAATAATGATAGCCATATATAATTTATTACTACTACTAAATCACTTCAGTCGTGTCTGACTCTATGTGACCCCATAGACGGCAGCCCACCAGGCTACCCTGTCCCTGAGATTCTCCAGGCAAGAATACTGGAGTGGGTTGCCATTTCCTTCTCCAATGCAGGAAAGTGAAAAGTGAAAGTAAAAGTCACTCAGTTGTGTCCGACTCTTTGCAACCCCACTGACTGTAACCNATAGACGGCAGCCCACCAGGCTACCCTGTCCCTGAGATTCTCCAGGCAAGAATACTGGAGTGGGTTGCCATTTCCTTCTCCAATGCAGGAAAGTGAAAAGTGAAAGTAAAAGTCACTCAGTTGTGTCCGACCCTCAGGGACTGCATGAACTGCAGCCTACCAGGCTCCTCCATCCATAGGATTTTCCAGGCAAGAGTACTGGAGTGGGGTGCCATTGCCTTCTCCGATATAATTTATAGCTTTGCACATATATTTAAAGTTCTTCTAAAAATAAAACAACACATTATAACACATTATCTAGGAGCTCTCATATAGCATTTTTGGGAAAACAGACTCACAAAGTGAGAGGAAATCCAGATATCATAAAGGAAAATGGATGTAAAAATTCCATAAACAGAATCAAATCAAAAGAAAATATGCAAGTCATATGGTAGGCAATTGATTACTATTACAAACATATACAATTATCTGACAAGACAAATACAAAAAGTAAGGAAATTATTTGAACAGACAATTCTCAAAATAAGAACTCCAAATGGCCAATAAACACAAAGATAATCAGTCTGAATAACAGTTTAAAGTTTAAAATGTGATGAAAAGCCACATTTTATCTCTAATTGTGAAAAAAAAAATATGTAAAGTAAATCTGATCTAGGGACCAGGTGTGGGAAACTGATAGCCACGTGACTGATGCTAAGAATGTGACATACTACTGCACTTTAGAACATAATTTGGTAATATCAATTAAATACAAAAATCCCACAGCCTTCACATTTTCACTTTTGATTATCAGTATTACAGAAGGAAAGCTCAGAATGCAAAGTAACAGGTATGAAGATGTGTGTGTGCTCAGGCACTTCAGTCTTGTCTGACTCTGCGACAATATGGACCGTAGCCCACCAGGTTCTTCATTCCCAGAGAGTGGGTTGCCGTGCCCTCTTCCAGGGGATCTTCCTGACCCAGGGATCAAACCTCTGTCTGCTGCATCTCCTGCATTTCAGGCATATTCTTTACCACTGAGCCACCTGGAAAGTACAAAAATACTTACTACAGTATTGGTGGGAGGGAGTGCTAGCAAAGGAAACAATTAGAAATAGAAAAAACCTGGAAACAACTCAAGTATGTATTAATTGAGGGAGTTAAGTGCTTCAAATATTATGTAATATTTAAAAACAAGGAGTTAGTTTTGTTCTTCTTGACCTAAAGAGATATCCGTGCTATATATCTCATGCTAGATAGTGGGTGAAGCAAGATGTGGGTGAAGCAAGATGAAAATTAAATTAATATAAAAAACTGCAAGATCCCTACATATGTTTATATAACCTTGTCCATCCCTCAGATGTTTTCCTTAGCCTTCTGTCTCAGATTTTCTTCTCTTTCCAGTGACAGATGTATTTGACTTGTATTAGAACTGTATTAGTTGTTTTTCAGTCATTGTGTCCAACTCTTTGCAATCTCATGGACACATGTCAGTCTCCTCTGTCCTCAACTATCTCGCAGAGTTTGCTCAAATTCATATCCATTGAGTTGGTAATGCTCTCTAATCATTTCGTCCTCTGTCATCCCTCTTCTCCTTTTGCCCTCAATCCTTCCCAGCATCAGGGTCTTTTCCAATGAGTCAGCTCTTCAATTCAGGTGGCCAAAGAATTGGAGCTTCAGCTTCAACATCAGTCCTTCCAGTGAACAACCAGGACTGATCTCCTTTAGGATGGACTGGTTTGACCTCCTTGCTGTCCAAGGGACTCTGAAGAGTCTTCTTCAGAACTACAATTCAAAAGCATCAATTATTTGGCACTCAGCCTTCTCTTTGGTCCCACACTCATATATCTGTACATGACCACTGGAAAAAAATGTAACTTTGACTATACAGACCTTTGTCAACTAGGTCATGTCTGATTTTTAATACTCTATCTAGGTTTACCATAGCTTTCCTTCCAAGGAGGAAGTGTCTTTTAATTTCATGGCTGCTATGACTGTCTGCAGTGATTTTGATTAGTATTAGTACTGTAATTGCAGTAGTATGGTTATTTCTGATTGTCCCATAGGATGTAAGGGACTTAAGCATCTAAGGACAATGAGTTAAGTTACTTTTTTCTCCCTGAATATAAACTAGGGGGCATTCAACAGATGTAGGCTGAATTGGGCGGGGGGAGGAACTAAAAGGAGGAAAAGAGGAAAGAGACAAAATATCTAGCAAATTGCCTGGCACATGAATGATCTTTACAGAATGTCATCAGCTCCATATCTCTTTCTCACTTTGATTCCTCTGCCTTGCATTTCCTTGGTCCACATACTGCTCAGTTTCCTGATTCAGATACCATATCCAAGCAACAGAAAGGTCATCCTGGGATTCATCAATTCCTCACCTCCCATGCTTGGCTTTTCTGGCTGCATTTCAACCCCTGGTGGGAGATCCACAGCCTTTGGCTCTGCTTGCAGAATGGCCAAAGAGCACATCTGGATTGAGCATTTCATTTTCAATCCAAACTTGGTTGTATTAACACTCTGTCATATTTAATATACACTGGGCAACATGTATTCCGTCAGATCTGGACTCACTGGCAAAAGACAAAGCATGATATTGTTGAGGCCATACCAGCAGGGGGTATATTTCTTTATAAAGCTATATAATATGTTCCAAATATATTGCAGCTGTTGATAGGTTTTATTACATTTTCAGTTAGGGATCTTATTATATTTGCAAGAAAAATTTATTATATTTACTTTTATTACTTTAGCAGTTTAGGTATTTTCATATTTGTCAAGAACTTATTCCATTTATGTTCATAGAGTTTATATCTTAAGTTTGCCACATGAGCAGGCTATGAATAATTTCACCTGTTGTCATTATACTTGCAGTCAATTCTCATTACCACTCCGCTAATATTTCACAGTATTTGCAGGTGCTGCATATTACATTAGTGGTTTGAATATTTTAAAGTCAGCAGTAATGGGGCAGTGCAATCAGCTGAAGAAAGGGCATACACCTAGCAAAGGCTCAGACTCTTGGCAGATGGGGGGAATATGCCGGACTGCAGAAGTTGGCTATGATAAACAGACTCATTTTAAGAGTACATGTCCAAAGGATTTAAACCTTAGTCTGACGTGCTCAGGCTCACAAACTCTGAATTGTATATACATCTTATCACTTCTAATTTCCAGCCTTCTTCCACTAATTAAATGGAGATTAGAAATAAAGGTTGAATTTATGTCAAATTTATGCTTTCAAGGCAATTCCTTGCCTGAATTATCTCTACCTTGAAAGCCTGAATTATCTCTACCTTGAAAGGCTAGGAGATGCTTATATAAAAACCACATTGTAGGTGAGTATAGGAGAATATTTAGCTAAATTATTAGAACTGGGGGCAGAATTTGACAGCTTAGGCACTATTCTAGACTTATGCCATTTATAGCCACTGCAGTCTATTAATAGGTGGAGCATTTTGATTCAAACCTGCAAACCTTTGATTGAAGTTACATGATTTATTGTTGCTGTGAAATGGAACCCATAAGGAGAGTAATTTGGGGTAACAGGAAAATTGGAATAATTATGGCACAGGCTGGTAGCAGCAGCTGCAGAAGGAAAATAGTAATAATCATAGCAGCTTAAGTTTATTGAGTGTTTACTACTTGCCAGTCACTGTTGTAAAGTACTTTACTTGTATTAAATTAATTAATCCTCATAACAGCCATATGAGCTGTTTACAAAGATTAGATCCATTTTACAGGGGAAAAACCAAGTCACAGAGGTAAGCAACTTGCCTAAGGGCACAGAGTTGGAGAGCCAGATCCAGGTAAATTAAATTAAACCAGGTAATTTGACTTCTAACCCTTAGACCATGATATTAATTCCTAGTTCCCCAATTCCACTAAGGAAGATAGCCTCCTGTTCTCTAACTGAAAATTTATGTTGAGCTCTTGCTCCTGCAATGGTCTGTGCTATGTTGGCTGGGCTTTCTCCAGACACAGAGACACCTACTTAACCAATACTTAAATAAATATACTTTCTTCCAATTATATGTGACTCCAGTAGTTTACAGAGATACATAGTTTTCTCTCCCAAAACATTAACAATTATTTGAACATCAATTTAAAAGCACGTAACCTCTCTGCCCCCAATATATGCTGAAATGAACTATAGTAGTTAGGAGCACAAAATTATCATTCCTGAATCACCTCTGAAGCTAAAACAGTGAAAGCTAGGGCTCTGGACCAGCAATGAGAAGACCTAGAGGTTATTTCTGCCATATAGATCACTAATGGCATAAGAAGAAAGCCTCAGGCTTGAAGAGGACCAGTTTCTGATATGGCAGAATATCAGTTTTCTCATCTATAAAATCAAATGAGAAAAATACTTGTTCTGCCTCTCTCATAGATTGTTATGAGGTTGTAGGACTGCCGGATTAAAAATAAATAAAAATGCAGGAAGCCCAGGTAAATATGGACTTCAGAAAAAAACAAATATATATTTTAGTATATGTCCCATGCAATATTTGGGACATATTCATACTAACAACACATTCATTATTTGTCTGAAATTCAAATTTAACTGAATATTATATATTTTATTGAGGAAGCCTATAGGAAGATTGAGTGAGATAATGCACATAATATATTTTGATACAAGACATTGATATGGAAAATATGAAAGTTAAAAGAGAAAAGCAGGAAATCTTTTTTTTTTTTTTTT
>SJYA01000957.1:1377031-1396743 GCA_006410615.1 Neotragus moschatus | reverse complement strand
TATGGAAAATATGAAATTTAAAAGAGAAAAGCATAAAATTTTTTTTTTTTTTTTTTAAGGTATTCTCTAAAACTCTAGTTCCATTAAGCATTTTGGATTAAATAAGGTTCCCTGGTCAAAAGTTTTGGAAACACAATGTGCTATATATGTTTCTTGGAGATTAAAATGGCAAACTACCATAGAAAGCCTCTGAAAAGCTGTTCAGTACCAAAAATTGGTTTAACTTCATTTTACCAAGAGTTTTTTAATTTGAATAGAATATGAAATATTTTTAATAGTAGAGTGTTATGGATGGAAACTTTGTTGCCCTCCAAAATCTGAATGTTGATTTTCTAACTCCTGATGTGAGAGTATTAAAAGGCAAAGCCTTTGGGCAACAACTGAACTCACGAGGGTAGAGTCCTCACGATGGCATCAGTGCCCTTAGAAGACAGACCAGAGAGCATGCTTTCTTTCTCCCTTCATGTGAGGATACAGCAAGAAGGCAGTCATCTGCAGAAAAGGAAGAGGCTTCTCACCAGAATCCAACCCTGCTTCCCAACCTCCAGAATGGTAAAGCATCCAGTCTATGTTTTTTTGTGATAGTAGCCAAGCAGACTTGTTATAGTAGCTAAGTGGACTATTTTGTTGTAGTAGCCGAGCATATCACAAAGTGTGTGTCAAGGCAGCACTTCTTAAAAGTTTGTGCATATACCCATAAACTATGACTCTTCTTAAAGATTTTGGTTCAATAGATCAGGAGTGGGGGTCTAAACTTCAGCATCTCTAACACTACGTCATAAGGACCACACTTTGAGCAGCAAGATTTTAAGAAAANAGCATATCACAAAGTGTGTGTCAAGGCAACACTTCTTAAAAGTTTGTGCATATACCCATAAACTATGACTCTTCTTAAAGATTTTGGTTCAATAGATCAGGAGTGGGGGTCTAAACTTCAGCATCTCTAACACTACGTCATAAGGACCACACTTTGAGCAGCAAGATTTTAAGAAAAATACTTTGGGAAATACAGTTCTGGCTACAACCTCAGGCCCTTCATAGTCCACTTTTGTGTCTTCCTCACTTTAGTGCTTCCCTGATAGCTCAGCTGGTAAAGAATCTGCCTGCAATACGGGAGACCTGGGTTAGGAAGATCCCCTGCAGAAAGGAAAGGCTACCCGCTCCAGTATTCCAGCCTGGAGAATTCCATGGACTGTACAGTCCATGGAGTCACAAAGAGTAAGACACGACTGAGCGACTTTCGCTTTCACTTTAGTGACCTAAGCTCTTGTACAGGGTCTGGCACATGGAGATCCCCATAACTATTTTACGATTACATGTGTGTATAAAAGAATGGATCACTTAAATCCTTTCTATATGATAAGATTCGCAAGCCAGATACCTTTCTCAATAGATTGAGAAAAGGATCTTCATATAGGGTGAAGGAATAGGAAATCATAAGAGGCAGCAAACCTTAGGTACTTGGAGGGTAATGATAAGCTACAGAGCTAAGGGTCCGGTGTCAGGCTAATGCAGGGCCTCAGGAATTACAAATGTGCATAGTGATGGGAAATTAACAGGACTCTGGAGCATTTGTCCTTAAATCTCTTCAGACTCAATAGCCTAAAGAATAAAACATGCTGCTCTCCAAAACTGGTGCTCTACAACTCACTTGAGAGGAGATTTTCAGCTGGAAATGGTAGAGCTGAGTATAGGAGTCTCTGAGTAATTCAGTCCCCTTCCCCTTATTCTGATATATGACCATATTGCTTCCTGCTGCTGCTGCTAAGTCACTTCAGTCGTGTCCGACTCTGTGGGACCCCATAGATGGCAGCCCACCAGGCTCCCCCGTCCCTGGGATTCTCCAGGCAAGAACACTGGAATGGGTTGCCATTTCTTTCTCCAATGCATGAAAGTGAAAAGTGAAAGTGAAGTCACTCAGTCATATCTGACTCTTAGTGACCCCATGAACTGTAGCCTACCAGGCTCCTCCATCCATGGGATTTTCCAGGCAAGAGTACTGGAGTGGGGTGCCATTGCCTTCTCTTACTACACACTTAAAAGCATCTGTCCAAAAAAAGCACAGAATTTTTTTAAATGATGCTAAATAGATGCTTTATAGGTTTCTGTTTATTTTCCTAAACAACCAACATATTCTAATCATCATTATTGCCATCAAAATAAGTGGAATGAGAAAAAAATTATACCAGGTGCACATTTATAAGAGCATCTCTTTTTCTTATTGATATTAGCATGCAATTAATGAACATTAGTTTCTCAGATCATTTAAGAACTCAGTGCTTATTTCTTCACTTAAGAAATGAAGTTATGATTGTGATGATATTTTTTGGTAGCACAACAGTAATTCTCCACTTCTCATGTTTCCAGGTAGAGAAACTTCAGCTAAATAAAGTCCCTTGCCTCTCTCCTCACTCTGCTTCCCCGCCCCCCTCCTCCCCCGCCCAGAGCTGGGAGAAGTCAACCAGCTGATTGGTGTGGTTAGAAACAGAAGGTGAGCACTGTTTTCTCAGCTGCCTCCTCTGTTCCCTTTGGGGTCTTTCTGATTACATAGAACTCTGTCCTGCTTTTCCACAGAGCAAATAATTTAGTGGGTGGACTCTACCATGTAGGGCAAAGTCTTCCATCATGTAGTACTGCCTATGGTTGAGTGGATGTGTCTGCTCAGTTTAAGAGCAAAGTGTTAGCAATCTCACTTGAGGTATATAGCCAGGGTCTACATTTACCTTGTCAGTGAAGGAGATACTGTGGTTACTCTCTCTGTGTCTCCTGGATTTCATTTTGTTCTAAACTAAGGGTAGGGGAAAATTTAAGTTTTCCTAAAGTCCAATATATGCATGTACCAGTTAGAAACCTGAGAAAAGTCAAGAAGTAGCTTTGCAGAACAAAATATCACACACAGAGAGAAAGAGATTGGGCAAGAGCTTTATCCTTAAGGCTTTAGTAAGTGTGGCCTAAGTAGAATTTTGTCCTTGGTGAATCATTATGGTTTATGACAGCTTTGTTCACAGTCAAGTGGTTTCACTGATAGAGGTAGGACTATTTTTAGCAGGCACAGCTCATAGAAAATATAGATCTTAGCAAACAAGGCTTGCAAGGACCTTAGCAAACTGGGACAGCTCGACTTTATTGAGCAGTCCATGTTGGCCTTGACTTTATAAAGATACAGCTTGATCTTGAACTCCAAAAGCATGACTTGACCTCCGCAGAAACCAGTGAAGCATAGATTTAGACATGATATGTAAGATGATGCTAGGGTGAAAAAGTGTAAAACGGAAGAGGTCTCTGGCAAGTCTGACTTTGTCATCCACACAGTAGACAGGAAAGAAAAGCAGCTTTGGGGATGGGTCATGTTATGCCACGAGATCCTGTCTGAGGGAAGGCGAAAAGACACAAAAGAAGCCTGGTGGGAGTCATCTTGGTTTGGCAGTTAAATTGGCTGTCAGCTCTCCAATTGATATAAAGTAGATTAGCTCTAACCTAGTTATACACGGCTTAAGGGAAAATCAAACGGTGAGGCCAACTCACAATACCCAGGCTTATGGATAGAATAAGAGAGATTTCACAAGCTCAGACCACAAATTCACCCAGAGAAGGGTCATACATTTCATTAATGTACAAATGAAAGTGTCGGACTGCTTTCAGGGAAGTAATAAAGATGATACTTTTATCTTTGTCTGTCAAACTCTTATTTCTCTCTTCCTACTCTTTAAGAATTTAGAAACAAGGTCCTATCATACAGCACAGGGAACTCTAGTCAATATCTTATAATAAACTATAATGGAAAAGAGTATGAAAGAGAATATATACATATATATATACACATATATATGTATATACACATATATATGTATAGCTGAGTCACTTTGTTGTACAGCAGAAATTAAAGACAACACTGTAAATCAACTATACTTCAAAAATATTTTAAAAAGTAATTTAGGTGGAGAAAAGGTGTATTACTTAAAACCTCAATAATAAAGATAACACATTTATTTTTAAATTTTCAGTTAATTTTGTCTATATTTATCTTATCACAATAGTGCAAGATAACATATAATGATAACAATGACTAAAGGAATGAAAGTGCAATGGTAAAAAATTGATGAATTCAGAATATCTCTTAGAAGCAGGGCCAATAGAACTGGCAACTGGATGTTTAAGAGAGACGAAGAAAATACGGAAAGCTACTTCCTGGGTTGTAGTCTTGATTAATTACATAATTATGATAAATCAAAATAGTAAATTCAGGGGAGTATTTACTTGTATTTATTATCTTCAAATTTTTAAAAACTGAACTGCTATTTTCTCGATCCTTCAAGTTTTATCATCATGAACAAGTAAAATATTCCATAGAAAAGTGCCTTTGAAAGTGGCAAGTCTTCTGAAAATACCAACTCCTAACTGAGGCAATTATCCAGGTAATAGAAAGAAAAAGTAATTCATTCCTCTTCTGAATTATCTATAGATCTGAAATCAATAATTGTTCCCATCTTTTAATTTTGTGGAATCTACCACTGACCCTTGAGAGTTTCTTAAATGAGATGATTTAACATAAATAGCAATAGAAGATTTTTAAAGAGAAGATTTTCTCTTTTTAAAAAAGGAGAGGCTATGATAGAAAAACTAACATGGAAGGAGTAACTAATATGTTCCAGGCCCAGGTCATCCACTTTTACACTTACCTGATTACTTAATCTTTACATCAACCCTGGGAACCTATTATTATGCCCCTTTGTCAAATGAGATTCAGAGAATAAAAGTAACTAAAGGCAGCAAGTTTAGTAAATAAGTAAATCCAGGATTTTATCTGAAGTTTTGATAACAAGAAAATGCATTCAGTTCAACAAATAGGTCTTTAGAGTCCCACTATATGCAAGGTGTCCTGGCCTGGCTGTTCGTCCCAGCAAACTTCCCAGTTCCATAATAGAACAAAACCAAGCAGGCATAAAAAAATGAGACCAGCGCCCTAGGTCATAATCAATATTCACTGCACCCTCTTACCTCCAGGGTTATAAGTTTCGCTATTACAGATTAAAGAGTTTTGGGTAGTGATTCTGGACAAAAAATCTGAGACCAAAAGCTTTAAGACTTTTGCCCCTAGTTTATCTGATATTTTCTTTCCCTCCATATCAGATAATAATCTTCCCCAACAGTTACAAGCTTTCCTAAGTTTATTTATGTAGCAAAATCGACAGCATTGNTTAAAGAGTTTTGGGTAGTGATTCTGGACAAAAAATCTGAGACCAAAAGCTTTAAGACTTTTGCCCCTAGTTTATCTGATATTTTCTTTCCCTCCATATCAGATAATAATCTTCCCCAACAGTTACATACTTTCCTAAGTTTATTTATGTAGCAAAATCGACAGCATTGCCAAGTGGCTATGAGGAAAGGGGAAAATGAAGAACTCATGCATTGCAAAGTTCTAGGTTAGGCATAGAGCAGAGTGATGATTCAGATCTACCAATCCCTCTTCTTCCCCTAAATAGAGCAAATTACAAAGAGGTCATTATTTTCCAAATGATGTCCTTTGAAAATATTACCCCAAACTGGGGTATAAGGTTGATGAAGTGTCTGTAAGTATATTCAGAAGCCATCTTGTAAAAATGCCAGATTTCTCAATTTAAGAACCAGATTAGGACTTTAGACACTTTTGACCATGAAGTAGATGTTTATGGATGTATTCAATATCCATTCAATTTATTTTTTCCTCTACTGACGTATAACTTGCATTAGAGCAGATGATTCTGGGGGTGTAGATCATGACCAAAAAAGTATGGCCCAGAGAATATAGTGATTGCTTATTAGATACCTATGGATTTTAGCATTCAATAACCTGTTTTTATCTCATTATTTTCTTGCAAACCACTTTCATATACCATAACATAAAGAACTTCTGTAAGAAAAAAAATAGGATTATGTTATATAATTGGGGGAATCCTGGTAGAACTTGAAATACAGTTTCTGAGCTGTTTCAAAACAAAATTCTGCATTAGACTTCAACTAAGCAGTAGGAAAAAGTATATTCTTGTATGTAAATGTAATATATATTTTAATTACATGATTACAATTATTGTTAGTTGCTTATCCTAGTCTGAGCAGGTTGCCATAACAAGAACTGTAAACTGGGTGAGTTTTATAACACAAATACAGTTTCTCAAAGTTATGGAGGCTGGAAGTCCTAGATCAGTGGGTCAGCACAGTCTGGTTCACGCTCTTTTTCTGACTTGCAGGCAGCCACCTCCCACTTGGAAGGACACCTTCTTGTGTCCTCATGTAACCTTTCCTCAATGTTCCCATGTGAGGAAAGAGAGATATCTCACTCATCCTTTTCCTATAAAAACACCAATCCTACTGGATTAAGATCCTTGCCCTTTGATCTCATTTAAACTTATTTTGTCTCTAAAAATCCTGTCTCCAAATACAGCCATATTTGGGATTAGGGCTTCAACATATGAGTTTTAGGGAACACAGTTTAGTCCATTGCATTGATACAATGACAAATGTTTCTTTTTTAAACATTCCCACTGTAGCTCTGTACAGTCTTCTAACAGACAATAAATACCTCATGGTAGTGATGTTTTGTATGCATTGTACCTTATAAAAGCTTTTTATTAATATCTTGTATTAATACTTACTAAGTATACTAAGTAAAATTTTTGGAGTGGTGCATTATGTATATTTGTACTTTTTAAAATCTAAATGCTTGATGAGAAAAATATTTATTTTCATTTGAAAATGTAGCCTCAATTTATACTTGAATGTGCACTTTCCATTTAGGGCTTAGAAAAAACTTGAAATTATGGCTTATGATGAGGATCAATAATTACGAAAAAAAAAAAAAAGCAGCCTGATCAACTGAAAATAAATAGATATATAAATAAAGCACATTCTATTGATTCAAATAACCTATTTATCCATGAATAGAATGAAAAATTATAAATCAACATAGCACAATAATTAAATTCATTGGTAATAAAATATAAGTGAGTTAAAAATAAAGAGCACATTTAATGTCAAACAAATGACTGAAAAATCATAAATTTCCAATGATGATAAACCTTTAAAAAGTATATCTTCATACAGTACTGTTTAAATTATGTAATAAGATTGTCATTTTAGAAAGCTATAAAAATATTCACAGCTTTGACCATAGAATCTTTCTACTAGGAATATTTCATGAGAATATTATTCAAACATTTTTCTAAATTAGAGAAATAGAAGGATTTATATATTTAAAATGAAGAGAAANTTCATACAGTACTGTTTAAATTATGTAATAAGATTGTCATTTTAGAAAGCTATAAAAATATTCACAGCTTTGACCATAGAATCTTTCTACTAGGAATATTTCATGAGAATATTATTCAAACATTTTTCTAAATTAGAGAAATAGAAGGATTTATATATTTAAAATGAAGAGAAATACTGTGCCATTTTATCTAAATGAAAATTTATGGAGCCATTTAAACAATTATGAAGATTATAGAAAATGGGAAATAGTTTATAATATAATAAGTGAAACAAGCAAAACAAAAATTATGAATACCTCAAGTTTATAAGAAAAGAGTACGCATACAGACAGGAGTCAGCAGGCAACATTCAAGTGCACACATATATACACACACAGCTATTAAAAACATGAATTTGGGGTTTTGAGTCATCTATTTTCAATTGTTTTTTTAATTTGACTATAATGTTTAAATGACAAGAAGTCTATGAATATATATATGACAAAATAAATTAAAATGAATGTATAGACAACTCAGCATTTTCATACACCTCATATTTCTTCACTCAGCTATCCTTTTTCCTCTATTTAGCTCTAGCAGCAAAAGCCAAACTGAAAAGGAAAGGTAAATAAAACTCGACTACCACAACGCAGGACATAGTATGACAAGTTTAAATAATACTTAGATTGTATTATAATAAGGTCAATAGCCAAATTTATAAATCCATACATGCTACATGGGAGAATTCAGAGAAGTAGAGAAGTATTTTAATATATCTAATATTTTAAATTTCTTATTTTGTTCTCTGTTGCTAGGACAAGGCCTGTACAATGTAGTGAAAGTGAAAGTCACTCTGTCCTGCCCAACTCTTTGAGACCCCATGGACAGTCCATGGAATTATCCAGGCCTGAATAATGAAGTGGGTAGTCTTTCCCTTCTCCAGGGGATCTTCCCAACCCAGGGATTGAACCCAGGTCTCCCGTGTTGCAGGCAGATTCTTTACCAGCTGAGTCACAAGGGAAGCCTTGTACAACGTAGGCACTCAGTAAATAATCATTGAATTGAGTTACATTTTGTAAAAAGCATATGATGAATTAGATGTTAATATACGGGTTTCTTTGCATAAATTATCTTATGTTAATTTATGTAAATAAGGAAACTTCCAAATTGCCTTTGGAGTAGATGAAATGACTATAAAGAAAATAATATAAACTTTGTAATTAGATATTGTAGGTACATAGTAAATATTTCTTGAATGAATGAATAAGTTAATGCGTAAATAAATACATTTTCTTACTTTTCTTTACGTTGCTCTTCCTATTCATATTACTTGTATCAGTGTTTCTCAAAGTGGTCCCCAACCAGCAGCATCAATATTACCTGAGAACTTGATACAAATGCCCACTCTCAGCTGATCCCGGAAGCTCTGGGAGAAAGGCCCCTGACTTCTATGATTTCACAAGTTGTCCTGGTGATTTTGATGCAGTGATGCGAGTTTAAGTGGAGAACTAATTATCTAACCCAACAAACAATGCTTAGACCATGGATTCAGTAGTCCCGCATCCCAGCAAAACAAGAGGAAGCAACTGGGTTCACAAAACACATGCTTTGAAGATAATGTATATAAATGTCAAATTTAGTCCTAAAGATTTAAGTAGCGCTTGAGAAGAGTTTCAGTAAAAACTTCAGTTGAAGACATTAATGATATAGAGCGTCAAAATCTGAGAGCCATAGATAACCAAATATTTATAGGAAATCCCTAAAGTAAAGAAAAATAAAGTATGTTTGAAAATAGGATTTAGGCAAGCTAGGTCAACATTTGATCAAAGTATAAAATGAAATCCACATAGGGTGAAAGACTGAGAACCTAGCTTGCCAAAAGGCCAACCAAGGGGTCCCCATGGGAAGAAATCTATACTTTGGATGCTTATTTAAAAAAATGAGTTTGGAAATCAACTTTGTCATTCATCAGGGAACTCACACAGGGGAAACTCTGTAAGCATTTCTGTTGTGAGACAATCTTCAGACCAAAGTCTAAATCCTGTTTCTCCAGAGAATCCATTTTAAGGGGAAGGCCAATAAATGTGATCAGTGTGGGTCAGCATGCTGTCAAAGATGATATCTTCATGTTTAGTCATGAATCCATTCAGGAGAGAAGCTATACGAAATAAAATCAGTATGAGGAGAAAACTCTAACTAGACATGTCTTACAAAAGCCACATAAGAAGCATTCTTAACGCACATGCAAGTCAGTTATGGGTTGCTTGCTCTTAAAGAATTACTTATGCCACTGTACCTCTTTGTTGCTGGAAGTAAATGAATAAATTCTATTCAACGAGACAAAAATCACATGTGTGTTTACTGTGTTAAGGAAAAAAAAATTTAAGTCTTCAAAGGTTATAAAAAAGTGAACAAAGCATAATGCCTTTTCTCCGAGAAGACTGCAATCAACCCACAGCGATAACTCAAATGTACTCAAATTTCTAAAAGTTAAAATTCTAAATGTTGCAGATGATATTTTCAAAAAGTAACAAAATAAAAGGAAAGGATACATTTTATCCCAGTGAGTAGAATCTGGATAGGAAGTGGAATATGAGATGAAATTTGAGAATCTGTGGATAAGCTTTCAAAATATAAAGAATCATAGAGAGAAAACCCTGAAGTGGGGAAGGGAGGAAAGTCTGGGGAAGAATGACAGGAGCTGAGAGAGGGAAAACATGCTATGGTGGGCAGAATACTGCCCTTTCCAAAATATGTTTATGTCCTAACTCCCAGAATATGTGGATATGCCAGGTTAAGGTTGTACATGGGATTAATATTACTGATCACCTGTCTTTTAAGATAGAAAGGTCCTCCTAGATTATCTGGGTGATCTCAATCAGTATGAGGAGAAAAATTTAACTAGATATCTCTTGCAAAAGCCACAGAAGAAGCATTCTTAAAGCTTCTTTAAGAATGAGAGAGAGACAGAAACAGATTACAAAATAAGCAAGGTTAGAGTGATGAAATTGCAGGTTTTTAATACGGAGGAAAGAGACCCACAAGGTAAGGAAAAGGAGAAGCTTCTAAAAGCTAAAAAGGCAGAAAAATAGCTTCTTTACTCTAGCCTCCAGAAAGAAACAGAGACAGAATGACACCTAGATTTTAGCCCATTAGTGACATTCATTTGAAGTTTGACATTCAGAACCATAAGACAATAAATTTGTCTAGTCTTAAACTACCAAATTTAGGATAATTTTCTAGAGCAATGATACTAAGCAATAAACATGGATCATGGGAAACCATTGAATCACAGTGTGTTCTGTAGAATTTAAGGCAGTACATGGAAGACAGACTCGTCCCATGGTGAGAAAATAGATCTACTTCTGTATGTGGGGTTTGGAGCCTGGGGTAAAATGGAGGAGTCATAGCATTTCAAAGGCAGATAAATAAAATATGTATATTATTAAAGAAGACAAAAGAAACCATGGGGATGGACAGGGGAGATGATGAAAAAGTGTCAGTTTGGAACATCTGAAATAGTAAAGTTATATTTTTATTTTTAAAAAGTAGAAGAGATATTCATTGTATCTGTACAGTATTTTATATATGCAGATTGTGGCAGAAACTCAACTGCTCACCAAAATTAAATTTCTCCTTCTATCAAAACGGGGATCATAGCTGGATACAAATCTAGACTAATTTCCCAATCTCCCTGGCAGTTAGAGCATGAAACTAGACTCTCTCCATTGGAATGTGACCAGAAATGATGTGGGGAAGTGCTTGGCCAGAATTCCTAAGAGTTGGTCTTCTACTTTCACACTGCCTTTCCTCTTTCTCCCTGAGGGAGTACAGAGCCCCAAGCCAGAAGGGAACAGGCTACCAATATGATTGAGGGGAGGAGACCTGCTCTGTTTAAACAACCTCCCAGAATGCTTACATGAGAAAGAAAGAAACTTCTATTTTCTCAAGTCACTGATATTTTTGTTTCCCATAGCTGACCCTGCCTTAACAAACACATAAAGCACATAAAGTAGAATTTCTGGCACAAAGTGACATTGGCAAATCCAGTTGTGACTTTCTTTAAGTAATGTCAAACTCTATGCAGATTTAAATAGTCTCACCCAAGATCACGGACATTCAACTCCTTTCAACACTAAGCTTCTTCATTTGCAAAGGCAAGAAGGAAATGTAACTCTTTAGAAACACATTATGTTGCATAAACTGAGAGAAAAAAACTATATTAAACATCAACAAGACATAAACAAAAGAATAATTCAAAGGAAAGTGAAAAGACCAAAAAAGAAAGGCATTTATTATCACTCCACCTGAGAGATCTCCAGGAGCCTACATTTTCATAAAATGAATGTACACACACGCACACACAAATATAGAGTAACGAAGAAAATCCCTGTTGTCTCAAAGGTGATGAGTTGATTGTAGTTCATAAGTGATTTGTGTTACCGTACAGGCCATATTTCTCAAGGATGACAAAGAAGGAGCCAAATGAATGGCTTCCAGAGGAAGACTTTCTAAACAAAAACTTCATCCACCTTTATATGTTGTAGAATGAACTACAAATGTATCACCTCGCAGCTCATTAAGCTTAGAGAAGGAATAATTTAGCTAATCATTATCCAGCCTTAATGATGCATGGAAATGGGCTGAGCTCAGCTCCCAGGCAGGATGACCTTATCTGAGGAAAGGGCACCCAGACCACTGTAGCTACTTCCTGCTTTAAGCAGACTGAGAGTCAGATCAACTGAAGCAGAGAGAGGGCAAGGGAGGGAAAAGAACTTTCAGTTTTAATGTTTCAACATTTCCTTATTATCAAGGACTCCATATACTGTAATCCAATATAGGATTAAAGTAAACAAAACATCTGGGTATTTGCCAGTTGGGTTAAGTAGTATTCTGCATAATCTGTAATTCTAGGACAGAGAAAAGAAAGACAAATACTGACTATATGTTTATAAAAGAGATTTTGTGCAGCCAGGTTTGCCATCCTGCCTTAGTTCATCGTTAACATATTCCATTTCTCACCCTAGCCTCTACAACTCCTTCATTGGGTGAAATTTGCTTCCTGGTCTATTATAGGTGCTTGCTAGTTTCTTTCACTGTTCTTAGAAACACTGCAATAGAATTTTATTTTGTGCATTGGACTGTGTAGTTTCAAAGAGCAAGAAATAGATGTCTTAGTTTCCTTGTGAGTAAAAAAAAAAAAAAAGATAATTATAATCACATTACTAACCTCGCAGGATGGTGTGCTAATTCATACAAAGCATTTTGAAACATGCTTGGCATACAACAAGCACTCTGGACGTATTTGTCATCATTACTTTCAATAGTTATTGTTCACGTGACACTGACATTGTTCATTGTTAAAACATAGTCTCTGTCCACTAGGGATTTCAAACTACTTAGATTTTAAATGTTATTAATAAAAATTTAAAAAAAGTGAACACTGGTATCCTTAGTCACATTGGTCACGTTTCAAGCGTTTAAAAGTGGCTAGTGGTTACCATATTGAACAGAACAGAAATAGAACACACTCATCATCACGGAAACTTCTATGGACAGTGTTGATTTAAACTGCTCTCTTGTCAATTTCCTAAGTCTCCTTTTTCACTAAAGAGAAGGGATTGCATCTATTTCATGTATCACTTCATTTCTAGCATCAACATATTGTTATTGAATAAATTCTGTTAAAGTCAGCTAGGCCTATAAATCCTCCCCCACATTTTAAAAGCCACCCAAATGTGTTCCCCATGTTTCAGGCTTATAAACCAAACTCGTGCAGGACATCTCCAATAAAAATGTCCTAAAACTTCATATCAAACATAGTCAGCATCCTAACATCACTCTTCTTGCTGTGTATTGTTTACATTAATGAGGCACACCAACACAACTGCACAGTCACATACTAGAATTTCTGATATTATCTTTGGGAGAGAGAGCTACTTGTCTCTTAGAACCTGTTTCCTTCTTCTTTGCCTAAAGACATGACTCAATTTATCTCTCCATCTTTGTGTATTCAGATGCGGCTATGAGACTAGCAGATAAGGTGGAAATTATATGTATAATCTTCAGGCTGGAGCTTTTAGAAAGCATATCTTAATGCTTTATTTCCCTTCTGCCAAATGGATGAAAGGATTCCAAGGCATTAGCTCATTGAAGAGCCATAAAATGGCACATCCAGGGTCCCTAAGTCACTACATGCAGAAAAGGCACTCATCAGCCAGGAACATCTGCTTTGGAAAGTTGTGTGAGAAAGGAAGCACTGTTTTATCAAACCATGGAGATGTGGATGATTTTTGTTACAGAATCTAGCATCCCATTTACTAGTATGGCAAACTTCCTTCTCTGATCCTTAAATTTTGTCAAACATAAAGTATACGGAACCATTCACCAAGTAAATATTTTTAGGTGTATCTAGTATCTTCTAGCATCTTCTGTGGAGAAGGAAATGGCAACCCACTCCAGTGTTCTTGGCTGGAGAATCCCAGGGACGGGGGAGCCCCATGGGCTGCCATCTATGGCGTTGCACAGGGCTGGATATGACTGAGCAACTTAGCAGTAGCAGCAGCAACATCTTTTGTATCCTCTACTCCAACTCTTACTAATTGTTGCATCTAACTCAAAACATTTTCCATTTACTAAATTAACCAAATAATCCTCATGTCATCAGTCAAAATCCAAATCAATCTTTCTAATGCTCTCTTCTTTATTTCGAACACTGTGCCCCCACAAAGTCAGACTTACTACCTTAGTGTTGGCTACACGTACTCTCTGGAGAAGGCAATGGCACCCCACTCCAGTACTCTTGCCAAGAAAATCCCATGGACAGAGAAGCCTGGTAGGCTGCAGTCCATGGGGTTGCTACTAGTCAGACACGACTGAGCGACTTCACTTTCAGTTTTCACTTTCATGCATTGGAGAAGGAAATGGCAACCCACTCCAGTGTTCTTGCCTGGAGAATGCCAGGGACGGGGGAGCCTGGTGGGCTGCCGTCTATGGGATCGCACAGAGTCGGACACGACTGAAGTGACTTAGCAGCAGCAGCAGCAGCAGCAGCACACGTACTCTCACCTACATGCCATTCTTCAAGATGTTCATTTTGACAAAATACTCATAGCTGCCTTTCAAAATCATATTTATCTCTTCAGTTCAGTTCAGCTGCTCAGTCGTGTACAACTCTTTGCAACCCCATGGACCACAGCACACCAGGCCTCCCTGTCTATCACCAAATCCCAGAGTTTACCCAAACTCATCTCGATTGAGTCGGTGATGCCATCCAACCATTTCATCCTCTCTTGTCCCCTTCTCCTTNAGCTGCTCAGTCGTGTACAACTCTTTGCAACCCCATGGACCACAGCACACCAGGCCTCCCTGTCTATCACCAAATCCCAGAGTTTACCCAAACTCATCTCGATTGAGTCGGTGATGCCATCCAACCATTTCATCCTCTCTTGTCCCCTTCTCCTTCTGCCTTCAATCTTTCCCAGCATCAGGGTCTTTTCAAATGAGTCAGCTCTTTACATCAGGTGGCCAAACCATTGGAATTTCAGCTTCAACATCAGTCCTTGCAATGAACACCCAGGACTGATCTCCTTTAGAATGGACTGGTTGGATTTCCTTGCAGTCCAAGGGACTCACTCACAAGAGTCTTCTCCAACACCACAGTTCAAAAGCATCAATTCTTCTGTGCTCAGCTTTCTTTATAGTCCACCTCTCACATTCATACATGACTATTGGAAAAACCATAGCCTTGATGAGATAAACCTTTGTTGAGAAAGTAATGTCTCTGCTTTTTAATATACTGTCTAGGTTGCTCATAATTTTCCTTCCAAGGAGTAAGCATCTTTTAATTTCGTGGCTGCAGCCACCATCTGCAGTGATCTTGGAGTCCACAAAAATAAAGTCAGCTACTGTTTCCGCTGTTTCCCCATCTATTTCCCATGAAGTGATGGGACCAGATGCCATGATCTTAGTTTTCTGAATGTTGAGCTTTAAGCCAACTTTTTCACTCTCTTCTTTCACTTTCATCAAGAGGCTCTTTAGTTCTTCACTTTCTGCTGTATCTCTTAGGATACTTAACATTTCATTACTTCTGTTGTATTTTTCTTCTCACATTTTCCTTTTTGAAGTAATTCTTTATGCCCTTTTGCTCTCCAATATACCATTGTTAATGATCATCCCTAGAATACTATACCGTGAGAGAATTAGAGACTACATATAATAATTCTGTACCTAACAGAACAATAATAGGTCTCTTAAGGGAAGGAATTTGCCTTATTTTTAAGTTAAAAGTGCATGCACATACAGTACATAGCCACAGTAATTGTTTTAAATACTAAAAATAAGCAAACAATATAATGTCCCAGGCACTAATCTAGAGCATGGCTTATGGAAAAGCCACAAGGCTGAATCACAACCACTTTCTGTCTCTAGGAGCTCTCAGTCTAAGACTGTCAGCTGGAGGGACTCGGGCCAAAGTCCTGGACAGCATCCTTAGCATCTGGAGCTCCGTCAATCCCCCAACTCCTTAATCCATCAGAAGATCTCATTAGTGTCATTTGCTAAATAGAGCTCAAATCTGGCTTATTCTCCCCATCTAATCAAAATCACCACCTGTCATCTTGGCACCATGTGACATTTGTGTCACACAAACTGAAAACAATATGATTCTGTTATTTGCTGATGTGGCTGTCTTCCTTTAAAACTTCTAGCAAGTTGCTGTTTGTTTTTGGATAGTGACAGAACTCCAGGGAAGTCTGATCCTTACCTCACTCTTAGCTCACCTTCTGCACAGTACCCCTTTGCTTTCTCTGTTTCAGCCCCACAAAAGGCTTATACTGGTTCTGTGTGTGTGTGTCAGTCACTCATTTGTGTCCAACTCATTGCAACCACATTGGCTGTAGCCTGCCAGATTCCTCTATCCATGGGATTCTCCAGGGTAGCCATTTCCTTCTCCAGAGCATCTTTCCAACCTGGGGATTGAACCTGGGTCTCCTGCATTGCAGGCAGATACCGTCTGAGCCACCCGGGAAACCCATATTAGTTCTATAAGTCATCATAAGGTCTTTCCTTAAGGATGTGTTTTCTGCTCTGCTGAATTAGACCAAATCATTCTGTCACAGGTATTCTAGCAGTGTCCTCACCTTCACAGAATTTAAAATTATAGTAATAGTGAACTCGATAGTAAGATTATTTGATAGTCTCCCTTCCCACTGGGCAGATAGGTCCATGTAAGTTTGATGAAGACAAGGACTATGTGAATAATTATTAATGACTGCTTACTTGACACATGACAAATGCTTCAAAAATATTTGTTAAAATGAAGAATGAATGAACGAATGAACAAACCTAAATCCTTTTCTTTGTGATGCTTTCTTTTAAGGAGATCATGTTAGATTTTTGAGTCAGATATATAATCTAGAATTACACCACATTATTACAGAAGTAAATGAAAATAATTATAAAAACACAAAAGCTCCTGATTTGCCAGGTAGTAAAGAAAAGTTCAAAATATGAAAACTTTTCAGGTAAATCATAAAAAATGGATCAGAGCAGGCCAAGAAGATGTGTTGTAAGATATAGAAAAAGCATAACAACCAAAAGAAACCTTTATATAGAACAAAAATCTATGAAAGAACTTTGCCTTTGGGGTGGGGTGGGAGGAGTACACATTCTGAGAAATATAAATAATGTAGCAAGTTAAAGGCCACAAAGCCTATAGGGAAGTCAGAGAAATAAAGATAAATGCAAGCCATTGATTCAGAGAAATGCAATTTTTCTATTCTGAAAAAAATTATCTTAATTAACATAAATGTTGAGTCCCGTGGACTGCAAGGAGATCCAACCAGTCCATCCCAAAGGAGATAAGTCAGTCCTGAGTGTTCATTGGAAGGACTGATGTTGAACTTGAAACTCCAATATTGTGGCCACTTGATGCGAAGAGCTGACTCATTTGAAAAGACCTTGATGCTGGGAAAGATTGAAAGCAGGAGGAGAATGGGACGACAGAGGGTGAGATGGTTGGATGGCATCACCAACTCAATGGCGATGAGTTTGGGTAACCTCCGGGAGTTGGTGATAGACAGGGAGACCTGGAGTGCTGTGGCCCGTGGGTTCCTGAAGAGTCGGACACGACTGAGCGACTGAACTGAACTGAATTAGCTATATACATAAAAGTGATAGCATTTATTAAAAAATTTCTTTAACTCGTTTTTTTTTTTCCTGAAGAGTCTCCCAGTTGGCATATCTGGTCTTAGACATATACAGTCATGCTTTTACAATATTAGCTGCAAATGCTCTTTTTCCTCCTAAAAGTGAATGTGAAAGTCGCTCAGTCCTGTCCGACTCTTTGCAATCTGTGACACTGCAGACTATACACTCCATCAAAGTCTCAGGCCAGAATATTGGAGTGGATAGCCTTTCCCTTCTCCAAGGGTTCTTCCCAACCCAGGGATTGAACCCAGGTCTCCGGCATTGCTGCGGGGTGGGAGGGGGTTGGTGGGAGGAGGGGAAATTCTTTACCAGCTGAGCTGCAAGGGAAGCCCAAGAATACTGGAATGGGTACATATCCCTTCTCCAGTGAATCTTCACAACTCAGGAATCAAACTCAGGTCTCCTGCACAGCAGGTGGATTCTTTACCAACTGAGCTATTAGAGAATCCTGAAGAACAATACTAAAATTGCTATTTTTGTTTTTAGGTACTAGTGCATTTTTCTGCAGAGGTTCCAAAGTAACTATTTCTTTAAATAAACATTGAATATACTATTCAAAGTTTACATAGAAAATAAATTACTGTTGCATATTTTCTGCTTAGTAATTTTATAATAAAATTCCCAGTAATACGGCTACACATTTCTTACTGTTACTAACTCTTTCCTTAAAATACACTCACACACACAGAGATACATAATGTTCTCATTAACTGCTACATCTAGAAAGATATGTATTCAAGTTTTCAACTAGCTGAAACATTTAAAGGATATTAAACAGATAAAGCACCCGTTCCACTCACCTTTGCCTTCTACCTTGGCTTTCTGTTTAGAAAGATTACGTTTGGTTACAAGAACTTTTGACCAATGACTGCAGTGACACAAATACTGAAAGAAACTTTAGAATAATTAATAATGCATTAAGAGCAATCCCTTACATGTTTAAGATTTTACAATTTATTGTGTGTTTCTGTGTATGTGTGTGTGTAGTCTTACTGCATTCGCCCCAAAATATTGGTAAAACTGACATTTTTAAATGAAGATACAACTCATAGAACTTAAATGACTTAAACAACTGGGTCCAAGTTCACCCAGCAAAGTAGTAGAAAATATCAGCCAATAAGATGTCTCATAATTAAGCCTGACTGGAATTATAGTACAGTTTACCATCAGGAGTGAAAGTACTTACATATTTCATAATACAGATATTGATAGATGTGATAGGGATATTTCTTCTTAGTGATTTAGATATTTCTTCAAAAATAAGAGACTGTTAATACTTTGGCCACCTCATGTGAAGAGTTGACTCATTGGAAAAGACTCTGATCCTGAGAGGGATTGGGAGCAGGAGGAGAAGGGGATGACAGAGGATGAGATGGCTGGATGGCAACACCAACTTGATGGATGTGAGTCTGAGTGAACTCCGGGAGTTGGTGATGGACAGGGAGGCCTGGTGTGCTGCAATTCATGGGGTCACAAAGAGTCAGACATGACTGAGCAACTGAACTGAACTGAACTGAGCCCTTTACTTTACTGGGTACCATGGTAGCTCTCAGGCTTCCCCCCCCCCCCCGAGGCTCACTGGTAAAGAATCCACATGCAACTCAGGAGTTGCAGGAGGCACAGATTCAATCCCTGGGTTGGAAAGATCCCCTGGAGAAGGGTATGGCAACCCACTCCCTTATTCTTGCCTGGAGAGTCCCATGGACAGAGGAGCTTGGCTGGCTACAATCCATAGACGATCGCAAACAGTCTGATGGGACTAAAGTGACTTAGTATGCACATGGTCTCTGGTATTATTTTTAGTTTAAGTAATAGAAAATAATAACTCCTTAAATAATTCTCCTTAAATATTATATTGTTATAAAATGGGCTTTTAATTACTTGAAATCTTTGCTACAAATGACAGTATAATAGAAGTTACTAGGTTAACTACAAGTTAGAGTATAGTCAATAAAATGCTTTTTTTTTCCCTCTGGAATACTTTGTTGGGTAGTGATGAATCATTCTTACTATAGAAATCAACCTTTTAATAATAAAGATTGGCTTCAATCCCACTGCTGGGCATACACACTGAGGAAACCAGAATTGTAAGAGACATGTGTACCCCAATGTTCATCGCAGCACTGTTTATAATAGCCAGGACATGGAAGCAACCTAGATGTCCATCAACAGATGAATGGATAAGAAAGCTGTGGTACATATACACAATGGAGTATTATTCAGCCATCAAAAAGAATACATTTGCATCAGTTCTAATGAGGTGGATGGAACTGGAGC
>SJYA01000957.1:1240018-1374465 GCA_006410615.1 Neotragus moschatus | reverse complement strand
TTTTCCAGTGGTCATGTATGGGTGTGAGACTTGGACTGTGAAGAAGGCTGAGCGCCGAAGAATCGATGCTTTTGAACTGTGGTGTTGGAGAAGACTCTTGAGAGTCCCTTGGACTGCAAGGAGATCCAACCAGTCCATCCTAAAGGAGATCAGTCCTGGGTGTTCACTGGAGGGACAGATGTTGAAGCTGAAACTCCAATACTTTGGCCACCTGATGTAAAGAACTGACTTATTTGAAAGGACCCTGATGCTGGGAAAGATTGAGGGCAGGTGGAGAAGGGGACAATAGAGGATGAGATGGTTGGAGGGCATCATGGACACGATGGACATGGGTTTCTGTGGACTCTGGGAGTTGGTGATGGACAGGGAGGCCTGGCATGCTATGGTTCGTGGGGTCACAAAGAGTCGGATATGACTGAGCGACTGAACTGAACTGAACTGAATCCTAGATTAGGCTGATTCTCCACTTTGCCATGAATAAACAAATTAAACTATTAAGAATTTGGTTCCTCATCTGTAAAATATGATAACAAAACTCATCTCTTAATGTTGCAATGAGAATTTAAAAATATATTAATTGTTACATAATATTAATAAAAAACATTATGTAATTGACATTTTGTTTCATGCTACAGAATTTGACTTCTCAGACTAAGGTTAGGATGCTACAGGAAACAATATTTTCAAGAACTTTCCTTTTTACAGTGCTTTCCTGGTATTACTTTTTCCATCCATTATGAAGTCTCAAGTTTGTTTTTATTTGTGGTATCCTTCCTCAACTCTGTATCTTTCTGTAATTGAGATAAGTTGTGGAGAGCTTTGCCAATACAGAGAAGTTAACTTGGTTGACTAAAGCAATTTTCTCTGAAATAAACATAAACTTTGTGGCTACCCAAGAACCCTCTTTATGTGTATTTAGAAAGAACTAACAATGTGGTTTGTTGGAAATGTTTGGCAGCAAAGAGCAATGTAAACAAAATTTTCTGAATTTTAAAAGGTTAACAAAGTAACTTGGAAGAGTTAGCTTTTGCCAACCTTTGAGTAACTCTTTCGAGATGATTTAAGATGAACTGACATAGCTGATAATTTTGGCCTTTAGTCAGTTAAAAATGTGTTGTCGAGGTGTCCACATTTAAATCATGACTGTAGTGAATATCTGTTGATTTTGTTTGCCCAACATGTTCACCTTTCTCCTAGTAAAACACGTTATTTTTTCTGGATCAATTCCTTGACCCCACCCTAGCCCAATAGCCTCATGTTTCTGATTCTGGAGAAAGACCCTTTTGCTCATATTACATCTGAAATGGTCTTAAAGACACTAGCCAGACCTTTCAATCACAATTCTCACAATTCATTTCTGTATCTATCATCTATCAACCTCCCTATTGTACATCCCTTTCCTCTGGATTTTATTAAGGTGATAAGATGCAAAGATGGATCTCCTTATGACCATATCCCACCTGTCCCTCTGTCACATGTGGAAACCTACCTGTAATAGGTGAGAATTAGACCATCAGAGAGGAAAGCAGAACCCACTCGAATTTTCACTGTGTTAAACATTCATTCCTTCAACTTATACGGATATCGTATCTATCACAAGCCAGTTCTAGGTAGTTGAGGTAAATCAAGAAACAAAAGAAATAAAAATCCTTGCCCTTATGGAGTTTACATTTTTGTAGGTGAGAGACCTAGAGGAAGAAAAGGAGAGTTGGGATGGAGGTATAAAAGAGTATTCAATAAATACAATGAAAAATGTTATATAATACCTTAGAAAGAAGGTAATAAATGGTATATTAAAAACAAGTCAGTTTGCAGGAGATGAGGACTGTCAGGCTCACTTTACATAATTCAATGGGATGGTCAGAGATAAAATTAAAGAGATATCTCCTTAATAGGAGATAAAATCTGAGCAGAGACTTTAAGGAAGTTAAAATATTAATTATGTGGATGTCTTGGGAGAAAGCTAGTTTAAGCAAATGCAAAGGTCCAAAGGCTGAAAGTAACTAAGAAATAGAAAGGAGGCAATGTGCCTAGAGCAGGGAGAGAGAGACAGAATAATAGGGACCAATACTAGAGAGTTAGCTAGAGTATAGCTCATCTAGGACCTCAGCTAGTACACCATACTAACAATCTTATGGTTACCAGGGGTGAATGTGGGGAGGGATAAATTGGGAGATTGAGATTGACCTATATAAACTACTATATATAAAACATAGCAATATTAAATCTGTTGCATAGATGGTGTCATGGTGCTAACTCATGGGAAAGACCATTTTTTGCTGACTACAAATTAAAAATGTTTGTATGTTTTTTAAAAATGTTTAAAATATCTTCTATAGTCATTGAAAATAAATAAACAAATATCTAATAGCAACATAGAAAAGTATAGCCTGGAGTATTCAGGTTCAGTTCAGTTCTGTTCCATTCAGTCACTCAGTCGTGTCAGACTCTTTGTGACCCCGTGAACCACAGCACACCAGGCCTCCCTGTCCATCACCAACTCCTGGAGTTCACTCAGACAGCACAAAAATTGTGGAAAAAACTGAAAAAGATTAACAGTCAGTGGAGGAGAGAAAGATAACTTAAGCCACAAAAGACATGGCAGGTCAAAATGCTCACTGATACTTGAGCAAGAAGTAATCGAAGTTTATAAAGGAACTCCATTAACATAGGTATTTCTTATATATATCTATATTCACATATAGATATATATACACTATATCCAAATTTATTATATATAAGATATGTTTATTTCTCCCTGTAACTTACACTGCCAGGATAAAGTAAGCTATTACTACAACTTTCATTTTCAAAATGCCATTTGATTAATGAAGAGCACCACTAAGGTGGATTAGTAAGACCATGAGCTGTGGAGACACCATTATCTGGGGTCAAAACCCAGTGCAGCCAGTTACCAAATTGGAAGCCTCTTTATCTTTCTAACGCGGAAATTAGGAAATTAAATTAAAATCAGAACCAATCTCATAGAAATTCATGGTTGGTTCATTTTGTAGTACAGTAGAAACTAATACAACATTGTAAACCAACTATACTCCAATAAAAATTAATTTAAAAAAAGAACAAACTAATACTCATGCTATTTTTATATTGACATTTGAATGTCAATGTCCATAACTATCAAAATAAAGATTAGGGGCCAAGATGCACAAAACAGAATTAATCCTTGATGATACTCTGTTTCTCCATGGATTGGGTAAATGCAATTTTATACAATCCTTTCTTAAAGAATAGAGTGTACTTTTTGAAATAGAGCACATTTTGCATTGCATTTAACAAATTTAAGTCAGATGGTGCACCAAATATTAAAGAGCTAGAAAGGAAATTGAAAGGTATCTGTTCAAAGGGGATGGACTTTTACTTTCAGGCTTAGAATGGTTATCTTTCTATGTGAAATCCTGATGCATGTGGACAGAAATGGTATGGACCTAACAGAAGCAGCAGATATTAAGAAGAGGTGGCAAGAACACACAGAAGAACTACACATCATGACCCAAAATAACCACAACGGTGTGATCACTCACCTAGAGCCAGACATCCTAGAATGCGAAGTGGGCCTTAGGAAGCATCTCTATGAACAAAGCTAGCAGAGGTGATGAAATTCCAGCTGAGCTATTTCAGCTCTAAAAGATGATGCTGTGAAAGTGCTGCTCTCAATATGCCAGCAAGTTTGAAAAACTCAGCAGTGGCCACAGGCCTGGAAAAGATCAGTTTTCATTCTAATCCCAAAGAAAGATAATGCCAAAGAATGTTTAAAATACTGCACATTGCATTTATCTCACATGCTGGCAAAATAATGTTCAAAATTCTCCAAGTCAGGCTTTGATAGTATGTGAATCGTGAACTTCCAGATGTTCAAGCTGGATTTAGAAAAGGTACAGGAATCAGAGATCAAATTGCCAACAACTGTTGGATCATAAAAAAGCAAGAGCGTTCCAGAGAAACATCTACTTGTGCTTTATTGACTATGCCAAAGCCTTTGACTGAGTGGATCACAACAAACTGTGGAAAATTCTTCAAGAGATGGGAATACCAGACCACTTTACCTGTCTTTTGAGAAATCTGTATGCAAATGAAGAAGCGGTAGTTTGAACTGGACATGGAACAACAGACTGGTTCCAAATTGGGAAAGGAGCACATCAAGCCTCTATATTGTCACCTTGGTTATTTAACTAATATGCAGAGAGTGTCATGCAAAATGCCAGGCTGGGTAAAGCACAAGCTGGAATCAAGATGGCCACAAGAAATATCAATAACCTCAGATATGCAGATGACACCACCCTTATGGCAGAAAGCAAAGACAAACTAAAGAGCCTCTTGATGAAAATGAAAATGGAGAGTGAAAATATTAAAACTCAGCATTCAAAAACTAATATCATGGCTTCCAGTCCCTCACTTCATGGTAAACAGATGGGGAAACAATGGAAACAGTGAGAGATTATTTTGAGGAGCTCCAAAATCACTGTAGATGGTGACTGCAGCCATGAAATTAAAAGATGCTTGCCCCTTGGAAGAAAAGCTACGACCAACCTAGGCAGCAGATGCATTAAAAAAGCAGACACATTACTTTGTTGACAAAGATCCATGTAGTCAAAGCTATGGTTTTTCCAGTAGTCATGTATGGATGTGAGAGTTGGAGAATAAAGAAAGCTGAGCACTGAAGAATTGATGCTTTTGAACTGTGGTGTTGGAGAAGACTCTTGAGAGTCCCTTGGACTGCAAGGAGATCAAACTAATCAATCCTAAAAGAAATTAGTCCTAAATATTCATTGGAAGGACTGATGCTATAGTTGAAACTCCAATACTTTGGCCACCTGATGTGAAGAACTGACTCATTGGAAAGACCCTAACCTTGGGAAAAATTGAAGACAGAAGGAGAAGGGGATGACAGAGGATGAGATAGTTGAATGGCATCACCGACTCAATGGACATGAGTTTGAACAAGCTCTGGGAGTTGGTGATGGACAGGGAAGCCTGACGTGCTGCAGTCCATGGGGTCGCAAAGAGCTGGACACGACTGAGTGACTGAACTGAACCGAACTAAACTGATGCATGTACACATAGCAGCCTGCACATTTCAGCATATTTAAAGCCTCACACATTTCTTATCTCAAAGTCCATCTTCAATGGATTACATGCAAATAATAACAGCATTTAAAACTACCAAAATACTCATTCATGGTTAGAAAGAATTAAAACTACTTCAAGAAACATTAACATTTGACATAGGCTTTGAAAGTTAACATAACTTTTGTGTCAAATTTTTTAAAGTACCATAACCCTCTGCATTTTAATCTCTAAAAGATGGTCTCTAATTATATTATGAAACTATTTAGAGCGATTTAAAAATCAATTTTGCCTTCTATAGTACCTGGCATCATCTGTGTGAAACTGGGTTTAAAGTTACGTTACTATTTCCTTATGTTTGGGTTTATACTTGGCCCTTTACTTGCTACCAGAGTCATATGCCTCCCTCAGATTTTTACAGTCTCATCTAGGATGCTTATATGAAAATTCTTTGTGATACAGATCCACAAAGGACAGAACAAATCTATCTGTGTATGTGTATGTGTGTGAGGGTTATGGCCTATTTCACATATATCACAAAAGGTCTGTCCTGCAAGAACTCCCCTTCCATCTGTCCCTCACTCGAGCTCACCACCACAAACCCCTGCCACCACCACTCAACTTCATAAAGGTCTCTTCAAAACTCAGTTCAAATTTCTCAGATTCAAGAAGCCACTCTCTCACATTCAACTTCTCTCCCCACAGGAGGATCTTTCATGCCCTGATGCTTCTTGGTATGCAAATTTAAACATTGTCACAGCCTGGGCTTGTGCAATTCATATCCCAGTTTCTGGAGAGAAAACACAGACATAAATTCTCATAACATAAATTAGTCTGAATATGACCCTCCCCCAATCTAGTGACCATATCTCCTCTGAGATGAGCAAACTCTAAGATAAACATGAATTTTCCTCTGAGTGAACACAGGTCCGTCCCACTTCGATGAAATGGCACTTATTCTATTTGCCTAGATTTATTCTGTGGCCTAGAGGCAATAGAAACCTCTTATAGACTGAATGCATGTTTTCCCCCAAAATTCATATTTTGAAACCCTACCCTTAATGGGATGGTGTTAGGAGTTGGGTCTTTGGGGAAGTAATTAGGATTAGATGAGGTCATGAGAAGAGAGCCCTCACCAGGCATGGAATCTGCTGGTGCCTTTCCAGCTTCCAGAACTGTGAGAAATAACTATGTTTTTGGTAAGTCACCTAGTGTGTGGTTCTTTGTTATAGTAGTCTGAGCTGACTAAGACAGAGACCATCTATATTTGCCGTCCAGGTTATCTGTTTTCCCTCCAGAAGACTAGCATTAGATTTGCTGGGTAAGTTCTTTTTCTCCCCACTGTCTCACTTCTAAGTAATTTTTGCCAACTCATTGTATTATGCAGAAATACAAGTGTAATTGAAAGAATGGGTATTTGGTTAGAGTTTGTTTTTGCTGTTCAGTCTCTAAGTCGTATAAAACTCTTTGCAGATCCCATGAATTGCAGCACAGGCTCCTCTGTCCTCCACTGTGTCTAGGTGGGTCTAAATTACCAAGGCCTTTTATAGTCAAGCAACATGTTTGAATATAAGCACTTGAGCAACAGGCAAAACTGCTACCACTTGAGAGACGGTATAATTATAAGGCCCTGATTTCTGGGCTCAAGTTACGGAGACATGTTCTAGAAGAAAATACTCTGACTTAGCAACATGTCTGTTCTGTTAACGCCCCCAAATACAGTCTCTACTCAGCTGTGCAACAAAACATCAAGGGCAAAGTTCACCCCACTCAGTTACACTATGTCCACTGACATACATTCTTTAAGCAGGAATCTAGAGAAAAGTCAGTTTAGAATCAGAAAGAATATTAAGTCAGTTAAGTTCTGACTTTCTGTTACAGGTAAAATTTCAATTTGTCTATAAAATGGAAATAATACTACTCATTCTTTAAAACTGTTGTATCGATTAATTAGGGGGAAATTTTCCTATCTTCTCTCTTAATTACCTTTAAGACAGCATATTAAAAAGCAGAGACATTACTTTGCCAACAAAGGTCCATGTAGCCAAAGCTATGGTTTTTACAGTGTTCATGTATGTATGTGAGAGTTGGACTATAAAGAAAGCTGAGCACAGAAGAATTGATGATTTTGAACTGTGGTGTTGGAGAAGACTCTTGAAAGTCCCTTGGACTGCAAGGAGATCCAACCAGTTCATCCTAAAAGAAATCAGTCCTGAATATTCATTAGAAGGACTGATGTTGAAGCTGAAACTCCAATACTTTGGCTTCCTAATGGGAAGAACTGACACATTTGAAAAGACCCTGATTCTGGGAAAGACTGAAGGCAGGAGCAGAAGGGGACGACAGAGGATGAGTTGGTTGGGTGGCATTACCGACTCAATGGACATGAGTTTGAGTAAACTCCGTGAGCTGGTGATGGACAGGGAAGCCTGGCGTGCTGCAGTCCATGAAGTTACAGAGAGTTGGACATGACTGAGCAACTGAACTGAACTGAAAAGGAAAGGAAAAGGAAAAATAAAGTTTTAAACAAAACCAGAAAACCTCCTTGGCACATAAACAAATATTATCTGCTTAAATGCAAGTCAAATCTCCACGTGTAGCTATGTTACCCTTTTGTTTGTTTCATGTTACTGTCATATTAGAGCTCAAAATTTTCCCACAGCCATTATACACAGCAAACATATTCCCTGGGGGCTTTTCCTTCAAGTTACTATAGACATTTTAATATGATATGCTTTTAGTTTGTACAACATGATTCATGCAAATCACATCTCAAAATGCTATGCAGAGTTAAATAATTCATTTAGAAAATTTAATAATACATAAAGGGAATGGGAAGAAGAAATTAGGAAATGTTGGCTAGACAGAGCATTGAAACCCTGTGGTTATTAATAAAAGAATTAACTCTGGTGAAGCAAAGAATTAATAGTGAACAAAGCAATTGCTGCAAAATACGCAAAGTGCACGGAGATGCAAGATGTAATCATAAATTTAATATCCTGATCTAGATGACAGCAGGACCAAATTAACGTAAAACAGACTATAATGAACATTAAAATTAGAGAAGTGATCCAGAGGCAGAAATTAAGGAGCATGTAGGATTCATAAGGAAACAATAGAAATTCCTTTATCCATCTCTTTGCATCCTGTGTATGCTGTGCTTGTAAGGTTCTTTGGAACTGTAAAGTATATGCTTCCCCAGAAGGAAATGAATGGTGAGAGCAGCCATTCCTGCATCTGCTTGACGTATTGTCAGAATTCATGAAAAAGCAGAGGATTTGAGTTGGAGATAAACCTGACTAGAAGCATTCATTCCACTGTGTATTACTTGATTATCACTGGAAGAGGGACTTAGCTCTGTTTGTAGAATTGCTCATCTTCAAAATGCTTATATCTGCTGGTAGCAAATGTGCAGATAGTAAGATCAAAGCACTTGAATCATGGAATTATCCTAAACAAGCATTACTGGCTAGGTTTTATTGCGCCTCTTCTCCCTGGTTTCCCTGGGGCTGAACATTCTCCACTCAGTAATTCTGGTTTATTTTCAAAATTAATTTTATTTATTTATTGAAGGTTAGTGAATCTACAATGTTGTGTCAGTTTCAGGTGTATAGTAAAGTAATTCAGTGTGTGTGTGTGTGTGTGTGTGTATTTCTTTCTCGCATTCTTTTCCCTTGTAGATTATTAGAAAATATTGAGTATAATTTTCTGTGCTACACAGTAGGCCATTGTTGTTTATCTATTTTATATATACTGGTGTTTATATGTTAATCCCAACTCCTAATTTATCCTTGCCCCTACTTCTCCCTTTGGTAACCATAAGTTTGTTTTCTATGTCTGTGAGTCTACTTCTGTTTTGTAAATAANTTTCTTTCTCGCATTCTTTTCCCTTGTAGATTATTAGAAAATATTGAGTATAATTTTCTGTGCTACACAGTAGGCCATTGTTGTTTATCTATTTTATATATACTGGTGTTTATATGTTAATCCCAACTCCTAATTTATCCTTGCCCCTACTTCTCCCTTTGGTAACCATAAGTTTGTTTTCTATGTCTGTGAGTCTACTTCTGTTTTGTAAATAAGTTATTTTGTATTAATTTTTTAGATTCCATATATAAGTATCATATGATATTTGTCTTTGTCTGGCTTACTTTACTGAGTAGTATAATCTCTGGGCCTATCCATGCTGCTGCAAATGGTATTATTCCATTCTTGCCTTTATCCAATCATCTGATGTTTACTGAGCTCTTACGGTAATCCAGGGACTGTTCTCTATGCTTCAAATAGTGTAGAACAAAAAGTACAGTTTCTCTTTCATAAAGTGCATAATCTAATGCGGGTGCAGGGCACGGGAAGGCAATACAGAGGCAAATAAATCCATTGCATAAGTCCAATGTGGAATTTCAGAAATGTTATAAAAGAAACAAAAGTAATGTACTAACAAATAAGAGAGGCTGACCTGAAAGCTAGAATATAAAGAATGTCTTTCCTTTGAAGGGACATTGAACCGGAAAAGGAAATAATTAGCAGGAGCCAATCATATGGACAAAAGGAAAAACGTGTTTTAGACACAAGAATATGTGCAGAGACCTGGAGGTGGGAGGGAACCTAGTGTGCATGAGAAAGAAAAGAGGCAAGTACATGGAAGGGCTGTGCTTCCTATGGACTCTGAAGCTTCTGTGCTTCCTCCTGCCCAGTTTATCTCACACTGTGGTATCTGCTGTCTACTGATGCTCCTCTCCTACAGGACTGAAGTATTGAAGTTAGCGGCCAGATCCACCTTCTCTGTAAATTCATGTTTCTAGTACAGTCTCTAACACACTGTAGCTACTCCATAGATGTTTAACAACTGAGAGGACACTGGCACTGGTGTCAGATACCAGGAGGATAAATATTTCACTTTTGGAAGATATAAAAGGTAAGTTAAATCCTTGTCTTTCATTTGCACACATTTTCCTTTCAGAATTGAAAACTAGTGATCTAATGAGTATAAGACTCCTCAGTTCAGTTCAGCACAGTCACTCAGTCATGTCTGACTCTTTGCGACCCCATGAATCGCAGCACGCCAGGCCTCCCCGTCCATCNATTGCGATCCACATAGTCAAAGGCTTTGGCATAGTCAATAAAGCAGAAATAGATGTTTTTCTGGAACTCTCTTGCTTTTTCCACGATCCAGCGGATGTTGGCAATTTGATCTCTGGTTCCTCTGCCTTTTCTAAAACCAGCTTGAACATCTGGGAGTTCACGGTTCACTAGCGGCATAGAAAAGACTTTAAAACTCTGCCCTCTATGATCTCAAAATAGAATAGGGAGAAAGATAAGCAAAAGAATTATTAGAGAAGAGTGTGTTAGGTTTTATGATAGATGCCACAGTGACAAGACACAAAAATCAGCCAAGATTATCTTTGAAGGATTTCTGGAGCAAGTTTCTGACTTTTTTCTTAAATATTTGCTTTTTAAACTAGTTTAAATCAGTTTAATTTAAGAAATAAAATAATAGAAATAAAATTTTATATTACAGAGAACTGTTCTCAAAACACAATGCATTGTCTCATAAAGAATTCTAGGATAAGCCATTAATTTGAGATACCATAGAAATCTTGTTGGATTACTGATAGGAGAGAACATATTAGAATATCATGGTAGCTTTCATGGAAAAAGTGGAATAGAAGCTGATCTTGAAATAAGGAAATGAATATTAGGAAAAAAATAAAGATTACCATAAAGGTGTAGGGCCTATGTGATAATGGTAAGTAGTAAATTAAGCAGTAGTTTGTCTATATTCAAAAATGGATAATACCCTAGTGTTCCTATTTATGGAAGTGAGAACTGAACCTGAGATAATTTCCAAGGCCACAGAGTGAACATATGACAAAATTAAGATGTATAACACAAAGTTCAGTGCTATTTCCAAATTACAGGTTGGGAATGTCAGATGTATCTATTATTCTTGGTAGATGGATTCATACATGGGAATCAGTCCAAAAAAAAAAAGAAAGAAATGAGAAAAGACAAGAAAAAAGAAAAGAAACAGTTTCAAACCATGGACCCAAACAGTCCTGGGATTTATAGGTAATGTATTCAAGAAACTCCTGCTGCTCTACAATTCCTCAAGTGTCTCTCCCACGGAGCCCATAGGTATGGAAGAGAGCCTCAGCCAGTGAGGCTCAGATACATTGGAGCTTCAACCCATGTGACCGTACTTGGACATAAGGCCTTTAGAGAGGTAACTAAGGTTGAATAAGTTCAAAGCATGGGGCCCTAATCTGATAGAAATGGTATCATAAGAAAAGGAGGAACCCAGAAAGCTTTCTCTCTTTTCTGTGCCTGCGTAGAAGAAAGCCTATATGAGAATACAAGAAGGTACCATTTAAAACCAAAGGGGAGCAGCTTCACCAGGGCAATTTTGCAATCACCTTGATCTTGGACTTCTAGGCTCCAGAACTGTGCTAAAATAAATTTCTGTTGTTTAAACCAGCCAATCTGGCGTTTTGTTATGGCAGCCTGAGCAGACTAATACACTCATGTGAGGAGACAAGTGGTGATTAGTTTGTGTATAATTCAATATTCAAGTTACAGAGGGAGTGCTGCAACACATCACGATGACAATTGGTTTACCCACATGTTAGCTGCCTGGCCAGCGGACCAGACTAATTGTGATGAAATAAATCTTTGAGAAATTTCAAGATATAAAGAAGAATTACTCTGATCGGCTTTATTATCCACTATGAGTCTCTTTTCCTTTATCTTGGTCTGAGGCCATAACGAATAGACTCTCAAGTCTTTCTAGAACACTTTCAGGGAATGAACAGCAAACTCCATTTCACTGATAAAGAAGCTGTAGACCAGGAATAAGCTGTTCAATGTCATAGAGCCAATAAGTAGTAGACATCTTCTTACATATTTTCCTCAGTTTCCTAGTGTGTTTGGTGCTGTTTCTATAACCCTGGGATTGATTCATTGGCTTCTGACCTCTGCTGACATTGGTTGTTAAGATTTCTCATAGTATAGAACTCTGCGCCCTTTCATTAGCTTCCAAGTCATAATCAGATTGGGTGATCGCAGGGAAGCTAAACATCCATTTTTTTTTTTTTTTTAGTTGGAGTTCATCTTAACCTAAACCAAGAGAAAGTTGATTTGTATTTAATCAGAAAGGGGTCAAATAGAAGAATTTATACATTATTGAAGCTGTCAGGTTCATCCTTCTCCAAATATGGAAACTGAGGCCAGAGAGGTTATGACATTCCTAGGATCACCAAGATACCTTAAATCATTATATGTATGGGCATGTGTCTTACAGGAAAGAAATTCCTTAAGTTGGAAAATGAAAATAAACATGAAATTTTTGTTTTAATCAGTTTTTAATTTAGAATCACGAAGAAAATTCACTGCACAAATCACAGGAAACAAAAAATGCGTTGAGGAATTCCTGTGTACCACACAAAGTATTTCACTTAGGGAAGCTATAGCCAAACAAACAATTTTAGTCAAAGCCCAAATACAGGAATAAAGCTCACTAAATCATAGCAATAATAACCTTAGGTTTTCTGCAGACATAACTACAGACTTCCCTCCCATACTCCCAATATCCTCACACACCCTCTCAGGCTTGTAGCCACATTGCAATTTAAGTTGACTGTTTGTTCTTGCAAATCTCATTTCATAAATTGTTGTATCTAATATTTACCTCAATTTAAAGTACATGACATCGACACTTCCCTCTACTTTCCAATTTTGCAGTTCGTTCCAAAATAGCAATCACATTTTTTTCCAGCAAGATGTGTTTCCTTACAAACTCCTGTTACTTATCGTCCATTTTCTATTTCAGCCAATACACATGCAGAGCTTCTCTTATTACTTCTTTATTTGTGAGCTAAAACACTGAGACTGAATTTACTACTCAGTCAGCCATGAATCCCCCTGGGGATTAAAAAAAAAAAAAAAAAAATCTACTTACCCAGAAACTCTGTCTTCCAACACCACTGGGGATAATTCCTATACTTTTTTTTCCAGGAAAGAGTTAGGGGAGGAAAAAACCAGTGGCCTTCTCCTTTTAGAAAGAATATCAAACAGCCTGGCATTATGAATTTTTGTTTGTCCTACTTCATGGAGAAACTCTGACCTTGTATAGCCTGAACCCTCACCTTCAATGAACTTTAAAAGTCAACCACTGTGTGAGTCACTCCAGGGAAGCTGAAGTTGGTGGGATGTAATTTAGTGTTTCCCAGCAGGAAAGAAACTAACCAACTCTTTGTGTCAACACACTAGTCCCCCAACAAAGAACTCAGTCAATCAACTGATCAAAAAGTTTTGCTCTAAAAAAATTTTAGCTAAACAGATTGTGCATGTGTCTGTGTGTGTGTTTTCATTTGACTAAATTCTTCCTATGTGTCTGTGTTAAGTGTGACGGTTTTCTGCTAAATGATTTGATTAGATAGGAAAGACAAATTTAAGACAAACAAAGGAAAGACAATATTAATAGAAGTGCTACTATGAGGACTGATGTAAGATACTTCTATGGACACTATCTGATTTAATTTTTATAAGGACATTCTCAGACTATTTATTAATTACTTTATCTGCCTACATTAAAATTAACTCACCAAGAAGCATGGATGATGGCTTGCATCAATTAACTGAATCTTCAAATAATCCTAAATAAATTTTACATTTGTTATCCATTGCTCATGGGTCACTTTTCTTTGGCAAAAGCTTACAGTTCATGTTTATATTTTGAGTGATTTTTATGTGTACTCTAGATCACTGATTCACAGTTTGCGGTGATTTTGCACACCCATGCCCACTGCCCCATCCACCACAAAAATATTTAGCCATGTCTGGAGATAACTTTGGTTTTGACAACTGAGAGGTTTTCACATGAGAGGTGCTACTGGCATTTGGTGGGTAGAGGCGAGGGACACTGCTGAAACATCTTACTGGATGGCCTGCCACATCAAAGAATCACATGACCCAAAATGCCAATAGTGCTTAGATTCAGAATTTCTGTCCTGGATATTTTCTTTTGTGTTTTATTCATTTAACCACGTTTATTTAATGCCTGTTCTGCACCAGGTATTTTGTTACAACATGAAAAAACAAATCAAAGACAAGATCCTTGAACTCAAGGATTTCACAATCCACTGAGAAGAAAGAATAAAGGCGATGCACAGTTACTGGGGCCTCACAAATGCCAGGCACTATGCCGGACAGCTAAAACACAACAGAGGTCAATACAGATACAGCCCTAACCTCACTGACATGATAGTTTCGTAAGAAAGATAGACATCAAATAATCAGTGTTTCAAAGGAGAGAGGCAGGCTGCTGTAAAACTATTTCACTTGAGGATTAGAAGAGGTTGCCCTGAGATATTGACATTTGATAAAGTTCTGAAGTATTAAGAGGGATTCACAATCTTGAAGAAAGAAATCACAGTACGTATGAAGGTGCATGAACTGAAGAAACTGAAGGAAAGAAAGAAAAGTAGGAGATTAAGCTGCTGAGCTTAGTCAGGCATCACATGCAATATTATGAGAGATGCTATCATGAAGTATTCCTAACCTGGACTCATTTCAAAGAAAAATTAATATCAGAGGTAGGATTTCAAAGTTAGGTCTCAGTGAATTTGTTGTTTTTGTTCACTATGTCCAACTCTTTGCGACCCCATGGACTGTAGCACAACCAGCTGCTGTCTTCCACTACCTCCTGGGGTTGCTCAAATTCATGTCCATTGAGTCAGTGATGCTGTCTTAACCATCTCCTCCTCTCCTGCCCCCTTCTCCTTTTGCTCTCAATCTTTCCCAGAATCAGGATCTTTTCCAGCGAGTCAGCTCTTCGCATCAAGTGGCAAAAATATTGCAGCTTCAACTTCAGCATCAGTCCTTCCAGTGAGTATTTAGGGTTGGTTTCTTTTAGGATTGACAGGTTTGATCTCCTTTCAGTACAAGGGACTCGAGTATCTTCTCCAGCACAATAGTCGAAAAGCATCAATTCTTCAGTGCTCAGCCTTCTTCAGTGCTCAGCCTTCATCAATGTTCACATCCATTCGTATATGACTACAGAAAAACAGTAGCTTTGACTAGACAGATCTTTGCTGGCAAAGTGATGTCTCTGCTTTTTTCAATATGATGTCTAGGTTGGTCATAGCTTTCCTTACAAGGGGCAAACATCTTGTAATTTCATGGCTGCAGTCAACGTCCACAGTGATTTGGGAGCCCAAGAAAATAAAATCTGTCACTTCTTCCACTTTTTCCCCTTCTATTTGTATTAATCCCTCAGTGAATTCAATTCAGTTCAGTTCAGTTCAGTCACTCAGTTGTGTCCTACTCTATGAACCCATAGACCGCAGCCTCCAGGCCTTCCTGTCCATCACCTACTCCCAGAGTTTATTCAAACTCACATCCACTGAATCGGTGATGGCATCCAACCATCTCATCCTCTGTCATCCCCTTCTGCTCCCACCTTCAATCTTTCCCAGAATCAGGGTCTTTTCAAATGAGTCAGTTCTTTCTATTCAGCTGGCCAAAGTATTGGAGTTTCAGCTTTAGCATCAGTCCTTCCAATGAATATTCAGACTGATTTCCCTTAGGATGGACTGGTTGGATCTCCTTGCAGTCCAAGGGATCTCAAGAATCTTCTCTAACACCACAGTTCAAGTGAATTAGGGAAGAAAAAAAATCCAGGGAAAGCCAATGGTGGTACAAGTGAGATGGCTTGCTGTAAAAATGACCAGGGTTCAGATGTCTGAGCAGGTAAGTATGTGGGTGACCAGAATAAGATAGAAGGATCTAGAGTAACTAAGCCTCTTCTCTTCTATGTTTCTCTGTGTCCTGTCCAGATGCATGAATGATCTAAAATGACTTCTTATTTCTCCTCAAGATATGTGGATCATTCCTGCCAGGGCTTGCTTTACAAGGTTTATGAATTCAAAGAGCCTTAACCTCAAAGACAGGTAGACTTTGTCCCAGCTGCTGCTGCTAAGTCGCTTAAGTCGTGTCCAACTCTGTGCGACCCCATAGACTGCAGCCCACCAGGCTCCCTTGTCCCTAGGATTCTCTGGGCAAGAACACTTGAGCGGGTTGCCATTTCCTTTTCCAATGCATGAAAGTGGAAAGTGAAAGTGAAGTCGCTCAGTCGTGTCCGACTCTTCACGATCCCATGGACTGCAGCCTACCAGGCTCCTCTGTCCATGGGATTTTCCAGGCAAGAGTACTGGAGTGGGTGCCATCACCTTCTCCGTTTGTCCCAGCAAGAGTCTAAATTTGATTGATGAAAGGGGACCCTTCTTAGCAAGACAATTTCCAACCCCTTCTGCCCGCTTTCCTCTTCACGACCATGCATTACTGACTGTACTTCCACAACTTCAAGTTCTGTTTCACTGAAAAGTCCCAATTCACTTCAGCCTTCATGCCTTTGTAACTTCACTCAATTCTGGACTTTTTAAGAGCACAGTGGCTTTCTGATTACTGGTGTTCTTACAACACTTTTGGCAAATCACCCAGCACCTCCCACACACAGCCAGCTCTTCACAAACAATAGGAGTGCATGAAATTCAATTCACAACACTGCAGCTTACACATTCCAAGCTCACTGAAGAGATAAGTCCTCCAATTAATGATCTCCCTGTGTAATTGCTTTCCCTCGCTTACCCAGTTTGCTTTTGATCATGCTCTGTTACAAATTCCCTCACCTGCTTATGCAGTGAGTTCCTTTCAAAGGGAACCAGTGGGAGCAAAAGGGGGTGGGCTGGGTAGCTGGATGCACAGTGAGATGGTTTTAAGTGGATTTTTGACCTGTCATATTTCCAAGTAAGCCTCCCTGCTTATTGTTTCAAGACTACCAGAGGTCTTCCTCACACTCCTCACTGGGTGATGAATACCAGTGGTTTCCTTTTGTTCCTTTTACTCTCTCTTTCAAGAGACTGCCTATTTTGAAAAAGGACTGAATCATTCATCTCAATTTGAATGCCTCCTGCATGTCCAAAACCAAAGGTAAGACTAATCAGTCTGCTGGTTGATTTTCCCAGTGACAGTGCAATCTAGGATGCCAACTGTTATAACTTATTCATCTGTTGTCACATCTTAGGGCTCTGTGTGGCACATAGTACAAGTTCAGTAAATATTTGTACCATAGTTATATGAATTAATATTTAATAATGGAACTAGGCTTAGTTTAAGGATTTTAAAAGAAGATGAGAAAGATGAAAATGTGGATAAAAAAGGAAATATGTACAGAAAGCAAATGGGTTAGAGACAACATCAGAGGCCAGAGGTTCTGGTTTATTAAGGCTGGTATGGGCACCTGATTCGGCAGGTTACAAGTATCCTGCTGCCCTGGATGTGGATGGTAGCAGACAGCTCCTTAAACTCTTTGCGAACAGTTGTCTAAATGAAAAAGGGTGGTTACAGAGTCAGAAAATCAGGTCTCAAGACTAGAACTCAAGTTCAGTTCCACCATTTGCTGGCTGAAAATGAACTTCCCTGAGATTCCCACTTCCAAAGTGCCTGCCTGAGCCAAAGGAGAGTGAGAACAGCATCTATCTCCCAGCCTAAAAATGAGATACAAAAGAGAAAAGCCATGACAAAATGATTCACAAACTGCAAAATTAGCTATAATTATTCAATAAAATAGAATGGACTAGCTTATTAAGAAGAAATGGATGATTTAAAAGATATATTCAGATGATCAGGAAATAGAATAAAAGCTGATGATTCAAATAGCTTATTTTACTTTATATTTGATGTTTTGAGAAAATGTCATGAGATGGTCTTAATGGCTATAAAAGACATTAGCATTGGAAAACACATGCTATTTCACAGTGTTCTTGAGATAATGTTTACTGGAGCTCACCTGCCATAATGTAAGCTGCATTATACACGTAGTGTCAGCTGATTTGTAGGGCATTCACTGCACCAACAAACATAATAATTCATGTGAGTAAGAACATATTATTTAAGTCACAGTACAAAGGGTCCTTGTCTCAAGAAATAAAGACATTGATTTCACTGTGGTTTTTCTTCGCATGGGAGTGTGATTATCCCTAAGCAATGGCTCTCTCCTAAATACTCTACTCAGGAAATGGAAGCAGATAAAGAAAATGTGCCTTCATTTCCTCATTGTCAAATTGGCTGCTGGATAGTCACAAGGGGGAGCTGATACATTATATAAATGATCTGAGTTTCCTACAAAAATGCATTCAACATTGGCTTGAAGGTCACAAGGCCGTCGTATGAAATAATTCAGTCCAATCAATTCATTTCTCTTGAACCAACACTTTAATGAATACTTTCAATTATGTGAGACTGTACAGAGGGATGGGTGTGTGTGAGGGGAATCCAAAGATGAGTAAATGAGGGCCTTTGTCCTCCAGGGCAGGGCCCTCCCATATCTGACAATGAGGGTGGGAGCCTTACAATGCATTGTTTCCTGACCCAAGACCAATCCTTCTCTGACTTTGTTAACATTGAAGAGATAGACTGAATTTTCAAAACCTAAACTAAGAGAGGTCAAAAAGAGATCATCTTAGAAAGTATCTGAAGCATAAAATTAATCTGACTTTCCATGGGTTTCTATGCTTCTCATACTGAAGAACTTCTCTCTCTATATATTGTATCTCCTGTGTATGCGTCAGAGAAAACTACACACTTGCTTCAACATTCAATATTATTCACCTGGATTTCATTTTTCAAGTTCCTCTAGCCACCTATATTTTTGAAGCTGTTACTGCTGCTAAGTCACGTCGGTCGTGTCNAACTTCTCTCTATATATATTGTATCTCCTGTGTATGCGTCAGAGAAAACTACACACTTGCTTCAACATTCAATATTATTCACCTGGATTTCATTTTTCAAGTTCCTCTAGCCACCTATATTTTTGAAGCTGTTAATGCTGCTAAGTCACGTCGGTCGTGTCCGACTCTGTGCGACCCCATAGACGGCAGCCCACCAGGCTCCCCCGTCCCTGGGATTCTCTGGGCAAGAACACTGGAGTGGGTTGCCATTTCCTTCTCCAATGCATGAAGGTGAAAAGTGAAAGTGAAGTCGCTCAGTCGTGTCCAACTCTAGCGACCCCACGGACTGCAGCCCACCAGGCTTCCTCCGCCCATGTGATACTCCAGGCTAAAGTACTGGAGTGGGGTGCCATTTTTGAAGCTACTTCCTCTCTATCTTGATCATCAAAAACCATCCTTTTCTACCCCATTCCATCCATCTATATATATAATTCATCATATTCATTGCCTCTCTCTCTCGCCAATCACAGTAGAGTAACAGAAGATACAGAAGGTGGGGGAAGCTGCAAAAAAGAGTAAGATGTATTTTAATCAGAGCATTTTTAAATTATCCTGCTTCTGAGGGTGATCTAAGAAATGGCCTTAGGTGTCTAGTTAAGAGAGATTTCTCCTGTCCTCCTATGAATCTAAACAGGCACTTGTTCTCATTACCTTTGATTACAGGGGTTCGACTGTCTGTTGTCTTTCCTTGAGTAGGTTTTAAATTCCTCAAAGCCTAGATCATAGTCTAGTTCATCTCAGTTTTCTGCACGTAGCCAAGCACTGTGTTTTACACAGGGCAACGACCACATATACGGTGTTGTGTCAAGTGAGAGAGGGGGATAAATGGTACAATATCCTGAGAAAACTCCATCTTAATAGATGAGAAAGCTCCATACATGGAAGCATATCTGAAGAGTCCCTGCCTTATATGATCTATACAGAAACATTTAGAGTTCCTCGTGTTCATTTTCATAATAGTGCTGCCGTCTGCTTTTACAGTGGAATGTCTCATCACATGACCCCTGGAACTAATTTGGCCAAGTTTGCAATTCCAGATAACAGTCCACTGAAGCTTCATTATTACACCTGTAACCTAATAATAATAATAATAATAATAATTAGATCGACTGTAGAAAAACTTGAAGTAATCTGTCACTTCAGATGAGCTATGCCATCATTAACCTTTAAGGTCACGTTAGCTATTATTGAAGTGTCGCATATCACTGTGTCAAGATTAAATTAGACAAACTATTACCTCATTATTGTGCTAACAAATTTCAAGCTTTTCTGAATTAACATTGTACATACTGGAGACTTGCTTAGCCAGTTTACTAATAGTGCCCAGATTTAAACTCTTTAGACGCAGTGTATGAGATCAGTTTCCTAGCTGATAAAAAAGATCCTCTGAAGCTACTTTCAGTTACGGTAAAGTCATAAACAGATTTGGGACTAAATTACCAGTTGGCATTTAATATAAAGCAATATGTTGAAGAAAAGTTGATGCCTATTGATTTTATTCTGGAACCCTTTACTTTAATGTCAGAATTTCTCAGATATAGTACGTTTATACTTTAGCTAAAGAGAATACATGGCTCTGAAAGCATCAGAAACAACTTGTGATGTAAAAAAGAAGCCTACTCAATGCCTTGTTTTAAAAAAGTTATTATCCAATCAATACACTAAAATATGGTGTATGAGACATTATAGACAGCTGGCTGGAAGTGTGGGTTAATTCTTTATGTAATGGCTAGGAGAGAGCCAGGATTGTATCTTTCTTCAATCTAGTAAATATTGTCTTATAACAATGGCTCTGAAAAGGACTTTAGAGACCAGCTAGTCAGACCCTTGTCATCCTATGAAGGAGAAAAAAGATTCAAAAGATTTAAGTGATTTCCTCAGAGTTAGAGTGGCTGAGTTGTTAAGAATTCACCCACAATGCAGGAGACCCAAGTTTGATCCCTGGAAGATGACCTGGAGAAGGAAATGGAAACCCACTCCAGTATTCTTGCCCAGAGAATTCCAAGGACAGAGGATCCTGGTGGGCTATAGGAACACAAAGAATTGGACATGACTTAACAATTAAATACCACCACTACAGAGCTTAAAGCACCATTAGGGAGTAGGAACACTATTGTCAGCAGATTGCTAAAACAAGAAGCTGCAAAGAAAGCTTCCTCACTTTGCTATTTCTAAAACCTGTGAAAAAAACAGAAGTTGTCAAAGTTGGTTGATAGACATGCTATGGAGTGGAAGAGAAGGACACATTTTGTGTTCATAATTCAGCATATTTAATAATAAAATATATTTCTATTATTTTATAAAAGTGCTCTTTCTGTCATAAATGAACTATGTGGAGAAGCTGAATATTCATTGGAAGGACTGATACTGAAACTGAAGCTTCAATACTTTGGCCGCTTGATGCAAAGAACTGACTCACTGGAAAAGACCCTGATGCTGGAAACATTAAAGGCAGCAGGCGAAGGGGATGACAGAAGATGAGACGGTTGGACAGCATCACTGATTCAATGGACATAAGTCTGAGGAAGCTCCAGGAGTTGGAGATGGACAGGGAAGCCTGGTGTCCTGCAGTCCGTGGGGTTGCAAAGAGTCGGACGTGACTGAGGGACTGAACTATCCTTAGTGCGTATCCAGCCAATCCAGAACAATGAGAGCTGTGCTTTTGACATAGCTACAAATTATTTTTAACCATATTTATTTACTGAAAATCAAAGATTGTATTTTTTATTACAGTATAATTGATTTAAAATATCCTCTAGTTTCAGTTGTACAACAGTGATTCAAAACTTTTGTAGATTATACTCTATTTAAAGTTATAAAATATAGGCAATATTCACTGTGCTATACAATATATATTCTTGTAGCTTATTTTATACATAGAAGTTAACATTAAGAATCTCTTTTCTCCTCAATTATTTTTTGTAAAGTAATAAAGCAAAATACAGCTTCCCAGGTGGCACAAGTGGTAAAGAACCCACCTACCAATGCAGGAGACATAAGACTCCGGTTCAGTCCTTGGGTTGGGAAGATCCCCTGGAGAAGGAAATGACAACCCACTCCAGTATTCTTGCCCAGAAAAGCCCATGGACAGTGGAGTCTTATAGGCTGCACTCCATAGGGTTACAAAGATTCAGACACAACTCAAATGACTTAGCACACAAAGCAAAATAAAATCAAATTGAGTATTAAAGTTGCACAATTAAACATATCTTTGTGAAGCTGCCTAAGTAGAACTATTGACTGATAATGAATACATCATGGAATATTTTAATTTTTTCACTTGTAATTAATCTTGAGTGTGTGCTAAGTTGCTTTAGTTGTGTCCAGCTCTGTGGGACTCTATGGACTGTAGCCTGCCAGGCGCCTTNAGTATTAAAGTTGCACAATTAAACATATCTTTGTGAAGCTGCCTAAGTAGAACTATTGACTGATAATGAATACATCATGGAATATTTTAATTTTTTCACTTGTAATTAATCTTGAGTGTGTGCTAAGTTGCTTTAGTTGTGTCCAGCTCTGTGGGACTCTATGGACTGTAGCCTGCCAGGCGCCTTTATCCATGGGATTCTCCAGGCAAGAATACTGGAGTGGGTTGCCATGCCCTTCTCCAGGGGATCTTCCCAACCCAAGGATCAAAGCTGCATCTCTTGTTTCTCCTGCATTGGAGAAGGTTGCAATTCAGTATATGAAGCCTAGTTTGCAGCTGTCAATCTCTACTGTATAAAGGAATGCTTGTTCAAGATGCTTGTTCAAGACTAGAAAGTAGTAATGTTAAGAGAAACCTATACTATGACAATGAACATACTAATAAACTAAGAAAAATATTATTAAAATAGAATTGAGGATATCCTTGCCAAAGAGCTCTAAGAACTTTTTCAGAGGCAATGACCCAGAAGGTAAAATGAACGGTAGGAGAAGGAGCAGAGGGGATGTTTATATCTCTGATATTCTAATCAGTTCCCCTGCACCGTCTGGATGAGATGGGAATCACAACACCAATGCTAAAAATATAATGTTTTAGACACACAGATAAAGATAAAATACATAATGATGATACTATTTTAAAAGCACAGAACTGAGGTTATATTCCAGGGGGGAATGGATGGCTCCAAGTAACTAGATGTTGTGTGTGAAGCTTAAGTTTGTGGCAAAGTAGTCTCTTGGGCTGCCATAATGGACAGTGTGGACCAAACTGGGCAGAGTCCTTGCTCTCCCTGATTTTGCTCATCAAGTGCAGTGGTTTTGTATTGATTTTTACACATTCTATTTTCAAGTAAACTTTCACTTGAAGACAATAATTCTACTGATCTAGACAGAATGTATTCTGTTATCTGGATTATTTTTTTCCATTTGAATATTAGTAATCATTCAGTTCAGTTCAGTTCAGTCACTCAGTTGTGTCCGACTCTTTGCGACCCCATGAATTGCAGCACGCCAGGCCTCCCTGTCCATCACCAACTCCTGGACTTCACTCAGACTCGCGTCCATCTAGTCAGTGATGCCATCCAGCCATCTCATCCTCGGTTGTCCCCTTCTCCTCCTGCCCCCAATCCCTCCCAGCAGCAGAGTCTTTCCCAATGAGTCAACTCTTGACATGAGGTGGCCAAAGTACTGGAGCTTCAGATTTAGCATCATTCCTTCTAAAGAAATCCCAGGGCCGATCTCATTCAGAATGGACTGGTTGTATCTCCTTGCAGTCCAAGGGACTCTCAAGAGTCTTCTCCAATACCACAGTTCAAAGCATCAGTTCTTCAGTGCTCAGCCTTCTCCACAGTCCAATTCTCACATCTATACATGACTACTGGAAAAACCATAGCCTTGACTAGACGGACCTTAGTTGGCAAAGTAATGTCTCTGCTTTTGAATATGTTATCATGGAGACACCCAAATTTGCTAATCAGAGCAAGATTGATCATGGGCATCTCAGAGGAATCTTTTTCAACAATGACTCTTGTGGCAAATAATTATTTATAACCTATGAATTCATGTTTAAAACTCTGAGGATAATAACTTTCTTGTGTAAAGAGGCATGAAGTATAGAATCTAAGAAGTATTTATTTTTCATGATATGCTTTCATGCTTCAAAGTTATTCACTTCCTGAACCAAAACACCTGCTGATTAGATTGATAAGAATGAAATTTCTCTTCCAAGGATAACTATAGAATAAAAATCACATTTGCAACATAAAAAGTCATGTATGAGTGGAGCCCAATGGTGCTGTATTCCTTCATGTTTTCATGCCCCACATTTAGATTCCTAAGTTTCTTTGCCTGATCTGCTCCTCTTCCCTACACAGCACGCTAATCCATCCTTCTCATCACCAATTCTTGCTTGATTCATCCTTCTACATAGAGGTTCTTAGCACCTTTATGATTGTTGTGGGCTTATTTGGCAGTTCAATGAAACTTATTTACACATTTAAGAGTAATGTATTTAAAACCTTAATAAAAATATACATGATGATAAAGGAAGCCAGTTATTGAAATTTTAAAAAGAACATATTTTATATATATATATATATATATATATATATATATATATATATGCTTGCATGCATGCATGCTAAGTCACTTCAGTCGTGTCCAACTCTTTGTGACCCCATGGACTGTAGCTCCTCTGTCCTGGATTCTCCAGACAAGAATACTGGAGTGGACCACCATGACCTTCCCAAACCAGGGATCAAATCTGCATTTCTTATGTCTCCTGCACTGGCAGGCAGAATCTTTACCACTAGTACCACCTGTGAAGTCCATATATGTGTATGCTGCTGCTGCTGCTGCTGCTAAGTCGCTTCAGTCGTGTCTGACTCTGTGCGACCCCACAGATGGCAGCCCACCAGGCTCCCCAGTCCCTGGGATTCTCCAGGCAAGAACACTGAAGTTGGTTGCCATTTCCTTCTCCAAAGCATGAAAGTGAAAATTGAAAGTGAAGTTGCCCAGTCACGTCCGACTCCTAGCGACCCCATAGACCACAGCCCACCAGACTCCTCTGTCCATGGGATTTTCCAGGCAAGAGTACCGGAGTGGGGTGCCATTGCCTTCTCCAATAAAAGATATATATACACATATATTGGAGAAGCAATGGCACCCCACTCCGGTACTCTTGCCTAGAAAATCCCATGGACGGAGGAGCCTGGCTGCAGTCCACAGGGTGGCTAAGAGTCAAACACGATTGAGCAACTTCTCTTTCACTTTTCACTTTCATGCATTGGACAAGGAAATGGCAACCCACTCCACTGTTCTTGCCTGGAGAATCCCAGGAACAGGGCAGCCTGGTGGGCTGCCGTCTATGGGGTCGCACAGAGTCGGACACGACTGAAACGACTTAGTAGCAGCAGCATTCCTTTTATTAGCACATTAAATATTAAGATCTTTCAAGAAATCTATTTACTAACATAATTTTCAGTTAGCAATGAGTTAAATGATATTTTGATGTATCAATAATAATTGTAATATCCTTAAGAAAATTTGTTGGCTTTTATTGGCCACAAAGTCACAGATCAGTAGAAACCAATGAACTCTATTGCTCTCGTTCATAGTTAATAGAAGTGTTAAATTTTAATTAGTTGTTAATGAAATTAAGGATTTCTATTTTTTTTTCAATCCAAACTAATGGACTCCTGATCAAACATCCAAGTTGAATTCTAGATTTTATTCTGGAGTCACCTTCTCAAAATAAAAAGCTTTCAGAGAATCATTCTTCACATCCATAGCCAACTTTTCTCTATCTTCTGAAGGTATCATATATTTGCTTCTACCAAAAATTTGGCTCAGTATATGGTTATTTTATCATTAATTTCATTTCATAAAGAATTTACTTTGAATACTTAAGACAGAAATATATTCTCATTGTCCAAATTAAAACAACTTAGATAAAGGCAAAAACTCTGTTGACTATCTGATCCCCATCCCACCGCTGGAAATTGCTCATCCTAAATTCCATTTTCCTAAAGTAATAGCTATTATAATTTTTGCTTGTATTCCTTTAGATTTGTTTTAGGTATTTACGAACACACACACACACACATACATTTACATAGACAAACATATATATACATATATATAAGGTGTGGTGTGTGTGTTTGAGAAGCTTTTAAAATGATGAAGAATAATATAACTAATTCCCAGAATTAATACTTATTAATAAAATATTTGTTTAATATTTTTCAGGGAATGAGGCGTTAAAAATAAAGCAAACTTCTTCTCTGAAAACCTCCCAATTTTATTTCCCTGCATACTGTCTGGAACTTCAAGAAAAAACACATAATGAGTTTGGCTTATTTTTATATATTAGCTATATGTACATTTTGTATAAATGTACATACAAGTGTACATATAAATGTACATGAAATATTTAACTTTATGTACATAACAGATTCAATATATACATATATGACTTTGAACAGTGTCATTGTATATATAATTCTTTACAATTTTCTTTTCTAAGTTATGATGTTTTATACATCTACCCATATTTCCATTTAGAGATCTAGTTTATTTGTATTGAGAGTTTCATGCAGTGTCCAATATAACCATATCACATTTTATCCAATCATCTACCTTCTGATGAATAGTTTGCTCACTGAATCACCTTCTCTATTCTAAACAATACTGCAATGATAACCCTCCTAGATATTTCTATAAAATGTGAGAAACTTTTGTTTGCAGAATTGGAATATATGAGTTTGGATATACTTATTTCTAACTTTATCAGATATGTCAAATTTCTTTCAAAGTGTGTCTATTTAAATTCCCAGCAGTGGAGGATGATGATCCTATTTCTCCAAATGTTTGCTACTGTCAAATTTTTTAATATTTCATGACATTATTGGACATTATTGAAGTAAACAGCATATATTTGAATAGCACAGCTTGAATGGTTTTGACATTTGCATACACAAATGAAATCAACCCTAGAATCAAGATAATGAGTATTTCTATCATTACCAAAAGACTTCTTGTGTCCATATGCAATACATTCTTTATTCTAACCCTATCTCCAGGAGACAATTGACTTGCTTTCTGATAATGTAAATTAGTTTATTCTGTCTAAAATTTTATATCAATGGAATCATGAAGTGTAAACTCTTTCCTTGCTTCTTTCACTCAGAATAATGATTCTGAGATTCATCTTCTGTGTATAAATAGTTGATTCCTTTTAATTTTTTTTATTTTACTTTACAATACTGTATTGGTTTTGCCATACATAAACATGAATCCGCCATGGGTGTATACGTGTTCCCAATCCTGAACCCCTCCCCCCCACCTTCTTCCCCATACCATCTCTCTGGGTCATCCCAGTGCACCAGCCCCAAGCATCCTGTATCCTGCATCAAACCTAGACTGGCAATTCATTTCTTGCATAATATTATACATGTTTCAATGCCATTCTCCTAAATCATCCCACCCTCTCCCTCTCCCACAGAGTCCAAAAGACTATTCTATACATTTATGTCTCTTTTGCTGTCTCGCATACAGGGTTATCGTTACCATCTTTCTAAATTCCACATACATGTGTTATTATACTGTATTGGTTGGAGAAGGCAATGGCACCCACTCCACTACTCTTGCCTGGAAAATCCCATGGACGGAGGAGCCTGGTAGGCTGTGTGGTCCATGGGGTCGCGAAGAGTCGGACACGGCTGCGGGACTTCGCTTTAACTTTTCACTTTCATTCGCTGGAGAAGGAAATGGCAACCCACTGCCAGTTACGGGAGAGCCTGGTGGGCTGCCGTCTATGAGGTCATACAGAGTCGGATGCGACTGAAGCAACTTAGCAGCAGCAGCAGCATACTGTATTGGTGAGTTGATTCCTTCTAAAATTTAGTTATTCATTCACCTATTCATGGGCATCCGAGTTGTTTCCCGTTTGGGGCCATTACAAATAAAACTACAAGTAACAGTCACATAAAAGCCAATATTCAACATATATTTTAGTTTTTCTTTCTCATAGTAAATGACTAGGAAGAAAATGTCTGAGTCACAAGGTAGGTGGACATTTAATGTTTCAAGAAATATCTAAACTATTTCGCTAAACAGTTGTAGCATTTTGTATTGCTGCCAGCAGTATATGAAGTTCAAATTGCTCCAAATCCTTGCCAGTACATGGTAGGCTCATTCTCTTTCATTTCAGCAAATCGAAAATGAAATGAGTAAGTTGTGGTATTGTTTCTCTGATAATTAAATGCATTATGTCTTTTTGTGTGCTTATTTGCCATTTCAATACTTTTGTTAAGGATCTAAATCTTTTATCTGATTTAGTATTGATTTGTAAGCATTCTTTACAAATTATATGATTATAAATTATATAAATTAAATGATATATATATGTATCACAAATATTTTCTACCAGTATGTAGCTTTTAATTTTATTTCTTTAATTATTTCATTGGGGAATTTTAGCTAAATTCAACTAATTATCTTTCTAATATTATACTTTATGCTTTATGTATAGTTATATATAAGAAACATTTACCTATGTTGAGATATTAAAATTTTTCTTCTTTGTTTTCTTTTAGAAGTTTTATTCTTTTAGATTTACAGTTAAGTCTCTGATCCATTTATAACTCAATTATGATAAGGTCTTCATTTGCCCTGCTGCTGCTGCTGCTGCTGCTGCTGCTGCTAAGTCATGTCAGTCGTGTCTAACTCTGTGTGACCCCATAGACGGCAGCCCACCAGGCTCCCCCGCTCCTGGGATTCTCCAGGCAAGAACACTGGAATCGGTTGCCATTTACTTCTCCAGTGTATGAAAGTGAAAAGTGAAAAGTGAAAGTGAAGTCTTTCAATTGTGTCTGACTCTTTGCGACCCCATGGACTCATTTGCCCTGGCTATTACAAATCTTTTGTACTTACATGTATTTGTTTAAAATAATTTACGAAAATCTGTCAACTCATAAAAGATAAAAACAAGTGCTAAGAGTTTGACTGTAATTACATTGAGTCTTGGCATTTTAAAATTTGACATGTTAACACTAATAAGCATTCCAAATCATGAATAATAATTATCTATATTTAAAAAGGTATTCTTTTATTTCATTAATTATTTGTAGCTTTTAGTATGAAAGACTTGGCTATATTTTGTTACATATAAGTATTTTATGGTTTTGGTACCATTATAAAAGGGTTTAATTTTTTTTTAATTTTATAATTGTTTCTAGTACAAATCCACTTTATAGTCTATGTTAACCTTGTATCTAAAACCTTGCTAAGTTTATTTTTTAATCTTAGTATTAATTTATGTTTTCTGTAAAATCTTATAAAGAGAATTTAGCATCTTCTTTTCTGATCTTTGTAGTTTTATTCTTTTTCTTGCCTCATTGCTGTGCCTAGAACCTCCAGCAGAATGTTGAATAGTCATGGCAATCAAAGGAAAGCAATTAAATGTTCCATTTGTAAGAATAATATTGTCTGTGAAATTTTCATAGATGCCCTTTATCACTGAGAAAATGTTTTACTATTCCTAATTTACTGATAATTTTTATCTTGCAAGGATATTCAATTTTGTCAAACGATTTTTCTGCAACAATTGAAATAATCATACTTCATTTTCACATTTCAGCTACTTTTTTAAAAGTTCTGATATTTCTTATTAATGCAATAAATTGTATTGATTGATTTTCAAAGGATAAACCAATCTCACATACCTGGGATAAGCTTTACTTGCTTATCTTTCTTACTGTCAGATTTGATTTGTTAATATGCTTCTAAGAAATTAATAAGCATATCTGTTCATGAAGGATATTGAAATTTTTTGCAAGGTTTTTTCAGGCATTGGGGTTTCAATACTACTCTTTTCTCCTCTGCAATCTGAAAATGTATGTAAAAAAATGATGTTATTTCTTCACTGGATGTTTGATAAATTATACCTGTTAAATATCCGGGCCTGAAGACTTACTTTGTGAATTTTTTACATAACAAATCTGATTTAATAGTTATAGATATATGCAGATTTTTCAGGGGGAGAGTATGCTTATTATGTGTTTTTCAGTAAATTTTTACGTATCATCCAAGATGTCAAATTTGTCCACATAGATTTGTTAATAGAATTCACTTGTGCTGTGCTGTCCTTAGTCACTCAGTTGTGTCCGACTCTTTGTGACTCCATGGGCTGAAGCCCGCCAGTTTCCTCTGCCTGTGGGGATTCTCCAGGCAAGAATACTGGAGTGGGTGGCTATGCCCTCCTCCAAGGGATCTCCCCAATCCAGGGATCGAACCCAGGTCTCCTGCTTGCAGGTGGATTCTTTACCATCTGAACCATCAGGGAAGCCCAGAATCCTATTATCATCTTAATGTCTAGTATCTTTTAATCAATCTAACTAAAGTTTCATCAATTTGTTTGATCTTTTAAAATACTATGCATTGGCTTTGTGAATTTTCTCCATTGTTTGTCTGCTTTATGTTTCTTTGATTTCTGCTTTCATTACTGTTTTCTCATTTATTCAGCTTTTTAAGATGAAAATTGTATATCTTCCTTCTTTTATAATATAAGCACTTAAAATATGAATTTTACCTAAGAGTTGCTTTACCTTGAATCCACAAATCTTTTCATTGTCATTGATGTTAAAGTATTCAAATGCTATAGTATCTGTTCTCTTCCAATCTATCTGAAGTCATCTGTGCCCTTCTGTTCCTTACTCACTCCTCTCTGATGATATTGGCCAATGTTCTGCTGTTGAACATCTCCCAAGGACACCACCCCCACTTTAGTGTGTTTGCTATAATAGTTCCCTTCCCTTGGACCAAAGTCCTCTGCCTCCAGATCTCTACATTGCTGGGGTTTTGTCTTCACCTTTCTGCAAAGACTTTTGTTTTTCTGTCAGTCTGATTCCCCAATATCCTGCATAGCATCCACTTTTATTTCTATCAATGGCATTTATTACTTGACATACTCATGTTTATGCATTGCTTGGTTAATTTATTTTCCCAGTTAGAATGTTTAGTTTATTAAAGGATTAATCTTACATATTTTACCAATGATGTATCCACATAATGCTGGAGGGTAGGGACTAAGTAAATATGTGTTAAAGTATTATCTTATTTAATCTTCGAAATAAAAACCCTATGGGTTAACTGCCATGATTTTCTTACTTAAAAAAATGAATAACATGGCATTTAGGGAAGCTAAATAACATCAGAGCAGCCTTCATAAGATTCAGAGTCAAGATCTGAATGCATGTATGCTGTCTCCAGAGCCTAAATTCTAGATATCTTTCTTGAACCCTCTAGTAAAGTCCAGGAAAGTCCATAAAAGTTACCCTTAGATGGGAGAAAAATAAGATCACAATTACCTTTCGCTTCAGATGCTTAGAGAACGCGCAGTTACATGACAGGTAAGAAGTTAGATGGCAACATGTTTGAAAGTCATCATTTACAACACTCTCAGAATGCCGTCTATGGGGTCGCACAGAGTCGGACACAACTGAAGCGACTTAGCAGCAGCAGCAGCAGAATGCCATGTGAACATGAGTGAGAAAGTTCAGACACTAACATAGTAAACAAATGTCAAAACATTACCAAGCAGAATACTTTTAACCTTTTCATCACTGAACTACAGTAGTTCCAAATCAAAATAACTTGTTTCTAAATGGTTTAATATGAGCTAAGACAAACACTTCCATTTGTGTTCTTTATTAGGAAGTGCTGCATGAAAAAAGAGCACCCCACAGATTCAAAATTGCAGTTCTCCAGAGCTTAGCCTTGATGGTGGAAACAGAGCAATCTCTTCCCGTTAAAATTAAATTTCCACTTAGTGTTTTGATAAAAGATATTTTCTTAACTTTTATTTCCTTGAGTGATCCACATTTGAAGAGAAAATAAACACTGGCCCTAAAAATAAGTTATTTAATTACCCTTTGAGATTCAGTTTCCAAAACATTCTCAGTCCTCTAATGCCATATCTAATTTGTGCTGCATAGAGACTTTTTTTTTTTTTTACAATTTTGTGTCCTATAGCTTTGAGACTGAAAAAGTGAAAAAAGAAGGCCTGCCATTTACTAGAGATGGGTTTTAGTTATAGTCAAAACTTTTGACCTTTTCACAAATGGGGACAAAGGAAACTGCAAGTCAGATACCAGTTTTTCCAAACCAGAACAAAACCTAACACATGGAATTAAATTATAACCCAAGGCACAGGCTGATGCAGTATAGTGTAGCAGGCAGAGCAAGGTTCATGTGAAAGGATGTAAGAAGTCTGATCCGAGCTCAGCCACTGTCTGGGGCCTTGAGCAAGGCACTTCTCTCCAACTTCAGCTCCTTCATCTGCTGGAAAGCTGTCTGCTGTCCATTAGATATCACTAGACAGCCTCTGGTGAAATATAACAGGAATTAATATGAATACTTCTCTAGTTAGACTATTAATGAGAGATGTAAGTATATTTTAATGAGTATTGAGTATTGCAAGCTTTGTACCATGGATCAAGATCAGACTGAGGGGACATGCAATGAAGCATTTACTTATTTGTCTTAAAATAAGGTCCTTGATTTTAATGACACTCTTATTTACATCATCAGCTTCCTTGCCCATCAATGTATTGTACTTACCTGGCAAAACTCCAACTCTCAGTGTATACCCAACCTGTACTTGTGCAACTAAATCTGGTTGAATAAAACCATGCTAAGTAGACACTTTCAATAACTGTAACTTCACATGGGCCATGTGGATGCCCAGAAGTTCTAGTACAGATTTATTCTCTTTCCTATTTGCTAGACCACTATGTAACAATTACTCTCTCCTCAAACATTCGACATCTCATTCTTAGCTTATGGCTTAGGATTCATTTCACGGACAAAATGTAAAGAAAACAGAGGATAAATCAACATCCTCTGATCAAAGTATCTACTACAAAACCACTTTTGCATCTACTGAGTCCTTCCTCATCCCACTTAAGATGAGTGCACTGCCCACACAGGAAAGGCCAGTCCCAACTGTGATCCACTAGAATTCATCTTTTCTCCCTGACTTTATGACATGGCTGCTTGAGCACTCAGAAATCTTCACCTTTGCTCTATTATACTATTCCTATTAGCGTATAAATATGCTGTAATAACTCTCAAGTTAAAAGCCGATGAAAGGAAATTCTCCTTTGAACCTATAACACTATGCAGGTTCCATCATGCTTTTTAGAAATCTCAAGATAGACAATTTTACATTATATCTCCAAACCATCTTCTGGCAGGCTCTTTTGAATCCAGTCTAATCAAGCTTTCAAGTCAACATTCCATGGAAACTGCTCTTTTCAATGTAAGTCCACATCTTAATGCACCTGGTAGCTATATCTGAAACATTTTTATCAACCTCTTCTTGAAACTTAGCTTATGAGCTCTCTCTCTAACTTGGTTCTCTTTCTACATACAGCTTCTCATTCTCCTTTGTCAGCTTCTCCACATCTCCTGATCTCTAGGCAATGGAAAGGCTTTAGTATCAGCCTTAAGATTTTGGTTTTATCTACATTCAATCTCTAGTGAGTTTATTTGTGTATATGAGCTGAGAAACCGTTCTCATTTCATTCTTTTACACGCAGCTGTTCAGTTTTTCCAGCACCATTTTAGCTTTTAGCTCCCTAAAGTCAGAGAGCATAATGCTTCCTGCTTTGTTCTTTATTCTCAAGATTTCTTTGACTATTCAGGGTCTTCTGTGGTTCCATACAAATTTCAGGTGTGTCACATCGAAGGATTTGCAGATAACTGAATCATCCTTGCATCTCTAGAATAAATCCTATCTAATCACGGTGTATGAAACTTTCTATATATTATTGAATTTGTTTTGCTAATTTGTTTATTTTATTAAGGATGCTTATATTAATCAGAGACACTGGCATATAATTTTCTTTTTTTCATAGTATTTTTTCTGAGTTTGGTATCACAGTATTTGTTGCCTCATATAATAAATTTGGGAGTGTCTCCCTACTTTTTAATTTTTTGGAATTTTGGGGGAAGTATGGGCATTAGCTATTTTTTATATATTTGGTAGAATTCCTCTGTGTAGCCATCAGGTCCTGTACTTTTGTTTGCCAAAGTTTTTAAATTACTAATTTAATTTCAGTAAAAATTACTGATCATTTCAGATTGTCTATTTCTTCCTGATTCAGTCTTAGAAGATCAAATATTTCTAAGACTATCCATTTCTTTTAAGTTGTCCAATTTATTGGCATATAACAGTTATTACTATTCTCTTATGATTTTTGATATCTCTATGATATTGTTTTCAATGTCTCCTCTTTTTATTTTTATTTTATTTGGCTCCTCTTTCTTTTTTCCCTTTGATGACCCTGGCTAACCAAAATGAGAAAAGAATTTTAAAAAGAAGAGATACAAGAATATATATAACGGAATTACTCTGCTGTATACCTGAAACTAACACACTGTTAATCAACTATACTCCAAAATAAAATAAAACTTTTTTAAAAAGCTTATGAATTTGATTTATCCTTCCAAAAACCCAGTGTTTTTCTATTGATGTTTTTGGTATCTCTTTTATTTCCTCTCTGGCTTTTATTATTTCCTTTCTTCTTCAGACTTTGGGCTTTGTTTTTCTTTTTCTAATCCCTTTAGGTGGTAGGAGAGGTTGTTTATTTGAGCTTTTTCTTGTTTCTTGAGGTGGACCTGTATCAGCACAAGGTTCCCTCTGAGAACTACTTTTGCTGCATCCCATAGATTTTGTAAAGCTGTGTTTTTATTGTCATTTGTCATGACATACTTTCTTATTTCCTCTTTGATTTCTATATTGACCCTTTTTTTTTTTTTTTGGTAGCATGTTGTTTGTTTTTCCCATTTTGCTTCCTGTACTTAATTTCTACTTTTGCACCATTATGGTCAGAAAAAACACTTGATATAATTTCTATACTCTTAAATTTGTTGAGATTTATTTTGTGGCCCAGCATGTAATACAACCTATAGAACATTCCGTGTCTACTTGAAAAGAAAGTGTTTTCTTCTATTTTGGGATTCAGTGCATAAGAGACATGGGTTTAATCCCGGGATTGCAGAGATACCCTGGAGGAGGGCATGGCAACCCACTCCAATATTCTTGCCTGGAGAAACCCATGGACAGAGGAATGTGGCAAGTTATGGTCCCATCCATAGGATCCCAAAAAGTCAGACACAACTGAAGTGACTTAATACGCATGCACATACATCCTGTATATATTAAGCCTTCTGGCCTAATACATTACTAAATGTCACTGTTTCTATATTGATTTCCTGTCTGGATTGATCTATCTGTTGTAAGTCAGAATTAACATCCTTACTATAGTTGTGTTATTGTAAATTTCTCTCTTTATGTGTGTTAATATTGCTTTGTATATTTAGGTACTTTTATTTCAGATGTGTATATATTAACAAAGGTTACGTTCTTTTCATGTTTTTACCACTGTATCATTACATAATGCCCTTCTATGCCTTTTGCTATAGACTTTGTTTAAAGTCTACTTTGTCTGATATGAGCATTATTAGCCCAGATTCTTGTTTCCACTCCTTCATTTTCAGTCCATGTGTCTTTATCTCTGAAGTTATAGTCTCCTGTAGGCAGTATATAGATGGGACTTTTTTTTTTTTAATCCATCAGGTAACTGATGTCATTTCTTTGGAACATTTAGTCTACAGACATTTAAAGCAATTATTGATTGGTATGCACTTATTTTCATCTGGTTATTTGTTTTCTGCTTTTGCAGTTTTTCTTTGTTCTTTTCTTCTTTTTCACTTGTTGCTTAACGATTTTCTTTAGCAGTGTGCTTGAGTTCCTTTCTCTCTAGTTTTTGTGTAACTAAGTTTTTTTTATTGATAGATGATTTGAAATGTGTTAATTACTGCTGTACGATAAAGTAGTTACTTTTATATTATTTTTGATTACTGTTTATCATAGGATATATAGGTCACTGTGCTATAGAGTAGGATATTGTTGTTTAAACATAAACAACAATAAAGAAAGACTTTATAAAGAAAGACTTGCATCTACTAACCCTAACTTCCGTCCCCCAAACCCTTCCCCCTTGGCAACCACCAGTCTGTTCTCTTAAGTCTGTGATTCTGTTTCAGTTTCATAGATAAGTTCATTTGTGTCATATTTTAGATTTACATATGTGCTGTGTTTAGTTGCTCAGTCACGTCTGACTCTTTGTGACCACATGGACTGTAACCCTCCAGGCTCCTCTGTCCATGGGGATTCTACAAGCAAGAATACTGGAGTAGGTTGCCATGCCCTCCTCCAGGGGATCTTCCCAAATCAGTGACCAAACCCTAATCTCCTGCATTGTAAGCAGATTTTTTTTTTTTTTTTTTTACCCATTTGAGCCACCAAGGAAGCCCAGATTCACATATAAATGATATCAAATGGCATTTGTCTTTTTCTTTCTGATTTACTTCACTTAGTATTATAATCTCTAGTTGTACCCATGTTGTTGCAAATGGAATTATTTTGTTCTTTTTAAAATCCCCTTTTTCTGCTATCTTGATCTCCCCTCCCTGTTAGCCTTTGATTCAATTATAGACATGGCTGAGGAGTAGAGTGGTGGTACTCGTTAGTTAGAAATAGTCTCTCAGTCGTGCCTAACTCTTTGAATCCATGGGCTATAGAGCCATGGAATTCTCCAGGCAAGAATACTGGAGTGGATTGCCATACCCTTCTCCCAAGGGATTTCTGACCCAGGGATTGAGCCTGGATGTCCTGCATTGCAGGCAGATTCTTTACCATCTGAGTCACAAGGGATGCCCCAGAGTGGTGGTATTGCCTGGGTTCAAATGCAAAGAAGTCCAGATTAATAAATAAACCCATTTTGAAATTTTTCACATAGGCTTTGTAATAGTCTTCTTTGTAACTCCAGATCCTATTGCATTAGCATGAAGCAAAAATATTAGTAAATGAATGAAGGTGCTATCAACTTCATGCAATGTGAAATTCATACATCAATAGTTCATAGTAATCTCAAGAAAATTGGATACTGGTGGAGAAAGCAAACAGGTCTGGTTACTGAAGGACTATATCCAAATACTAAAAGTAGGCAAGAAATAAAAATTATATATAACAGTGTGAAGAAGGTGTTGATCATGGATGCATTCCTGGAGATTGTGGAATCTGAGATGAGTGGGAAGGATTCTGGGGAGCAGAAATCAATGAAGAAAACAAATTGAATAAAGATCAGGGCTAGAAGAAGTTCTAACAGAACCTGTAGCCTCCTTTTCCTAAGATTCTCCTCAGGACAAAGGAAAATTTCAGATCCTAAGATCCTTCACTCTTAGGTAGATACGTGTACCTCCAGAGATGGATGGATTTTAATTAATATCAAGCATCGTAATGAAGATTCTTGGGGCTTTCTTGCACTAGAAGCTATCAAAAAGTAACCACAATTCTGAGTCCCTCAATTGTGAAGTCCTATATCGCTATTGATTGCAGCAACATACCATCAACACACATACACACACACACAGAGACTCACACAGACAGAGACTCAGGTAACATAGCTCTAAGAAGAGGCTTTTTACCTTCAGGGATACCTGTGTCCTACAGTCTTAGAAATCTCCCACGGATTTCTCCAATGAGTTTAGTAAGTTTATTCTACAAGTTTCACTAATATATTTTTATTTGTTACTATAATCCTAAACTACCATAAAATAAATTTTTCAGGATACTGTTCCAGTTATTCTAACACCTATTAGATTTGCATATGCACTGCCATAATCAGGATACATAACACATTCTACCTCCCCCAGATTCCCAATGCTATCCCTTTCCCCTGAATCGAAATCCCCACCTCTAACCCCTTGCAACCATGGGTCTGTTTTCCATCCCCATAAATTTGCTTTCAAGAAAATGCCATATAAATGGAGTCACAGAGTACATCACCTTTTGATACTAGCTTCTTTTCCTTGGCAAAATGCCTCTGAAACTAAGCCTTGTTGTTTCATGCATCAAGAGTTTGCTGCTTTTTATTGTGGAATAGTATTCCATTGTATAGATTACCGCAATTTGTGTATTCATTTACAGGTTGAAAGACACAATAGTCATAGAGTACAAACTTGCAGCTTTAAGATGGTTAAGTTCTGAGAATCTAATGCACTGCATAGTGATTACAGATAATAATAATGGACTCTATATACTTGAAAGTTGCTAAGGGAGTAGATCTTAAATGTTCTTACTACAGAAAAGAAATAGTATTTATGTGATGTGACACTGTTAACACTATTGTGGTAATCATATTACAGTATATATCAAATGAACACATTATATACCTTAAAGTTACACAATGTTATATGTCAATGACATTTCAATCAATCTGGGGGGAAAAAGGACATATAGAATCTTTCCAGTGTTGGGAAAATTAGGAATAAAGCTACTATAAATGCTTGTATACAGGTTTTTAGATATACATGTTTACTACTGTCTAGGGTAAGTATTATATGCTGGCCACAGAGTAAGTGTATATTTAATTTTATAAGCAATTTCCACATTGTTCTCCAGAGTGGCTAAGTACTTCAGTTGTTCCACAACTTAGGTAGCAATTGATATTGTTTGTGTATGTGTTTTCTCATTTACCCATTCTAGTAGTTGTGTTAGGGTACCTTAATATTTTAATTTGCACTTTAATGTGAAAATCTTTACATATCCTAAGTTACCATCGATATATCTTTTTTAGTGAAGTGTCAATTCAAGTATTTCCTCCAATTTTATTGGGCCATTAATCTACTTATTGTTGAAAATTGAGAGTTCTTTATATATTCTAAGTCTGCTGGATATGAAATTTGCAAATATTTTTTCCTAGTTTGTAGCTGATCTTTCATTTTCTTAGTGAAATCTTTTGTAGATAATAATTTATAAATTTTGATGACATGTAAGTATAAATTTCCTTAATGAATCATGTTTTTGGTGTAATATCTAAGCACTCTGCCTAACTCAAGGTCAAAAAGATTTTCTCATATGTTTCCTTTGAAAATTCTTATATTTTCATATTTTCCAATTAAATTATGATTCACCTTTTTTAATGTTCTGGAAGCACTATGTATATATAGTATCAAGACATGGAAACAACCCAAATGCCCGTCAGTAGACAATTGGCTTAAGAGGACATGATATATATATATATTTATATATATATACACACACATGTATAATTCAGTCATAAAAAAAGAATAAAACATTATTATTTATAGCTACATGAATGGACCTAGAAAATATCTTACTAAGTGAGTAGGTCAGATAAAGACAATTATTATATGATATTTATATGTGGAATCTAAAAAGTAATAGAAATGAATCTATATGTATACCAGAAAATAAATTTATGGTTACCAAAGGAGAAAGGGAGTAGATGAGAGTTAAATTAGGAGTGTGAAATTAATAGATAGAAGCTACTATACATAAAATAGGTAACCAATGAAGATTTACTATGTAGCACAGAGAACTATTTCAATGTCTTATAATAACCTATAATGGAAAATAATCTGAAAATATACATATATAATTTACAATATTGTGTTGATTTCTTGGCTATTACAAACAATGTTGCTATGACCATTTTGAATTAAGACTTCTCATCTTTTTGAGATATATACCCAGGACTGGACTGCTGAAAGCTCTGTTTTTAGTTTTAAGGGAATTTGCTTTCCATAGTGGCTGCACCAATTCACATTCCTACCAACACCCTTTTCCTCACACCCTCTTTAGCACTTATTATTTTGAATTCATAGATATGAAGGGAGAGATATAAGTTGAGTTCCTTTTTCTTTATTTCTTTTTGCTTTTGCAAATGAATGACCAATTGTTTTAACATCAATTTTTGAAAAGGCTATTCTTTCTCTTTTCCATAATTTTTTGCACTTTTGTCAAAAATCAATTGGTCATATTTATGTGAAGCTATTTGGGGGCTTTCTATTTTGTTCCATTGATCCATGTGTCAGTTCATTCATTTTTATCAACTTTATCTTCAATACTTAAAATAAAACTGGGAGCAGATCACTATACATAACAGAACTCTTTTTCTTGTAACAGAAGATCTCTTTGGCACTTAACTTCCTGACTAACGTTCTCGATTACATACCATAAGTCTTCAAAGATGTGAAAAGTCTTTTTACTCTCTATAAATTTTGTAATACACAAAGATAGCTTTCAACAAAGATACATATAATATTAAAATTATTGAAATAAGTACCTGTATCTTACTCCAAATATGGTACTTAAATATTTGAAGAGTTTTGGACAATGAATCAAGCAGAATGAAAATAGTGTCTGACCCAACTATACCATCTTTCCTTGACTTGTTAATCAAAATATAGGATTTCTCATCTTTAATCTTTTCTTCCCTAAACCAATCTAAAAGCCTCTAAAATTATCTTAAATTTCATGGAGTAGTTAAATTATTAGTGTATCGATTATCTAGCTTACAGTTTGCTTGGCAGGAGGCTCTATAGACTCAGAGCACAACCTACAGCAGTTTCTTTGAACTGTAGAAAGAAAAGATGATAAGATTTTTGATTTGCAAATATTATCACCTAGTTAACAGCTTAGAATATCTTGCTACTTTAAGATGGAGACAACTTCATATGTAGGATGCAGGACTAGAAAAGGAAATTATGTTACAAAAAATAGTTATTAAAAACAATTGAAAATGGGCCTAGTCTACGTGTGCCATCTGCCTTTTGTCCAGGGGTTTTTGGTTTCATACCCCTTCCTATGATGCCAGCACTATTGTAAGCTATTAACATATACAAATTCATCTAATCACTGCAACATCTGTAGGAGGTAAGTGTGGCATTAATACTGTCTTTTCATAGACGAGACAAATAAAGCATAGAAAGGTTAAGTAACTTCAGCAAAACTATACTGCAAGAAAGTAGAGACATAATCCAAACTCAGATAATCTGTTTTCAGGGTCTATGTTCTTAACCTATACTTTACAACTATTATAGACTTCTGAGCCAGTGGCTCAGATGGTAAAGCGTCTGTCTACAATGTGAGAGACCTGGGTTCGATCCCTGGGTTGGGAAGATTCCCTGGAGAAGGAAATGGCAACCCACACCAGTACTCTTGTCTTGAAAATCCCATGGATGAAGGAGCTTGGTGCAGGCTACTATCCATGGGGTCGCAAAGAGTCGGGCATGACTGAACGACTTCACGTTCACTTTCACTTTACAACTGTTATACAAGGTTGAAGAGAAAATAAAATCATGAATCAGTGAAATTCTTATCCAAAATGACTTATGGTAAAATATGTGCTTGAAACAATTATATGGCATATGCACTAAAAGTTTAGATTGTTATACCACAAGCAACAATGGAGGTAAAATGCATTCATGAACCATGAACTTCCAGATGTTCAAGCTGGTTTTAGAAAAGGCAAAGGAAGCAGAGATCAAATTGCCAACACCTATTGGATCATCGAAAAAGCAAGAGAGTTCCAGAAAAACATCTACTTCTGCTTTATTGACTATGCCAAAATCTTTGACTGTGTGGATCACAATAAACTGTGGAAAATTCTGAAAGAGATGGGCATACCAGACCACCTGACCTGCCTCTTAAGAAACCCGTATGCAGGTAAGGAAGCAACAGTTAGAACTGGACATGGAACAACGGACTGGTTTCAAATAGGAAAAGGAGTATGTCAAAGCTGTATATTGTCACCATGCTTATTTAACTTATATGCAGAGTGCATCATGAGAAACGCTGGGCTGGAAGAAGTACAAGCTGGAATCAAAATTGCCGAGAGAAATATCATTAACCTCAGATATGCAGATGACACCATCCTTATGGCAGAAAGTGAAGAAGAACTAAAGAGTCTCTTGATGAAAGTGAAAGAGGAGAGTGAAGAAGTTGGCTTAAAGCTCAATACTCAGAAAACAAAGATCATGGCATCCGGTCCCATCACTTCGTGGCAAATAGACGGGGAAACAGTGGAAACAGTTGCTGACTTTATTTTTCTGCCCTCCAAAATTACTGCAGATGGTGATTGCAGCCATGAAATTAAGTCGCTTGCTCCTTGGAAGAAAAGTTATGACCAACCAAGACAGTATATTAAAAAGCAGAGACATTACTTTGTCAGCAAATGTCCGTCTAGTCAAGGCTATGGTTTTTCCAGTGATCATGTATGGATGTGAGAGTTGGACTGTGAAGGAAGCTGAGCGCCAAAGAATTGATGCTTTTGAACTGTGGTGTTGGAAAAGACTCTTGAAAGTCCCTTAGACTGCAAGGAGATCAAACTAGTCAGTCCTAAAGGAGATCAGTCCTGGGTGTTCATTGGAAGGACTAGTGTTGAAGCTGAAACTCCAATATTTTTGCCACCTGATGCAAAGAGTTGACTCACTGGAAAAGATCCTGATGCTAGGACAGATTGAGGGCAGGAGGGGAAGGAGACAACAGGGGATGAGATGGTTGGATGGCATCACTGACTCAGTGGACATGGGTTTGGGTGGACTCTGGGAGTTGGTGATGGAAAGGAGGCCTGGCATGCTGTGATTCATGTGGTTGCAAAGAGTCAGACATGACTTATTGACTGAACTGACTGATGAAATATTATTAAATACACTGCCCGTATCTCATTTAAAACTATTTTATGCTCTCTGAATATTGTCTCCTCTCTTCTCACCTGTCTAAAATTTTCTCATCCTTTAAGATCCCTGGGTTGGGAAGATCCCCTGGTGAAGGGAAGGCTACCTACTCCAGTATTATGGCCTGGAGAATTCCATGTACTGTATAGTCCATTAGGTTGCAAAGAGCTGGACACAACTGAGCAACTTTAAATATAAATGTACCCTAAGAAGTTTGAAAACTGATTGCTCTTTTCATAACCTGAGACAGGAATTTCAGCACAAGATATTTAGAGCAAATATATAAGCCATATATAAGATACTTAGGGAATGAAAGTTGAAGAATAAGTAATGAGGTTGAATGGAGAAGACAGAAATAATATGCAACCTGAATCGTGTTTAACTAGAGTGAACAAGATGATTTAAAAATTATAGCTAGGTCAATAGGGTATAGTGTTCAAATAATCTACAATCAAAATATATCAGTGTTTCCAGGATGAGTCAAGAATCTGTTAGATAAGTTGTTAACCAGGAAATCTGTTCCTGGTGTAGTTAAGCCCTAGACACTGGCTCAGATAAGAACTGGCTTCCTGGGAATGGAGAAAAGAGACAGAGAAAAGCAGGATGGTGTGAACCAGCATATTCTCCATTTTCTTAAAGAGACATATGAAAAGAGAGGCCTGAATCTGAACGAAAACATGATATTTGAATATTTTTATTGAGACTCATAGTTTATTTTTTCACTCATTTTCCTTCCTTAACAGGGAGAAATAGAAATGTTGTCATAACCAAATTAATCCACCCCATGAACACATTTTTTTTGCTCTCAGTGAGGAATGAGATTCACATGTGGGATATTTCCAAGAGCTGAGGTACGTACATTTACAAATATGTTTTTACTAGTGTTGGAATTATTTTGAAATAAATTAAACAATGTTGATAAAATGCCTATAAAATTGAAGCCTGGAGCCAGACAGAAAAATCTGAAAACAATAAAGAATCCAGTGAAGCAGTAAAAACATAGGCTGAATCAAATTAAGGGGTGAATGGAATTATCTACAACCTTGATTGTAAATATTAAGTAATGGTGATAAATGAAAGACTCCTAGAAGGAGTAAATAATGCAGTAGATTGCAAAATTAATTCCAACCAGAAGCCAAAGAAATGGAGTCACCCACTTACAAAGCAGTTAGATCTCGATTATAAGAAGGGGTTAAGAGTATTCAACGGTGGCTTTAGTAGATGCACTTGGGCCTCTGCAACTACTCTAATTCAATGATGCAGTCTTGTGGCATGCTTGGACCATACCAAAGGGTATAAATAAGCAATATCAAAAATCTCTTATAAACTTTTCGCAAAAAGGCAAAGAAACCAACATAAAATGCACAAATGGCATAAACAGTTCACAGAATTAGACATTTAAAAGAATTTATTTATAATTTTATGTACAGAATTTATTTAATTAAAATAAAATAAAATATTACCTAAATATTTGTTGCTAAATCATTTTAGCAACAATTCAAAGATGTAATATGAATGTGATACCATTTTTAATGTTGTTTTTAATATCTATGGTGAAAGAATGCTATTTACATTACTTTGTCTGTTTTTCCTGTATGTCCTGAAGTTTGTTTTTATGAGTAATTGCTGAGTTATTGGATGTGTACATATTAGTAACTAGTATGTTTATTATTAATACAGATTTTAACATTATAAGTCATTTATTCATTATAAAGCATTATTTGTCTCTCCTTATGGTTCTTGGCCTCAATATAACTTTGTCAGATATCAAAATCATGACCTTTTTATTTGCAACTGACTTGTATAATTTTTTTCATTATCTTATTTTAAATTTAAGACCTCTTTGCTTCAGATGTGTTCCATGTATACAGCATACTGTATGGCTTTCTTTGCTTACCATGATGGATTCAGTTCAGTTCAGTTGTCACTCATTCGTGTCCAACTCTTTGCAACCACATGAATTGCAGCACGCCAGGCCTCCCTGTCCATCACCATCTCCCGGAGTTCACTCAGATTCATATCCATCGAGTCAGTGATGCCATCCAGCCATCTCATCCTCTGTCGTCCCCTTCTCCTCCTGCCCCCAATCCCTCCCAGCATCAGAGTCTTTTCCAAGGAGTCAAGTCTTTGCATGATGGATTATATGCTGTCAATTCAGGATCATCTTTATCCCCATACTTTGCAATGCATTTCCCAGAATTCCCTCTCTATGTATGGCTCTGGGTAAAAAACTGCCAATATGAGGAATGTACATAAATTTAAAAGATCAGAATACAAGAAAAGCAACCTTCTCTAGAGGCAAATTGCAGCCATACCTATGGGCACATAAGAAATTCCTGACAACTCTTGAAACTTTAGTTCCTCACTGCAGCTTGACATATTCGGTGGTGAATTCTCAGAATCTCAAGAACTGCAGCAGTTTCCAGCCTGAGGATTACCCACCTTGATGCTTGGTTCTTGGTTAAGACTTGAGCATTGACTCCTCTGGCTTGCAGGAGACCCTCTGACTTTCAGTGGTAGCTTCTTTGATTTCTGTCCTTCTGGCTCTTACAACAAATATTTAAGCATCTTTTTTCTACATGAAAACATTTACACCTGAAAAGAGAAGTGTGGTTTCTGTCTTTTGGCTGAAACTTAATTAGCTAATTAGGCCTTCTGAGTTCCATGATAGTTTTCATGTCACATTTACCTTTAAATGTCATGTTATTATAGGATTTCTCTGTCTTCCCTTTTCTCTCCCCTTCTCCCTAAACTGATTTTATTTTTATTGATAACATTATACTTCATGATTACTGTAAATACTTATGGCAGTGTCTCTTCAGGCCTTGTGGTTATCTTTAAATGCTTCTTTAGTGTAATTCTGATGAAGGGCTCATGAAATATTAACAACATTAGGCATGTTAATAACAGTATATCTGTGTTATGTAAACTGTCATTAAGTTTTAACATCAGTTTGGCTAGATATGCAGTTGTTGGCTTACCTTGTCTTTTCTACATAATCTATGTTACTACATTGTCTTCTGATATAAAATATAACTTTCATAAATTTTGATAACAATCTGATGTCCTTTTCCTTATACCTTCTTGTAATGATGCCTGAAGAATTTTTATTTCTCTGAAGTCCACAGTTATGCCAAAATTAATATCTCTGGGTCAGTTTTCAAAGGGATATAGAATGTTCTTTTAATAAGTGGCTTCAAGTTTTTCTAAGAAAACTTACTTGAATTCTATTTTCTAGTGTCTGTTTCATTCTATTGTTTGGTTATTAATCTTCTGCTGTTACTACCATTTTGCATGTGTTGCATCATTATTGCCTCTTTTTGATATGAGTTCCTCAAACTCTGTTTTCTCTTTCTTTGTTCCTTCTTCCTTCTTTTGTCTTTTCATTATCTATGTCCCTTATGATATTATCTAGAGTTTTCATTCTTGTTTAAGCTTTACTGCTAAAGTTACCTTTTTTAACATTCCTAATTATTTTATGAATACTATTAGTTCTTTATCCATACTCTTATTTGTCAAATGATTTACTACTAAGCTTTTATATTCTAATTTTTATTGCTTCTTTAATTCCTTTTTGGATGATTTAAAGTAATAACAGATTTTACCTTTTTTGTACATTTCTTTCTACAGTGAATTAAATATATATAGGTATACTATTTCACTCATTTTACTGTTTTCTTATGAAAATTTATCATAGGTTCTATTGCAATATATTTTAATTCATGATTTCTCAGAGAACTAGGTTTTCCTAGGGTTCATAGAAGAAGGGGATAGGCTGAAATATCAAATCACATGACTCTATAGAAATATTCTCTGTTGTTATCATGTAAGATTTTTAAAACATGGCCTTGTATTTTCTAAGATGTGCTGGTTCTGTTTTGCTGAGTTTTATGTGAACTATCTCCGTCCTTTGCACTTAACGTCTATTTTCTGTTCAGTGTGTATTTCATTCAGAGAAAAAACCTAAATCTGATAGTTTCTTCTAAAAGTGAGTTCTATTTCATTAACCACAAGGATTCATAGTGATTGGACTACCACAACTTTGTCTGAAATCCCCTTAGTAAACATCAGATTTCTTACAAAATAAAGCCTCTGTATGTTCTCTCCTAGTTGGGCTATTGAAGACTTTCCCATCAAGCTTTCTATAATAAATGGGGCAATTTGGGGATTCGTCAGCACTCAGAGCCATTTGAAGATTATTTATTTGCTGTTTCTGCTTTCTCTTGCAGAATTGTTGAAATCATACAGTTCTTATTGCTGCTTTTGGTTTGACCCCACACCCATGGGGATAGTTTTTCATATTATTTTATTGTAGATGTCACCTGTGATATTTCTGATATGTTATCTTAGTGGTTATATCTGTTTTTGTAAGGAGGTTCTGGGCTATTCAAATAAGTACCCCATCAATTCAATGCAAACAGGATATTTATATTTTTAATACTACCCATGTAAAATTTTAATAAAAGTGAAAGAAAATATTCCTTTTAGAAAAATAATTTTCAAATGCTACTTATCTTTAAGATATATTTAGAGCAAAACATCCAAATTTTACTGTATTTGTACATCCTTTAGGAGTGTCCTATTGTGTTCAAGAGATGATCATTCCTACTAAACTGTTATTTAAAAACACTTCATACTTATAAAGTATAAGTGAATTCAGGTCAATAATTGACTATTTTTATTACCCATAAAAACATCCAAGGTTCTGGGGGCTTATTCTGATGTTTAGCTAACATAAGGTCGAATAGTCTATTAGCTCCTTTCTCTTTTGGATTTCCAAGATTTCATTAAAATAGCTTCCCTGGTGCACATAAGAAGATGCAATCACATGTAATTTGTGGGAGAGATCATGAACTAATCTCATCCTTCTTCCTAGTTAATCAGTGTTTATGGTACATAAAGTTTTCATATTTGATATTAACAGTGAGTGATAAAAACAATATTTAATTTCCAATTAATCTGTAGTATTACTAATGTGGATTCTAACATTGACTAAAGTATTAAGCTTTGTTATTAAAAAAAAAAACAAGACTATCAATTCAAAGAGCAAATCCTTAAACTAGTTTAACTCACTCCACTCTCTGTATAAACCAATAAAAATTAAGTAGAAGGTATTTATCAAAAATGTAGGCTTTAAAACCAAACCTGGAATTAGCTCATTTTTAATCTTCAGTTTCCTATATCTAACATTCTCCTCTGAGACCACAATAGAGAGTCATTTATCTATAAGATAACATATATGATTTCAGTTGGTTATGCTGTAATCATGAACACTGGCTGAATTACAGATTCAAGGTTATTTTTTAATCATTTGAAATGCTTTTAGATTCACAGAATACGGTTAGAAGCAGATTATGCTGAATTCTAGGAAAAGCCTAGCTTATTCTTTTCTTGGTACTTAATGAAAAACCAGATGATTCAGTTTTCAGTGTGAGTACTGTAAACCAAAATAAGCAAACCTCATATATCTTGAGTTTTAAAAATCTTTGTTGGAAAAATTATAGTGCTTCAATTTGGAAAGACTGCTGACGTTTTCCTATCTAGCATAAGTGGTCAATTTTGGCATTTTTCCAAGGGAAATGCTGCACATAGGATTTGATAAAGGAGTTTCATATCGAGCTGTTTCTCAAATACTTAGAGAAGACATATTTCCCTTCTAGAACAGAAAGGCATAGAAAAAGAACAAGGAGGAAAATTAACTGTTTGGGACAATGAGGCTAAAAATAAGGAAATATAAACTTAACAATATCTCATCAATCTGAACCACAAAAATTCTTTCAGGTCAAAATTCCATTTCTCTATTCCCAAAACATGTGAACTATCTTTGAAAGATCCCCCAGAACCCCAGAGAATATTCCTTCCCAAAAGATATAATTTAAATGAGCAACACTATGATTATTATAAAGGGGGTAAAAATAGATTAGTGAAGTGCTGTGCTAAAAATCACGAACATATTAGGTATCACTACATGAGCAGAGTTCCAAACTACAGCAAGGAAAGATAAGAAAGACTTCCTAAGTGAACAATGCAAAGAAATAGAGGAAAACAATAGAATAGGAAAGACTGGAGAAGGCAATGGCACCCCATTCCAGTGCTCTTGCTTGGAAAATTCCATGGCCAGAGAAGCCTGATAGGCTGCAGTCCATGAGGTCGCTAAGAGTAGGACACGACTGAGAGACTTCACTTTCACTTTTCACTTTCATGCGTTGGAGAAGGAAATGGCAACCCAATCCAGTATTCTTGCCTGGAGAATCCCAGGGACAGGGGAGCCTGGTGGGCTGCCGTCTAGGGGGTCGCATAGAGTCAGACATGACTGAAGCAACTTAGCAGCAGCAGCAGCAGAGATCTCTTCAAGAAAATTAGATATACCAGAGGGAACATTTCATGCAAAAATGGGTATAATAAAGAACCAAAACAGAAGTAGAGGATATTAAGAAGAGGTAGAAAGAATACACAGAAGAACTATACAAAAAAGATCTCAATGGTCCAGATAACTATGATGGTGTGATCGCTCACCTAGAACCAGACATTCTGGAGTGTGAAGTCAAGTGGGTCTTAGGAAACATCACTATGACCAAAGCTAGTGGAGGTGATGGAATTCCAACTGAGCTATTTCAAATAATAAATGATTATGCTATTAAAGTGCTGGACTCAATATGCCAGCAAATATGGAAAACTCAGCAGGGGTGACAAACTGGAAAAACTCAGTTTTCACTCCAATCCCAAAGAAGGGCAATGGCAAAGAATGTTCAAATTACTACACAAATGCACTCATCTAACACGCTAGCAAAGTACTGCTCAAAATTCTCCAAGCCAGGCATCAGTTGTACATGAACAGAGAACTTCCAGATGTACAAGTTGGATCTAGGAAAGGTAGAGGAATCAGAGATCAAATTGCCAACATCTGTAGAATCACAGAAAAAGAAAGAGAAATCCAGAAAAACATCTATTTCTGCTTCACTGACTATGCTAAAGCTTTTGACTGTATGGATCATGACTGTGGAAAAGTTTTAAAGAGATGGAAATATCAGATCACCCATCTACCTCCTGAGAAACCTGTATGCAGGTCAAGAAGGAACAGTTATAACTGGACGTGGAACAACAGACTGGTTCCAAATTGGGAACAGAGTACATCAATGCTGTATATTGTCACCTTGTTTATTTAACTTAAATGCAGAGTACATCATTCAAAATGCCAGGCTGGATGAAGCACAAGGTGGAATCAAGATGACAGAAATCAAAGAGGAACTAAAGAGCCTTTTGATGAAGGTGAAAGAGGAGAGTGAATAAGCTGGCCTAAAACTCAACATTTAAAAAACTAAGATCATGACATCTGGTCCCATCACTTCATGGCAAATAGAAGGGGAAACAATGGAAACAGTGACAGACTTTATTTTGGAGGGCTCCAAAATCACTGCAGATGATGACTGCAGCCACAAAATTAAAAGATGCTTGCTCCTTGGAAGAAAAGCTATGACAAACCTAGATAGTGTATTAGAAAGCAGAGACATTACTTTGCCGACAAAGGTCCATTCTAGTCAAAGCTATGGTTTTTCCAGTAGTCATGTATGGATGTGAGAGTTGGACCATAAAGAAGCCTGAACACTGAAGAACGGATACTTTTGAGCTGTGGTTTTGGATAAGACTCTTGAGAGTTCCTTGGACTGCAAGGAGATCAAACCAGTCAATCCTAAAAGAAACCAATCCTGAATATTCATTACAAGGACTATTGCTTAAGCTGAAGCTCCAATAATTTGTCCATCTGATGTGAAGAGTCAACTCATTAGAAAAGACCCTGATGCTGGGAAAGATGGAAGGCAGGAGGAGAAGGGGATGACAGAGGATGAGATGACTGGATAGCATCAATGACTCAATGGACATGAGTTTAAGCACACTCCAGGAGATGTGAAGAACAGGGAAGCCTGGTGTGCTGCAGTCCATGGGGTCACAAAGTGTTGGACATGACTGAGTGAATGAACAACAATAATAACACAGAAAACAAGTGATATCATGTCAGAGACTTGCAGTTGTGAAAATTCCTGCTTCAGTAGAGCATTTGCTTTCTTCCCATGTTCTTTGAAAACATCAAATACAGCAGTAAACTGTTTAGAATTCACATTTCTCTGAAACATAAACTACAACTCAGAGTTTATGTATCTAGTAAAATAACCTTAATATTACAGACTTAATCATCAATTAGGTAGAAAGACAGAAAGCAGGAGGCAAAGGGGATGACAAAGGACGAGAAGGTTGGATGGCATCACTGACTCAATGGATGAGTTTGAGCAAGTTCCAGAATATGATGAAGGACAGGGAAGCCTCGAGTGCTGCAATCCTGTGGTCATAAACAGTAGGACATGACTGAGTGACTGAACAGCAAATTTCGGACATCTTCATGAATGTTCAAAACAAACTTTCATAGCCAACATTTTCCAAAATGAAATTCATTTTCTTTTTTTTTTTTTTTTTTGCAAATAAAACTCTTTCTCCTCCTAGGTTTCCTGTTGTAGTGAGTTGCACCACCATTTATCCAATCTTCCAGTGAAACACCATAAAAATCATCCTAAACATTCTCTTTTTCTTCCTCTCATATGATAATTTGTCCCCAACTTCTGCCCATCCTGTTTCCCAAGTTTCCAGTGGTCTGTTAATCCTTTTCCCAAATCCCAACTGCTTCTGAGTTCAAAACATCAGTACTTCTCACTTCCTGATTGTAAATAACCTCCTAATTGAATTCCTATCTCTGTTACCTCCTTGACTCATCATCTCATCATTCATTCAACTATAAAATTGGTATTTCAAAAATATAAGTTTTATTATTCTGTTATTTGGTCTGGAATTTTCTATAAGGCTATCTCCTCACTACTCTTCTAGTAATTTCTTTTTTTCCATTGAGTGATCCTAAAGAGGATATTAAGTTTTTTATGAAAAACTAGCCCATTGCATGGTGAGAACATTTTGCTATTTTCCCAAAGGTCTTCCATTAAATGTATAATTATTTAAAAAAAAAGTCAATTAAAATGCATAAATTAAACAGTGGTTAAAGACATAAATTAATTGACTTTCCCAACTTTTGACTCTTGTCTCGTTATTATGATTTATTTGTATTTTTAATTGTTTTCTTTTTTGCTTTTTTAATTATCCTGGAAAATCTCTCTAAAACCATGCAGGAAGAATTCATATGCTTGTTTTTGATTTTCAACTTCTTATAATATTGTCTTCCTAATGTAAAACACGGTGTTTATGATTCCATGGTGGGGGACAAGGGTCAGATACAACTGAGTGACTGAACTGAACTGAACTGATGATTCAATTACCTTCTGTTGCATTTTGTATACCCCCCATTCTTCTCAAAGCATGACAAGTTTTGTTTTCATCTTCCCTATTCATTATCTGTTTAGATTTGCAAACACACATATTTACTTAAATTTTGTTTTATAGTCTATCAAATTAAGGCATTAGTTCTTGAGTTTTGACAGTGTAAGCTAATGTAATGTCCCACATTCTTCTATATTTTATTCATTACTTTTTCCATATGTGTTTTTGATATTTATTCTTTTTTATCTCTGTAAATTTAGTTTAGTTAACAAATATTAAATACATGCTACACAACACAAGAATAATGGCTTTTTCATCGTTTTTTCAGTTGCTGCTAAAGATCTTAAAATTCATGAAACAACTTTCTTCCACCAAAGAATTATCTTACCCAAAATGTCAATAGTACCAGGATTGAGAAAAACTACATCAAGGTCATGTGATTTCTACATCATTTTATTTGTTACAGAGAATTTTTTTTCTTTAGTGTCTTTCTTCGTAAAACTTTTGACTTCCTGTTCTACTTTAGTTCATTCATTTTTCCGAGCCAACTGCACATTTAACAGCGGAGTTTTAAAATTTTACTCAGGTTTAACATGGTGTTTTTTGAATACCACAGCTTTCTTTTTCCTGTATTTTGTCTTAAATTTGCTGGAGTGCATTCTATAAAATGAGTGGTAAACTTTATGAGTCCATGTATATCCAAATATGTGTCTGTCCTGTACTTGCCCTTGATATTTTGGCAGAGAATAGCCTTTTCTTTTGCAATTTAGAATAACTTTTATCTTCACTGTCATACTCAGTTTTACTGATAACAAATCAGATGCCATTTTCATTTATTTGTAAGTCACCAACTTGTTTTTTTTTTTTTTGGTCTCTGTAAATTTTTGGAATATTTTAAAATATCTTTTATGTTCTGACATATTGTGAGAGATATGCCTAAGTGGGCATTTTCCATTCATCTGGCTCAGTCCTTGGAAGACTTTTATGCCCATGACTCGCATCATGATTTAGCTCTAGAAATTTTGTTTTTCTATTCCTCCAATTATTTCCCCTTATTTTTTAATATCTTAATGACATCTGTTCACCCCTTACTAACAATTAAATGTGTAAACCTCTGGGCTATGGAGCCAAGACACTTGCATTTGCATCCTAATCGTGCCTCTTATTATCTGTACAATATTATTATCTTGTACCATAACTTTACTTCTGTGTGCCTTATTTCCTCTGTCTGCACAATGAAGACTAAAATAGTGCCTACATCATAAAGTAACCATAAGATTGTGTTGACATGCATTAAAAATTTAGACGTTTATCTGTCACATAGCACCTTTAAAATATTTCAACGTTAATTCTATATGTTCAGTACAGTATACTGTCTCTACACATCAGTAAAAGCATTTCTGACCATTGTGAAATGACAACTACATGATTTGCTCCTGGATAAGATCAGCTAGCAAGTAGAAAAATAAATAGTGTACATGTAATTTACTTATCTGCACTGCGTTTCTATAAATATCAGACTGTCGGTATGGTTATAGATCCATCTTTATTGGGCTCACAGATCCATTTTCATTACTTCTTGGCAAAACCGTTCTAAGAGATGTTGGAAAAGAACTTAGGTGTATGAATCTCTCCATTGACAGAGGCAGACAGATACTAGTTATTACATGTATGCTTATATATACAAATACAAAGAACAAAGACTCATGCAGTAATTTAGCAAGCCGTGATACCATCCTCTCTACGTCAAATGCATCAAGAAAAATTTCAGCTAAATATTCCCTTTCTCCTTTTGACATGCATTTTTCAGAATACCTTATTTTGAGCGAAGAGCATAGTCTTTGCATCAAAAGACTGAAGTCCCTACCTTATCTCCATCAAGTGCTACCCACAAAATCCTAAGGTACAACACAGGACTTCTGTTCTCCTATAGTTTGTGAAATGAAGTGAACTAAAAAGTTGTAAGACAGACAGATGCTACACACATGTCCATGGCATATAGTAAATACACAAGCTTATCGTCTTTTTTCAAAACCTGATTTTATGTAAATTAACTTACTAGAGAATCAGGTGAATAGAGTGCTCACAGAATATAGTTTAACTTACATATAAGCTTATCTAATTTTATTCTGTGTGGAAAAATGATTGAACATGATATAATCATATATTTTATATATCTCTTTTTATATTTCACTTTATCCTACACTATCAAACATCCCTTTCATGTTTCATTTTGCTGAATTTTAAATGTTCATGATAGGCAAGTTATATGGAATGTTTAGGCTCTCATGTCCAGATTTCTATCGCCTTTCACCTGTCAGTAATATTTATTTTTCCACAGAATCACAGTATTGAAAACATAGGCTTTCCTGTTAAAAGAACTACTTTCTCTTTCTTAATGGGAATTCTTGACATTTTGGCACAAATACATGGAAAATGTATTGTTGGATGATTCCCAGAAGGATAAATATTTGACAGGCTTGTTCACTTAATAGTAATTAACTTAAAATGCAAATTTTAAAATCACTCTCTATATAATATAATCTCTTTGGCTAACCTCAAAGTATTAAAGTGATTACAATTTTAATGGAAAATTTCTGGCAAAATATTCACCATTGGCTTGTATAATGTCCCAGGGAAGGACTTTAAATACCACCAAAGGGAGGTTAGAGTCCATTGAAAAGTACCCTTCATTTTCCTGGAATGATGCCTAGCTCTTGGAAAGCAATTTACAAAAGGCCTTTCTTTCTACTATAATCTTTTTTTCTTCCCTTCCTGATGACTCTTTTATTTTAATGCTTATATGGAGAGCCAGATAGCCACTTAATGCAATGTTCTAGTACATTAAGCAGTATTCATGAATGAGTGAGAAGATCTAAGATGCAGAGAACGTTAAGATTAGGAAGGACATGAAAAAATGATCCAGCATCATTGCCAATATCATTTATTAATAGCAGCTGAAGAGCTAGACAACTTTTGCAAAGGGAGACAATGACCACCTTGTTAAGACAGCTCCATTCCTAAGAAATCACTAGTTCAGTAGGATATTATTTCATATCCTCATCTTTCTCAAGGCCATCACAACTATTACAAGGTTAAAATCCCCTAGTTGCCTTCTCTGAATATTGTCAGATTCCAGACTTATCATGTGTTCAACTAATGTTTTATTTGAGTGGGAAATAATAAAAATGTACACTTTCAGCTATTCACCACAGTGGTATATTAGTTTCATGTTGCTGCTGTTACAAACTACCATAAGTGCATTAGCTTAAAACAACACAAATATACTCTCATAGTTCTGGAGGTCTGAAGTCTGAAGTCAAGGGGTTGGGAAGGCTGTGTTTCTTCTGAAGGTTTCAGAGGAGGATCTGTTTTTTTCCAAGCTTTTTGTTTTGTTGTCCAGGCTTCTAGAAGCTGCCTGCATTTCTTGACTCATGATCCATTCCTTCATCTTAAGAGTCATCCTCTGTTTTCACCGCTGTCTCATCTTTTTTATTCAAATTTCCCCCTGTCTCATTTTAATAAAAAACACTTAGCTCTATTGGTGGAGTAGGAACTGGCAACCCATTCCTGGTATTCTTGCCTAGAGAATTCCGTGGACAGATGAGCCTGCTGGGCTGCAGTCCATGGGATTAAAAGAGTCAGACACAATTGAGAAATTGAGCCTGCATACATTCATGACTATATTGGACACACTAGTATAACCCAGGACAATCTCCATATCTCAAAATTCTTAACTTTCAACGGCAAAGTCCCTTTTGCCATAGAAGATAACAGAGGTTCAGGGAATTAGAATGTAGATATATTTGAAGGACTATTGTTCAGCCTGTCACAAGTAGAATTGAATCTTCAGATTCCATAAGTCATTCAGATTGGAAGGTTCAAAGATTACATACATGCCAGATCTTAAGATCTGAATATATAGAAATGTGAAAACTATGACACTATCGACCATATATAAAGAAAACTACTGATCAAAATTATTCAACAAGATTTAAGAATTTTTAGAATGCAAATACCAAATTCAAAATAAAAAATAAATACACCTGAAATGTAAACATTTCAATATGATTCATATTATTATCACTGCAAAATTTCCTTTTTTTCACTTTGCTGTACACCTGAAACATTGTAAATCAACTATACTTCAATAATAATAGATAAATTAATCCCCAAATTTCTTTTTTTGATATTTAATAAAGGAGCTTTCACCTAAAGGATAGGTTGTTCTCAATAACAAATATATCATATTAGCTGCTAAGATAACTTATGTGTGTGCTAAGTCGTTTCAGTCATGTCTGACTCTTTGCAACCCTATGGACTGTAACTCACCAGGCTCCTCTGTCCATGGGATTCTCCAGGCAAGAACACTGGAGTGGGTTGCCATGCACTCCTCCATGGGATCTTCCCAACTCAGGGATCAAACTCAGGTCTGCTGTACTACAGGTAGATTCTTTACCATCTGAGTCACTAGGGAAGCCCAAGCCAAAACTGGATATTGTGATTGACCTTAAAAAGTTCTGATTTCTAGGAGAGTGCTATGTTTAAGGATATCTATATAAATTTCTAGATAAATTTAACATTCAAAGGTCATAGGAAAGACTACATATTGAATAAGTTACCTAGATGTTGTTTCTCCTTTGGTGTACACCGACTAGCATGCTGATTAAAGATTTAAATTAACTGTATTATAAGATGATGATGGTGCAATAATAATGATGGAATAATATTACTTGGCATTTTTATACATATACATACAAATATACACACTCATAAATCCATGGAAATTTTTAAAAATCTCTACATACAGTATTGTACTTGGATATAGAAATAATACCATAGATAAATGCAATGCAGAGATAATGTATATAAAGTTGCACTGTAAATGCAAGAAGACCCAGGTAACCAGTGTAACATAGTCTTTTTATCTCCCGTTAGTCTATTTTGGGATAAAAGTCTCCCAATCTGCTTCCAGAAATGATGGATCTTAAGATTGAGAGGAACCTTAAGGAAATACAGCAAATTTATTGCAAGATTTAAACAACAAAGGATACAGGTTCAAATCTGACTATGTTCTAGTTAGTTATGAGCGCAAGAAAAATCTCTCATTTCTCTGAGAGCCCAATTATTCATCTTTAAGAGTAAGATATATCTTTAAGAATGAGATGTATCCTTTGATTTCACTGAATTGATCTAAAAAGAGTTTTTAAACCCTTTCTGGCTATACCATGCTGTACAAAATCAAAACTAGAAACCATCTATTGAATACTGGCAGTATGAAAAATATTCTCCAAATTGCAAAGAACTCAACAATGTAGATATATTTTACTTAGAACAAAACATTTTTGATCAGAGAAGGCAAGTAATTCTGCCCAAAGTCACGCAGAAGGGAAAAATTTATATTTTAAAGAAAGTTTAAGAAATCTGTTCTATCTGTTGTGCCCAGGTGCCTTTCTATAAAATTAATTTAACATCTTCCCCTGTAAATAGAGAGAACAACGTAGGTCCAGAGGAAAGTATTAAGTCCCTCTGGTTTCTGCAGGTGGAATTTAGTGATTATATCCACATGAAAAAGGGCTCTTTTTTAATATGAGGACATATGAACATGACTCTACCATGATCAAGATTTTCATAAAAGCAGTTAAAGGATGATTTTTGTAATGTAGTGTGGTTATTGTAATTTTTAATTTATGTAATTTTAAAGTATAAATATTGTAATATTTATAAACTAAGGACAGGTCCTTAACTTGAACCAAAATCCATTTAGCACCTTGCCTGTCGTCAAATCCATAATTTCTGGGAGGGTTGTATATCTTGCCATTGGGTAGAAAAGAGTGATGCACATCAGTTAATCCTTATATTCTTAGTTCAGAAGTCATACTCTCAAAGATATAAAGCAATTTGGACAGTCAGTTTGAAACATAGTCTACTATACTAGCCAGTATAACTAAGATTGACATAATGATAAATGAGATTGACACTCCACGTGCCTACAAAAGTAGAGTTCATTTTACTAGTTAACACAGAATTTTCAATACTCAGTATCATTATGCTATACAAAAACCAGGCTCACAACTTTTATCTCAGGAAATTGGTAGCCAATAAAAGCAAGTCTAGGTGATGGTTTCCAATATTTGATTTACATATCAAACTGTACATGTGGTTTATCTTAAAGGTTATTCTTAGATATGTTGTTTCCAGACACATGAGTCTCCTACTTCTCCAATTTTTTGCTATTTTCAAGGTGAGTTTCTTGCCCTACTCCATTCAGATTTAAACAGACCTGAAGCATTGATACTTCTGTAGTAATTTCCAGCCCTCTTCCTAATATACTAATTCACTGCCACTCTGTTCTAAAGAAAGTCAACAAGAAAAAATGGGCTCAGTTGAAGATAAAAATATTCAAAATCTGTTCTTCAAATCATGGCAAATATATGTATAAAAAGAATTGTGAATATTTTCTGGATGAGGTGAGTCTCTGAGTGATTTACTCTGGATGGAAATGAATTGTACCGAATCTGTCAAAAGTGATGGATTGAGGCAGCTGGGAAAACTTACTTCTTTCTCTACTGACAATATACTGAAGAGGCCAGGCATAGATTTGTTCATCTTTATTTCAAAGTTTGAAGCATACAGTTTATTATAAGAAACCTCACTATATGCATATTTGTATGTGTGCACATAGATAAACATACATGCAAAATGGCAGAGAGACAGAAAGTTCAATTAGATAATTAAAGGTTTTAACTTTTTATTTTAAAATATTTCTGACAATGTTTTAGCTAAGAAAAGGAAACTACCTCAGTTTCAAAAAGCATCTTGCCTTTAAGTCTTAAAACAAAATGAATTCTTATACAATATTGTAAAGTAAAATAAAGTATATAAAAGAAAAAAACCTATGGTGACTAAAGGCAATCTTGTCCAAAATCCCATTCAATATAATTCTGAAGCCAGATATGGTAGCAGATTTATTCTCAGAAGAATATAGTTTGAGGTGAAAAATGTATGTAATAAAGCAGAAAAAAAATGTATATAATCATTTTAATTAAGATTTATCTTTCTGAGGATGGTAATTTCAACCACATATTCTAGATCATACTTAGGGTCCTAAGATAATCGAATTCTAGTGAATAGTGAATAGTGAATTCTAGTGAATTGCATACATTCACTATGCTTGTTGTTTCAAACCATCTAAATTTAGATCAGAGAAGTCAGCCACCTACAAATCTGTTTTGGAAATAATAAACTCTATAGGTTCCTATAGGTTCTCTGTAGCTTCTAAACTCTAAGCCCTTCAACAAAGCTTAAAGGAAGAAAAGGAAATTATTTTATTCACGGAGTGATGTTATTAACTCTTGAGTTTCAAATCAGAAACACAACAAAAGAATTAACATATGTCCTCTAAGCATTGTCCTGAGGCAAACAGCCTTGAATTCGCTTATTAATTTAGATTCTCATTTATACTTAAAGACACAGGATAAAAAATAAAATGATGATGTTTATTTCCAAGATAATTTCTAGGCCACAACAACCAAAACACATAAGCTTTTTCAAACATTTTTAGGCATTTTAACAGTCAGTATCGTGATCTCTCTCAAAGAAGCACACATATAACAAAGACGAATATCAATATCAGCACTCAATTACTTAATGGAACGTATACAAGCTAATGCTAGGTTTAGCTGTGATTTCACAGACTCCAAGAGGCTCTCTTTCCCACTAATAACCTTCTAATTACATTCATCTCCTTGATATAAAAGAAGAAAGGGAATAAGGGAGGAAAGAGTAGAAAAGCAAAAAGAAAGGAAGGAAGAACTATTTCACTATCAGAAATAAGCCTCTACTAACCTCTGTAAAATGTTTGCAATGCCTAATTTTACCAAATAGCTGTACCACATTTCAGGATTTACAGATTGATAGGTGGAAGACTGCATGGTTTTCGGAGCCCATCTGTACCTTTAACTGAGCACTTCATGGAGGATACAGCCTGCGTGACCACATATAGTGGAGCCACTGGTCTATTTTTTTCACACAATCCTGAAAAAAGCTGATTTATTTAGTTTGATAAAAGTAACACTTCACAACAGTATTTAATGAAAGTAGATCTTAAGTTTGTTGAATTCATGGATGAAAAGAATATTCTTATTTAGTTTGTATTTCTTTGAGTGATTTTTTATAGTTGATAAAACATTTAATCTCTTCTCATCGCATTATGAAAGCATTTTCTTTTTGATTTGTGTGAACTCTGTGTATAAATGATATTAACTTTTAATGTGCCGTGTAATTGTATGGAATATTTTTCTAGTTTTCTGTTTGCATTTTAATTTTATGGCTTTTGGCAGGCAGAAAACATATTTTAAAAGCATCAAATCTGATATATTCTTTTGTGATCTTTCCCATTGCTTTTATGGTGAGAAAGTTCTTCTCATTCCATTTTATAGATAAAGTATATCTATGTCTTCTTTGTCCTTTTATGTAATCCTGCAACTATCTAAGGCTTGTCTTGTGTGCTGTGGTTTAAGATTTATAATACAAGCTGTGGGATCTTTTGAAGGAGATCAACATTATCTTCATTATCTCCACTGTAGTTTGGCCTCAGGTCAAATAAAAGGGAGGGAACACACCACTATCCTTCAACAGAAAATTAGATTAAAGATTTACTGAGCATGCCCCACCTCCCATCAAAAAAAGACCCAGTTTCTCCCTCAGTCAGTCTCTCCCATCAGGAAGCTTCCATAAGTCTCTTATCCTTCTCCATCAGAGGGTAGATAGACTGAAAATCACAATCACAGAAAACTAACCAATCTGATCACATGGACCACAGCCTTGTCTAACTCAATGAAACGATAAGCCATGCTATGTAGGGCCACCGAAGACAGACAGGTCATGGTGGAGAGTTCTGACAAAATGTGGTCCACTGGAGAAGGAAATGGCAAACCATTTCAGTATTCTTGCCTTCAGAACCCCATGAACATGATAAAAAAAGGCAAAAAGATAAGACACTGAAAGATGAACCCTTGAGGTCAGCAGGTGCCTGATACGCTACTAGAGATCAGTGGAGAAATAACTGCAGAAAGAATGAAGAGACGGAGCCAAAGCAAAAACAACACCCAATTGTGGATATGACTGGTGATGGAAGAACAGTCTGATGCTCTAAAGAGCAATAGTGCATAAGAACATGGAGTGTTAGGTCCATGAATCAAGGCAAATTGAAAGTGGTCAAACAGGAGATGGCAAGAGTGAACATTGACATTTTGCAAATCAACAAACTAAAATGGACTGGAATGGGCGAATTTAAATCAGATGACCATTATATCTACTACTGTAGGCAAGAATCCCTTGGAAGAAATGGAGTAGCTATCATAGTCAACAAAAGAGATTGAAATGCAGTACTTGGATGCAATCTCAAAAACGACAGAATGATCTCTGTTCATTTCCAGGCAAACCATTCAATATCACAATAATCCAAGTCTATGACCTGATCAATATTGCTGAAGAAGCTGAAGCTGAACAGTTCTATGAAGACCTATAAGACCTTCTATAACTAAAACCCAAAAAAGATGTCCTTTTCATTATAGGGGACTGGAATGCAAAAGTAGGAAGTCAAGAAACACCCGGAGTAGCAAGGCAAATTTGGCCTTGGAGTACAGACTGAAGCAGGGCAGTTATTATAGAATTTTGCCAAGAGAACACACTGGTCATAGCAAACAACTTCTTCCAACAACACAAGAGAAGACTTTATACATGGACATCACCAGATGGTCAATATTGAAATCAGACTGATTTTATTCTTTGCAGCCAAAGTTGGAGAAGCTCTAAACAGTCAGAAGAAACTAGATCAGGAGCTGACTGTGGCTCAGATCAAGAATTCCTTATTGCCAAATTCAGACTTAAAGAAAGTAGGGAAAACCATGAGATCATTCAAGTATGACCTAAATCAAATCCCTTAGAATTATACAGTGGAACAGACAAATAGATTCAAGAAATTAGATCTGAGAGACAGAGTGCCTGAAGAACTATGGACAGAGGTTCATGACACTGTACAGGAGGCAGTGATCAAGACCATCTCCAAGAAAAAGAAATGGAAAAGGCAAAATGGGTGTCTGAGGAGGCCTTACAAATAGCTGAGAAAAAAAGAGAAGCTAAAAGCAAAGGAGAAAAGGAAAGACACCCATTTGAATGCAGACTTCCAAAGAATAGTAAGGAGAGAAAAGGAAGCCTTCCTCAGTGATCAATGCAAAGAAATAGAGGAAAACAATAGAATGGGAAAACTAGAGATCTCTTCAGAAAATCAGAGATACCAAGGGAACATTTCATGCAAAGATGGGCTCAATAAAGGACAGAAATGGTATGGACCTAACAGAAGCAGAAGATATTAAGAAGAGGTGGCAAGAATACACAGAAGAACTATACAAAAATATCTTCATGACACTGATAGTCACAGTGTGATAACTCACCTAGAGCCAGACATCCTGGAATGTGAAGTCAAGTGGGCCTGAGGAAGCATCACCATGAGCAAAGCTAGTGGAGGTAATGGAATTCCACCTGAGCTATTTCAAATCCCAAAAGATGATGCTGTAAAAGTGCTATAGTCAATATGCCAGCATATTTGGAAAACTCAGCGGTGGCCACAAGACTGGAAAATGTCAATTTTCATTCCAATCCCCAAAAAAGGCAAGGCCAAAGAATGCTCAAACAACTGCACTCATCTCATACGCTAGTAAAGCAATGCTCAAAATTCTCCAAGCCAGACTTCAACAGTATATGAACCGTGAACTTCCAGATGTTCAAGCTGGATTTAGAAAAGGCAGAGGAAGCAGAGGTCAAATTGCCAACATCCGTTGGATCATTGAAAATGCAAGAGAGTACCAGAAGGACTTTTACTTCTGTTTTATTCACTGTGCCAAAGCCTTTGACTGTGTACATCACAAGAAATTGTGGAAAATTCTTCAGTGCATGGGAATATCAGATCACCTGACCTGCCTCTTGAGAAACCTGTATGCAGGTCAAGAAGCAACAGTTAGACTGGACATGCAACAACAGACTGGTTTCAAATCAGGAAAGGAATATGTCAAGACTGTATATTATCACCCTGTTTATTTAACTTTCATGCTGAGTACTAAAGGAAATCTGTCCTGGGTGTTCATTGGAAGGACTGATGCTGAAGCTGAAACTCCAATATTTTTGCCCACTGATGCGAAGAACTGACACATTTAAAAAGACCCTGATGTTTGGAAAGATTGAAGGCAGGAGGAGAAGGGGACGAAAGAGGATGAGATGGTTGGATGGCATCACTGACTCAATGGATATGAGTTTGGATAAACTCTGGGAGTTGGTGATGGACAGGGAGGCCTGGCGTGCTGCGGTTCATGGGGTTGCAAAGAGTCAAACATGACTGAGCCACTGAACTGAACTGAACATCATGAGAAATGCTGATGAAGCACAATCTGTAACCAAGATTGCTGAGAGAAATATCAATAACCTCAGATATGCAGATGCCACCACCTTTATGGGAGAAAGGGAAGAAGAACTAAACAGCCTTTTGATGAAAGGGAAAGAAGAAGGGGTAAAAGTTGGCTTAAAACTCAACATTCAGAAAACTAAGATCATGACATCTGGTCTCATCACTTCATTGCAAATAAAAGGGGAAACAGTGGAAGCAGTGAGAGACTTTATTTTGGGGGGGCTCCAAAATCACTGCAAATGGTGACTGCAGCCATGAAATTAAAAGATGCTTGCTCCCTTGAAGAAAAGCTATGACCAACCGAGACAGCATATTAAAGAGCTTCTGCACAACAAAGGAAACTATAAGCAAGGTGAAAAGACAGCCTTCTGAATGGGAGAAAATAATAGCAAATGAACCAACTGACAAACAACTAATCTCAAAAATATACAAGCAACTTATGTAGCTCAATTCCAGGAAAATAAATGACCCAATCAAAAAATGGACCAAAGAACTAAATAGATATTTCTCCAAAGAAGACATACGGATGGCTAACAAACACATGGAAAGATGTTCAACATCACTCATTATCAGAGAAATGCAAATCAAAACCATGATGAGGTACCATTTCACACCAGTCAGGATGGCTGCAATCCAAAAGTCAACAAGCAATAAATGCTGGAGAGGGTGTGGAAAAAAGGGAACCTTCTTACACTGTTGGTGGGAATGCAAACTAGTACAGCCACTATGGAGAACAGTGTGGAGATTCCTTAAAAAACTAGAAATAGAACTGCCTTATGACCCAGCAATCCCACTGCTGGGCATACACACTGAGGAAACCAGAATTGAAAGAGACACGTGTACCCCAATGTTCATCGCAGCACTGTTTATAATAGCCAGGACATGGAAGCAACCTAGATGTCCACTGGCAGACGAATGGGTAAGGAAGCTGTGGTACATATATACAACGGAATATTACTCAATTGTAAAAAGAACACATTTGAGTCAGTTCTAATGAAGTGGATGAAACTGGAGCCTATTATACAGAGTGAAGTAAGCCAGAAAGAGAAAAAGCAATACAATGTATTAACAAATATATATGGAGTTTTGAAAGACGGTAATGAAATCCTATATGCAAGGCAGCAAAAGAGACACAGATGAAAAGAACAGACTTTTGGACTCTGTGGGCGAAGGCAAGGGTGGGATGATTTCAGAGAATAGCACTGAAATGTGTAATACCATATGTATTAGATGACCCATATAAATAGATGACCAGTGCAAGTTCGATGCATAAAATGGCACTCAAAGTCGGTGCTCTGGGACAACCCAGAGGGATGGGGTAGGGAGGGAGATGGGAGTGGTTTCAGGTTGGTAGGATTCATGTTGATGTCTGGCAAGAACCATCACAATATTGTACAGAAATTAGCCTCCAATTAAAATGAAACAATAACTTTTAAAAAAGAGTCAGATGAAACGTATGGATTCCTTTCATCAGAGGCCTGTAAATATGCAAATAAACCCTCTTCTCATACAGTTTAGGGGATCCAAGAGTCTTCCTATCCCCAAGCCCACCCATGTCAATCTACTGACACAAGTCAAGAACTTAGTTAGTAGCTTGACCAATATGAACAGAAATAGAGCAGCAGCATCTTCCTGCTCAGTTTCTCAAAAAGTTCATCCTCAGAAATTCCCTGGTGACCCAGTGGTTAAGACTCTGCATTTCNCCCCAAGCCCACCCATGTCAATCTACTGACACAAGTCAAGAACTTAGTTAGTAGCTTGACCAATATGAACAGAAATAGAGCAGCAGCATCTTCCTGCTCAGTTTCTCAAAAAGTTCATCCTCAGAAATTCCCTGGTGACCCAGTGGTTAAGACTCTGCATTTCCACTGCAGAGGGCACAGGTTTGATCCCTGGTCAGAAAACTAAGATCTCACGTGTCACAGAGCATGGCAAAAAAAGAAGGAAAGAAAGGCCACCCTCCCTGCCAGAGGCTCCCACAAGCCTACCCAAAGATGCCTCACAGACACTGTCCTTTCAAGAGCCTCTGGAAACCCATCCATTCGCAAAGTCTTTCACTCACTCATCCTCTAATGGCTATAATAAAAATAAGACAGGAGTCATGAAGAACATGAACAGAAGCTTTTGCTATTGTCATAAAAAATCAAGTATGATTTTATACGGTTACTGGATTTCCCTGACCAATCAATTTTTAAGTTACAGGAAAAGCTTTGTAAAGCACTTAGACTGGATTCAAGTATTTTGTGATTATTTCTATAAAACACAGGACCCCCCAAAAAAAAAACCCTTGGTATAATCTTCCTTATATACTATTCCTACAAGAAAATAAGCTTCCAATTTATTTAAATATTTCTTTACAACATATTCTTCCAGGAGATTAAATGAAAGTGTACTATGTCTGAATCTCTCTTATTCAACTGCAGTAATGAATTACACCAAACAGTGCGTCTATAATCACTCTAATAAAACCAGAAACCAGGTAAATTCAGTCACTCTTTTATAGTTGAGAAGATAGATTCATAGAAAAATAAAATGCTTTATTCCAGGTTGTCGTGAGCAGATAACATTAAGAAAGTGGTGCTTTTAAAAGTTCAGAATGTGGGACTTTCCTGATGGTCCAGTGGTTAAGAGTCCACACTTCCACTATAAGGGGCACAGGTTTGATCCCTGGTCCGGGAACTAAGATCCCACAGGCTACATGTCCTGGCCAAAGTAAAAAAGAAAAAAAAAATGAGTGCATGGATGGACAAGGTGACTCCTATGTACAATAAATTCACTTAGACTTCAAAAAGTTACAAAGCAATTTGTTACCATATTTTATTATCCAAATAATCTCTTACTACTTGTGGACAAATAAAGTCACAGATTATGGATTTTCTACGTGTATTTACAAAATATTAATACATACATTTCTATTCCAGTAGCAGATTAAAACTCAGCAGTCATATCAGCTTTTTTCAAAAGCATGTTAAACACTATAACCTTAGATACTGTATAAAATTTTAAATTCTGAAGGGACTCTTTCTCAATCTCTCTTCAGCTTCACATATAAAAGCTTAATAAAATGAATTACAAGGACACACACTACTGTCATCAGAAGTCCGATAATAAACCTTAAATAGTCTGCTTATTCACAGCATTTATCACTTTTCTAAAATAATTAAAATGTGAACCTGATGTCTTCTAGCTTCCGTCCCAACAGGGTTAGGGCTGTCTTGCCTGTGTGTTCACCTTAGCAATTTCCCTCACCAAACGAGGTTAAGAACCCTCTTCCCATCATGTATAGCCTCTGCCATTTCCAAAGACAGTCAGCCTGCCCCAGGGAGATTCAGGAGGAGGCTGTCGAGGCGGCCTGGGAGGAAGGAGGCCTGAGAGCAAGTGCCTGGCTAAGCCCAGTGCAGGAGTCAGGAGGCAGGCCACCTGCCAGAGGATGTGGTGACCAAGGGATATGAAGGCAGACGCACGCTGGCTCAGAAGGGCCATCAGCACCAGGAAGGGACGGGGAAAGCTCTGAGTGCTTCCCTACTTTTTAGACTTTCAGCACATTTTCAAATACTGGAAATTTTGACTGGGGACTTTTCTTAAAAGTGTACATGCACAAGACTGAGAAAATATCCACTTTCCATATCAAAGAACAGGGAAAGAAGGTTTCTAACCCCAGCTATCACACTCTCAGCTGAGTGCCAGCTCAGCTCAGGTACCCCGATGCTCAACCTGGTCCCTCCTCAGCCCTGGGAACTGCTTCTGAACAGCACTGTTCACTGCCAGGCACAGACTTCTACCAGGCCCAGAAGGTGGTACGCCCACATTCCAGTCAACACTTGATTTCTTTCTTAGGTGCTGGGCTGAAGTTACATCTCCTATCTCTTATTGCAGGAAACTGTATCCCACTCTTACAGTCAGCATGCATGACTAATGAAATGGAGGGAAAAGAAATACATTTTGATGTAAAATTGCCAAGATTTAAGGTACCACTGGTAAAACAGCTCAAGAAAGGGACAGAGATACAGCTTGTGTTATCAAATCTGGGGATATAGACAGGCCTATGGGGGCCTGGCAAGGGGCAGGGGGCACCACACAGGAGCAGGAAGGCCTTCACTTCCCACGAATGGGAGAAATGAGGAGACGCTCATGAGACTAAGACAGGACCTGAACAGCTAGAGGGACTGGTGTTCTAGGCACGCTTCTGAGAAGAGTTTAGGCAACTAGGGTTAAAAGACTGAAATGAAACACAAGCACAAGGTTGACACTGCACTGATACTAAAAGTTCAGTTATAAAATCCTGCTTGCTTGGAGTCAGAATTGATTCCAGACTGCTGAGTGGCTGCGCCAGGAGGTGGGAATCAAGGGCGTGGTGAGAGAAAAATTAAGTTTTTTGCTAAACCCTTGAGAGCAGGTTTTTATCTCATGTAACATGGCAAGTTCTTATCTAATGCAATGTGGCCTTTAGGGATGTTTTTCCTTCAGGGACTTTCTAAAAAAAAAATTGTCTTTCAGGCCGTCNTATATATGGAATTTAGAAAGATGGTAGTGTTAAACCTGTACGCGAGACAGCAAAAGAGACACAGATGTATATAACAGTCTTTTGGACTCTGTGGGAGAGGGAGAGGGTGGGATGATTTGGGAGAGTGGCATTGCAACATGTATGATATCGTAAGTGAAACGAATCGCCGGTCTAGGTTCGATGCAGGATGCAGGACACTTGGGACTGATGTGCGGGGATGATCCAGAGGGATGATATGGGGTGGGGGGGGGGGTCGGGATTGGGAGCTCATATACACTCGTGGCTGATTCATGTCAATGTATAGCAAAATGAATACAGTATTATAAAGCAAAACAAACTAAAAAATAAAAAATTTTTAAAAAAAGACATTACTTTCCCAACAAAGGTCTGTCTAGTCAAAGCTATGGTTTTTCCAGTACTCATGTATGGATGTGAGAGTTGGATAAAAAGAAAGCTTAGTTCCAAAGAATTGATGTTTTTTGAACTGTGGGGTTGGAGAAGACTTTTGACAGTCCCTTGGACTGCAAAGAGATCCAACTAGTTCATCCTAAAGGAAATCATCCCTGAATATTCATTGAAAGGACTGATGCTGAAGCTGAAACTCCAATACTTTGGCCACCTGATGTGAAAAGCTGACTCATTGGAAAAGACCTGATTCTGGGAAAGATTGAAGGCAGAAGGAGAAGGGGACAACAGAGGGTGAGATGGTTGGATGTCATCAATGACTCAATGGACATGAGTTTGAGTAAACTCCAGGAGTTAGTGATGGACAGGAAGGCCTGGCGTGCTATAGTCCATTGGGCTGCAAAGAGTCAGACACAACTGAGTGACTGAACTGAACTGAATTACTTTCTTTGGAGAGGAAATAATAATCAGCTTGTTTAGAGTCAAACTTGAAGAAAAGCCTTCATTTCTTTGACCACCTAACTTCAGAATGCAAGTGAAAAACATGTTATCCTTTTTTTTTTAATTGTGTTTTAATTTTAATTTATGAAAATCACCATTAGCTGGACTCTGAGGCTATGCTTTCAAAGCCCAATGAGAAGATCATGGCATCTGGTCCCATCACTTCATGGGAAATAGATGAGGAAACAGTGGAAACAGTGTCAGACTTTATTTTGGGGGGCTCCAAAATCACTGCAGATGGTTACTGCAGCCATGAACTTAAAAGACACTTACTCCTTGGAAGAAAAGTTATGACCAACCTAGACAGCATATTCAAAAGCAGAGACATTACTTTGCCGACTAAGGTCTGTCTAGTCAAGGCTATGGTTTTTCCTGTGGTCATGTATGGATGTGAGAGTTGGACTGTGAAGAAGGCTGAGCACCAAAGAATTGATGCTTTTGAACTGTGATGTTGGAAAAGACTCTTGAGAGTCCCTTGGACTGCAAGGAGATCCAATCAGTCCATTCTNATTCATTGAAAGGACTGATGCTGAAGCTGAAACTCCAATACTTTGGCCACCTGATGTGAAAAGCTGACTCATTGGAAAAGACCTGATTCTGGGAAAGATTGAAGGCAGAAGGAGAAGGGGACAACAGAGGGTGAGATGGTTGGATGTCATCAATGACTCAATGGACATGAGTTTGAGTAAACTCCAGGAGTTAGTGATGGACAGGAAGGCCTGGCGTGCTATAGTCCATTGGGCTGCAAAGAGTCAGACACAACTGAGTGACTGAACTGAACTGAATTACTTTCTTTGGAGAGGAAATAATAATCAGCTTGTTTAGAGTCAAACTTGAAGAAAAGCCTTCATTTCTTTGACCACCTAACTTCAGAATGCAAGTGAAAAACATGTTATCCTTTTTTTTTTAATTGTGTTTTAATTTTAATTTATGAAAATCACCATTAGCTGGACTCTGAGGCTATGCTTTCAAAGCCCAATGAGAAGATCATGGCATCTGGTCCCATCACTTCATGGGAAATAGATGGGGAAACAGTGGAAAAAGTGTCAGACTTTATTTTGGGGGGCTCCAAAATCACTGCAGATGGTTACTGCAGCCATGAACTTAAAAGACACTTACTCCTTGGAAGAAAAGTTATGACCAACCTAGACAGCATATTCAAAAGCAGAGACATTACTTTGCCGACTAAGGTCTGTCTAGTCAAGGCTATGGTTTTTCCTGTGGTCATGTATGGATGTGAGAGTTGGACTGTGAAGAAGGCTGAGCACCAAAGAATTGATGCTTTTGAACTGTGATGTTGGAAAAGACTCTTGAGAGTCCCTTGGACTGCAAGGAGATCCAATCAGTCCATTCTGAAGGAGATCGGCCCTGGGATTTCTTTGGAAGGAATGATGTTAAAGCTGAAGCTCCAGTACTTTGGCCACCTCATGTGAAGAGTTGACTCATTGGAAAAGACTCTGATACTGGGAGGGATTGGGGGCAAGAGGAAAAGAGGATGACAGAGGATGAGATGGCTGGATCCATCACTGACTCGATGGGCGTAAGTCTGAGTGAACTCTGAAAGTTAGTGATGGACAGGGAGGCCTGGCGTGCTGCGATTCATGGGGTCGCAAACAGTCGGACACGGCTGAGCGACTGAACTGAACTGAACTGAACTGTTTACATATTCTTGCTAGCACCTTTAAATATTTAGATAAGTAAATTTTGTTTTTTTGTAAGAAAATGCCTACACACAATGCCTGAGGTTCACCTAAGAGCTGGAAATTGTATTTCAACACCCTGCTCCTGCCAAGATCACGTATTTTATTCTAGAGACCAACTTTCCCTTTACACAGACAATTTTAACTGCTCATTCTCCTAAGACCAGGCATAGGGCATAATCTAAATTCTATCAGAGAAAACAGATAATGAAATTCTAACTAGGTCAATCTCAAGAATAAATACTTGAAAATTGAAAATTTTCAAAAAGTTTTTGTGAGCTGCTGCTGCTGCTAAGTCGCCTCAGTCATGTCCAACTCTGTGCGACCCCATAGATGGCAGCCCACTGGGCTCCTCTGTCCCTGGGACTCTCCAGGCAAGAACATTGGAGTGGGTTGCCATTTCCTTCTCCAACGCATGCATGCATGCTAAGTCGCTTCAGTCATTTCCGACTCTATGCGACCCCTGGACAGCAGCCCACCCGGCTGCTCTGTCCACAGGATTCTCTAGGCGAGAATACTGGAGTGGGTTGCCATTTCCTTCTCCAGTTTGTGAGCTAGTTTATTGAATTTGGAGTTAAACATTAAAATATAACTGATTGTATTGGCGTGATCAATGTAAAACGAGGAGCCATGCTCAGGTGATCTCTGCTGGTGCGCTTGCCAACAGCTGTTAAGCCAATTAACCATGCTGGTTTAAACTGGCTTCCTGGGGCTGGTGTAATGACTGCATCTTCTCTCTACCCACTTCCTCATTTTCCAGCAGGCTAGAAAAGGTGGTCCACATGCCCAGTCCCAAAGGCCTGAGAATGAAGACTGCAAGACCTGCTGTAGTCTAGGCTTGGAACTCACAGGTCACATCTGTCACTCCTGATCTAAGATGAGACCAATACAAGGCACAGGGAACCTGAACCCACCGCTGAACAGGAAGTACCATAGCATATGATGGCTACTTTTTCAATTTATGATGATAGATATAGCTTTAGTATCATCCTAGGGCTTTCTCCCTCAAGAGTGCGAGGAGGCAGGGAAGTCTTCAATTGAAATGGATAAGATCTGATGATGACTCTTGTAAGATTTAGCTACATTTCCCTTCTTGACCCTTTCTTCATTAAAAAATTACATTTGACTGCTGCATTTGTATAAAACTAAATATTAAGATTATAGTCTTCAGTGAAACCGTGGTAAATATTATCATGGATCCCAGGCACTGTGCATAATGTGGATTTTGGATAAGTCAACCCTATTGCAAGAGACAGAAAGAAGAGACTTTCAAATCATCCTCATGCATTTTTTTAAACTAATCTATTTTCTGTCTTTATGGATTTGTCTATTCTTACATTTTACATAATGGAGTCCTATAGTATGTGGTCTTTCGTGTCTGGCTTGTTTCATTTAGTATAGCGTTCTCAACAATCATCCATGTTATTGCATACATCAGTACCTTATTCCTTTTTATGGTCAAATAATATCTGTTGTACATTTTGTTTATCTATTTATCAGTTTATGAGCATATAGATTATTCCCACTTTTTCTCTAATATAAATCATGCTTCTATGAACATTCATGTAGAAATATTTTTCTGGACATATTTTCATTTTCTTGGAATGGAATTACTGGAACATATGGTAACTGTCTCAGTATTTTAGGAACTGCCAGAATATTGTCCAAGGTAGCTGTACCATTTTACAAACTGCTGTCCAAAGTAGCTGTAGCATTTTACATTCCCATCTAAAGTTTATGTGAGTTCTGATTTTTCCACATGCTTATCAATTGTAATTATATGACTTTCTGATTACAGCCATTCTAGTGAGTAATAGAGATATCTCACTGTGGTTTTGGCCTGCATTTCCCTGATGACTAACAGTGCTTGACTTCTTTTCATGTGTTTATTATCATTTGGATATCTTCTTTGGAGAAATATCTCTTTAAGTCTTTTGCGAATTCTTTTCTTAGATTATTTGTATTTGTATACTTGGTTGTAAAAGATTATGTGTGAGTGTGTGTGTGTGTGTGCATGCACACGTGCGTACACTCAGTCATTTCCAACTCTGCAACCTCATGGACTGTAGCCCACCAGTCTTCTCTGTCCATGGGATTTTCTAGGCAAGGGTACTGGAGAGGATTACTATTTCCTCCTCCAATGGGATCTTCCCAACCTGGAGATCGAACCTGCGTCTCTTGGGTCTCCAGCATAGGCAGGCAGATACTGCTCCACTTGGGAAGTCATATATATATATATATATATGGCTGATATATATATACACACACACATTATATATATATATATATACATTATTTATATATACACATTTTATATATATATATTTATATACACAAATACACACATTTTATGCATGGGTCCTTTATCAGATACATGATTTGAAATGTTTTCACCCACATGTGTGTTGTTTTTTCCATTTCCTCAGTTTTGTCATTTGAAGCATGTTTACATTTTAATTAAGTCAAATTTATTTATTTTTACTTTTGGTATAATACTTAAGAATCGTTGCTTAATTCAAGATCACAAAGGTATACTCCCATGTTTTCTTCTAATAGTTTTATAATTTTAACTTTTACATTTAGGTTTTTGATTCATATTAATTCATATTGGAAGATATTCTTTTTTTCACTCGTTTTCTTGATACCAGTGTCAAAAATCAATTGACCATGAATGTAATGGTTTATTTCTGGACTCTGAATTTTATTCCATTGATCTAACAGTGTCAGACTTTATCTTTTGGGATTCTAAAATCACTGCAGATGGTTACTGCAGCCATGAAATTAAAAGACACTTACTCATTGGAAGAAAAATTATGACCAACCTAGATAGCATATTGAAAAGCAGAAACATTACTTTGCCAACAAAGGTCCATCTAGTCAAGTCTTTGGTTTTTCCAGTGGTCATGTATGGATGTTAGAGTTGGACTGTGAAGAAGGCTGAGCACCAAAGGGTTGATGTTTTTGAACTGTGGTGTTAGAGAAGACTCTTGAGAGTCCCTTGGACTGCAAGGACATCCAACCAGTCCATTCTAGAGGAGATCAGCCCTGAGTGTTCTTTGGAAGAAATAATGCTAAAGCTGAAACTCCAGTACTTTGACCACCTGGTGAGAAGAGCTGACTCACTGGAAAAGACCCTGATGCTGGGAGACATTAAGGGCAGGAATAGAAGGGGACGACAGAGCATGAGATGTCTGGATGGCATCACCAACTCAAAGGACATGAGTTTGAGTAAGCTCTGGGAGTTGATGATGAACAGGGAAGCCTGGCATACTTCAGTCCATGCAGTCACAGAGAGTTGGACACAACTGAGTAACTGATCTGAACTGACTGAAACTTCCTTCAGTGATGTTCTATGCTTTTCAATGTACAAGAGTTGTACTTGTCTTGATAAGCTTATTCTAACTGATTTATTTTTGATGCTGTTGCAACTGGAACTCCTTTTTATTTCCCTCATGAGGTTTACATATTTTCTGACCCCTGGTTGCTACCTAGAGCTAATTAGAACATCAAGACAATTTAACAGGTATCTAAAATATATACTAGTAACTTGTATTCACAATGAAATTTTCTGATTATTGTCAAGAATACACGGATTAATGGAGTATTGTCTTTAGTCTCTATAGTCTATGAAATATTTGAAAATATATGTATTGGTCTCTGTCCCCATTTCTTGAAGAGAGCTCCTAAAACCTTGTAATTCCCTAAGTGATAAGAATATTGGGAACATATTTTGTTCTAATATTTGGCCTTTGTCCCTAGTTCCTGATACAAGTCTCCTATAACCCCTGGAGTTTCCTGGGCAATAGCAGTGTGTTTTGTTTTGCTGGACTCCTGCATAGCTTTGATGGCAGCTAGTCATGGAGAAGGCAATGGCAACCCACTCCAGTATTCTTGCCTGGTAAATCCCATGGACAGAGGAGCCTGGTAGGCTTCAGTCCATGGAGTCTCTAAGAGTTGGACGCGACTGAGCGACTTCACTTTCACTTTTCACTTTCATGCATTGGAGAAGGAAATGGCAACCCACTCCAGTGTTCTTGCCTGGAGAATCCCAGGGATGGGGGAGCCTGGTGGGCTGCCATCTATGTGGTCGCATAGAGTCGGACACGACTGAAGCAACTTAGCAGCAGTAGCAGCAGTCAACAGGAAGACCAAGACCTGACTAGAGCCTTAGAACTTTCCACCCCACTCCCCACTCCACAGGATGAGAGAGGAAAAGGAGACTGAGTAAATGACTGATCATACATATTTGATAAATTCCCATTAAAATTCCAAAAATATGCGGTTTGAACAGGTTCTGGGTTGATAAACAGGACCACATACTAAGAAAGTGGTACATGGACACAGAGCTCCTGCACTATGGTCTCCTGTGAACCTTGCCTTGTATATTTCTTAATTTGATTGCTTATCTGCACCCTTCATTATATTCTTTATAGCAATCTTTCAAAGTAAGTGCTCTGTGAGCCATTCTAGCGAATTACTGAATTCAAGGAGGGTTTCATAGAAATCCCAATTTCCAGCCAGTCAGAAGTACGATGGCAGACAACGTTGCAGTTGTTGTTGTTCAGTCACTCAGTCATGTCCAACTCTGAGTGACCCCATGAACTGCAACATCCCAGGCTTCCAAATCCTTCTCCATCTCCCAGAGCTTCCTCAAACTCATTTCTACCAAGTCAGTGATGCTATCCAACCATCTCATCCTCTGTCATCCCCTTCTCCTCCTGTTTTCAGTCTTTCCCAGAATCAGTGCCTTTTTTAATAAGTCAGCTCTTTGCATCAGGTGGCCCAAGTATTGGAGCTTCAGTTTCAGCATCAATCTTTTCAATGAATATTCAGAGAGGATTTCTTTAGGATTGACTGATTTGATCTCCTTTCTGGCCAAGGGACTCTTATCCAACAACCACAGTTCAAAAGCATCAATTTGGGGGCACACAGCTTTCTTTATAGTCCAACTCTCACATCCATGCATGACTACTGGAAAAAACATAGCTTTGACTTTATGGGCCTTTGCCAGCAAAGTAATGTCTCTGCTTTCTAATATGCTATCTGGGTTGGTCATAGCTTTTCTTCCAAGGAGCAAGCATCTATTAATTTCATGACTGCAGTGATTTCACCATCTGCAGTGATTTTTGAGCCCAAAAAAATAAAGTCTGTCACTATTTCCCATCTATTTGCCATGATGTGATGGGAACAGATGCCTTGATCTTAGTTTTCTGAATGTTGAGTTTTAGGCCAGCTTTTTCACTCTGCTCTTTCACTTCCATTAAGTGGCTCTTTAGTTCCTCTTCACTTCTGCCATAAGAGTGGTGTCACCTGCATATCTGAGGTTACTGATGTTTCTCCCAGCAATCTTGATTACAGCTTATGCTTCATCCAGCCTGGCATTTCTCGTGATGTTCTCCTTTCCCAACTTAGAACCAGTCTGTTGTTCCATGTCTGGTTCTAACTGTTGCTTCTTGTCCTGCATACATGTTTTGCAGTAGGCAGTTAAGATGGTCTGATATTCCTATATCTTTAAGAATTTTCCACGGGGATGATCCCGAAAGATGATATGGAGTGAGAGGTGGGAGGGGGTTCAGGATTGGGAGCTCATGTATACCCGTGGTGGATTCATGTCAATGTATGGCAAAACCAATACAGAAATGTAAAGTAAAATAAAGTAAAAATAAAAATTTTTTTCAAAAAAGAAAGAATTTTCTTCAGACAACCTAGCACTTGCAATTAGTATGTGAATTGAAGGCAGTGTTGTGGAACTGAGCACTTTATTTGCTGGAATCGAGCGCCTGACCTGCCTCTTGAGAAACCTGTATGCAGGTCAGGAAGCAACAGTTAGAAATGGACATGGAACAACAGACTGGTTCCAAATAGGAAAAGGAGTTAATCAAGGCTGTATATTATCAGCCTGCTTATTTAACTCCTATGCAGAGTACATAATGAGAAATTCTGGTCTGGAGGAAGCACAGGCTGAAATCAAGATTGCCAGAAGAAATATCAATAACCTCAGATATGCAGATGACACCATCCTTATGGCAGAAAGTGAAGAAGAACTAAAGAGCGTCTTGATGAACGTGAAATTGGAGAGTGAAAAAGTTGGCTTAAAATTCAGCATCTAGAAAACGAAGATCATGGCATCTAGTCTCATCACTTCATGGCAAATAGATGGGGAAACAGTGGAAACAGTGGCTGACTTTATTTTGGGGGGCTCCAAAATCACTGCAGATGGTGATGGCAGCCATGAAATTAAAAGACGCTTACTCCTTGGAAGGAAAGTTATGACCACCCTAGACAGCATATTAAAATCAGAGACATCACTCTGCCAACAAAGGTCCATCTAGTCAAGGCTATGGTTTTTCCAGTAGTCATGTATGGATGTGAGAGTTGGACTATAAAGAAAGATGAGCACAGAAGAGTTGATGCTTTTGAACTGTGGTGTTGGAAAAGACTCTTGAGAGTCCCTTGGACAAGTCCATCCTAAAGGAGATGAGTCCTGAGTTTTCATTGGAGGGACTGATGTTGAAGCTGAAACTCCAACACTTTAGCCACCTGATGCAAAGAGTTGACTCATTGGAAAAGACCCTGATGCTGGGAAAGATTGATGGCAGGAGGAGAAGGGGACGACAGAGGATNAAAGACTCTTGAGAGTCCCTTGGACAAGTCCATCCTAAAGGAGATGAGTCCTGAGTTTTCATTGGAGGGACTGATGTTGAAGCTGAAACTCCAACACTTTAGCCACCTGATGCAAAGAGTTGACTCATTGGAAAAGACCCTGATGCTGGGAAAGATTGATGGCAGGAGGAGAAGGGGACGACAGAGGATGAGATAGTTGGATGGTATAACTGACTCAATGGACATTGGTTGGGTGGACTCCGGCTGTTGGTCATGGACAGGGAGGCCTGGTGTGCTGCGGTTCATGGGATCGCAAAGAGTCAGACATGACTGAGCGAGTGAACTGAACTGATGATAATTCCAAGTAGATAGTGTTAGACTTGCAGTGAATTAGGGGTCATACAGCTAGTGTCACAGAGAATTAGTTGATGTGTGGTAAAAAGAAAAAGAAAAGAAAAACATGTCTTGTGGCAGAAGTATTTTGTCTGTGTAAGTGAAGGAGGAACACAGGAGTTTTCCTCAAACTCCACTAGTGTTAACTTTAAAAGTATGCACAATCTAAAAGTTTAGACTTATGTTTAATTTGGTGGGAACTTTTGGGATGTCAAGCTCAGGAGGCAGCATCTCAAGTAACTCTGAGAGAACTGCTCTGAGGAGGTAAGGCAGGGTAGTCAGGTTATATAGAAGTTTTGCAACAAACATCAGGTAGTAGAAACATCTAAACATTATTGTAAATAAAAGGAAACTGTATATCCCAAATTAAGGAATTTAGTGCTTTTCTATCCATGGGTAGATGCAAAAGTCTGGGCTCACTGAAATAAATTCTTTGATATGCATCTCAGAAATCTCAGGCCAGTATCCTGTATTTTCACATCCTGAGATTCCTCAGGGCTCACCACAGAGAGTAGCTGCAGTCTGATGGCTGCTTAAAGGCATTTATTTGTTTCCTTCCTGAGTGTCCTCAGTGCTCACCTTTGTTTACTGATACAGCAGAAATATTCCATTTCTCACTAGGAACTTGTAACATAATGTTTTCCATTATATAACATCCACATTAAATGTCAGAGAACTTGCTGTATAATAAATGTTTGTGAATAGAAAATAGATAAATGATATAATCATGGCAATGGTGATAATGATGTTGCTTTAATGAAAAAAAGAATGGATCAAAAATGGACTAAAAAGATTTTTAGTCTGTCCACTGGTCCTACTTCCTGTGTCTTCTCACTGTATATTCTGGGAATTCCAAACAACTTAAATCTCCTAAACTGCACCATTACACCGTCTCTTATGGGATACGGCACATATAAGTGCCTGGAACACTTGTGTTCTCTGCCCAAACTTCCTGTCATTGCTTATCTCATCCTTACCTCTCTAATCTCAGTTTAACTAACACTTCCTTTAAGAAATCTTTCCTGATGCTTTCAATTTGGATTAAAAGTCCTTTGTTGTTCTCTAATGCTGAATCCCAATGATCCTCATATTGACACCATCACACATCTCTTTGGTTGTCATAACCAGTAGGTTGTAAGGTCATGGAACTCTGTACCTTCATTGTCCAGAAAAAAAGCTGGTCTATATTCAGTGTTCAAAAAATAATAAACTCTCCAAATGATCAAACACAAATGAATAAAATTATCCAGAAGAAATCCATATCCTAAAGTCACTGAATTTAATCAAGATTTTCCCCTCTTCTTCAATTTTCACATTTTCTTTGTTTTTCCATTGTATTCTAGTTTTTTCTAATGCTCTCTTCTACCTACTATTTTAATTTCTATTGCCATTTGTTTATTGTCAAATATAGTTATTGTTTAAAGCATTTTGAAAGATTCCCTCTGACCTTGAAATGGTCATAAAACCACTTAATTAATACATAAAACCATTATGAAACTACTCTTAAAGGAGATAAAAATTCTATTTCCAGAATCCACTCTCCCTTGCCACAATACCAACATACCAGTTGGTATTGAAATTATATCATATATTTGGAAAAACATAATTTTGACTCACTGGATATAGTAGTACTTTTGTATTTAATGAACTATATAAAATAATTCTGTTTCTGAACCAAATATTTTATTCTGTTCTCTTCCCCTCGTCAAAGTGTTCTAGGAATTGTATATTTGACCCAAGGGTTACTAACCATGAGACTTTAGGCATGTCATTTTACCTCTCTGACTTTAACAATGACAGAACACTAACATCCATGTCTCCTGTTATATGGAAGGACTGAAGTTTTAAAAGACGTATAAGCTGTCTGTCCCTATTCCTGATATGTTGAACATATACAATCAATTAGTTTCTTTCTTCATGCTCCCTATTTCCTAGATAGACAGTTACATTCCCCAATTAAATGCCTAAATGAGATATAAATTCTATTTTTGAGTAAGGATATAGTTGATGGTCACTTTGGACCATTTATCAATAAAAAAATGAAGCACACTATAAAAAAAACAAAACTGAATTGATTTCTTATGTTACTTTTTTTTTTTTTTTACTATTTCTATAAGGGTTATTTAAATCCAAACTATGAAATTATGGCATTCTTTTGGGATTGGCTCTGGCTATCCCTCAATATATGTACCTCCCTTTAGAATGTCAGTGTTGTTCATTGACACTGCCATATTTTGCTCAAAGAGTTGAATATTTTCCAAAACCCTGCAACCCATTTCCCCTATAAATTATTCTTATTAATGTTTCTATACTAAAATGCCTTACAGGATGCATTTCTTTTAGTGCAGGGGGCAATTTCAATATTTCAAAGACCCCTATAAATCAAGCATAGTGTTGTAAAAACGAGGCAATTTGGCTAGAAAAGCAAAGACATGGTTCCTGTCTGACATTTGCATCAGAAAGTCAGCCAAGCTTCTGAGTGCATTAGTCCATGGAAACAAGAGCCCTCTTATGATAAACAAGCATGCTGGAAGACAGGGTATTATCACAAAGAGGATTATTTATGCTAGTTCAAGAAACAAGAAAAGGAGAAAAATGTAATCCCCTTCAGATCTTGAGGCTGTTGATCAAATAAAAATTTCAAAGTAAATTTTGGTAAATTGGCTCTGAGAGTGCTTAAGATTTAGTCAGACAATAAGAGAGCATAGGGACCTGGGCATGATAGAATATAGACAAGTAAAAGGGTTAATGTTGAATTCTCTTGAAGTAGGATTTTAATTCTCTTATATATTAGAAGCTACCCTAACTCCATTACAGATCTCATTGGAAATAAAATCATCTCTGTGGGTGAAAAGTAAGCTCACATTTACTCACACAGAAATGCACACTCATTTGGAAACACAGATAGGAAGCTGAAAGACAAGAAAATATACACTCAAAAAACACCCAAATATGCCCATTTATGAAATTTGTACAGTGATTCTTGGATCACACACAAGCCTGAGGATGAAAAGCAGGGCCAAGGGTTTAAGTCAAATCCTTAGACTTCCAGACATTTAATATGTCTTTAAAATGCCAAACAATTAATAACTTCCAGTTTCTCTTTAACATGGCTCAAGAAAATTCTAATTTGAATTTTTCTCCAGTGTTCTTTACTCAAGACAAGGAGGACTTCTAATATATATGAAGACATGATTTTTAACTCTATCATAAATATAAAGGAGAATTTGTGCCCATTCTTAGATAATAAAGAAAACTGTGATGAGAGCAAATAAACACATATTTTACATACATTAGTACATAAACTAATCATAATGATTATGATCACCTGTGGGAAAAGTCAAAATCATTTGAGAAAATGTAAACTAATGATTAAACACGAAAGAATTGCAATTCACAATTCTGCGGTTATGGCTTCAATCCCAGCTGTCTGGCTTTTATATGCTCCATATCACTGGAAAAGATATTTAACCTCTCTGTTAAACATCTGTCTCAGTTACTGCATCTTTAAATGGAAGTGACAAATATTTAACATTCAGATTGTTGTTAGTATTATAGTCTCTCAATTTAGTATAGGCACATATTAGGTACTCACTCAACAAAACTATTGCACATTAATATAATGCAATATGATAAGTGCCTTTAAATGATCTGTAGATAACATTTAATTGAATCAATTTTAAAGTAATTTGATTCAAGCTACATTAAATGAGTAATGATATATGTTCAAGAGATTAAGTATTGGAAAGCACAATTATCTGTCTAAAATACTCTTTAATTCCAAGTAGCATATTTATCAATAAAATTCCTGGGTGCTCAGGAAAAAGGGAGCCCTTGATGTGCAGTCATAATAAAACAGATGAGCAGACTGCACTGTACAGGTTAGAGGCACCCTTAGGGCAGGTGACACATCTGTAGAAACAGTCATGCACATTCTGCCTTATAGTGTCAACAACAGTAACCTACTGTCAAGTGAGAAACCCATCCCATCAGGCAATTGTCTTCATTACTCAGCACCAAGCAAGTGGGTCTGAGGGATGTTTACCATTGAACTGATCACCTGCTGTAGTGCTCTTGTGTCACAGGGACTCAAATTTGAAGCAATCTTCCATACTATGTCTCTGCAATTCTAAATCCTAGGTTACTCTGCAACCTAAACCCTAGGCTATATCTAATTCTAAATCCTAGGTTATATCTGAGATAAGAACATGGCAAACTAGCAAGAGATATTAACAAAATATAGGATGTCCAGGATCAGTATCAGAAGAGCATGAAAATAATAAAGAACATAATTTTTAGGGATGTAGACTTTATAAACTACTACAAGAGGGATGGCTCATGCCCTAAAAAGCCCCAAGTTCCCTGAAGGGTTTTTACAAAAGCCAAGTGAAGAAGAGGGATTACAGGGTGATCAGCTTGTGCAAAAGTCTCTGGTTAATACTGAGGTAGCAGGGTGATGTCACAGGGGTTAATGTTTCAGCTCTTAGGCTCCAGGAGGCCTGGGGCTATGTGCTTATGGTTAATCTTCCATTTGTTTGGGGTGGGGGGGCCTGCATACATCTGCAAAAACAACTCAGGAAATGTACATCAAATAGTATTATCTAGGTACTTCAGAGAGGAGCTAAAGCAGTTCTGGAGGAAGGCCTATGCTGAGAGGGGCCAATAGGCTCCTGCTTGGTTACAGGGGCATTAGAAGATGGGAAGGAAACTTAGAGGTGACCACTGTACTGGGAGATGCTGGCATCATACACTTTCTTTTCTTGCCACTGCTGTTCATCAATTGCGTGCACGTGTGCTAGGTCGCTTCAGTTGTGTCAGACTCTTTGCAACCCTGTGAATGGTAGCCCACCCAGCTTCTCTGTCCATGGGATTCTCCAGGCGAGAATACTGGAGTGGATTGCCATGCCCTCCTCCAAGGGGATCTTCCTGACCCAGGGATCAAACCTGCATCTGTCTCCTGCATTGGCAAGTGGGTTCTTTACCACCAGCACCACCTGGGAATCCCATTCATCAATTACTTCCATCAAAGAAATCAGCTGAGATTCTATGATGCTCGGTATATAGGGACATCTATTTTCAAATTCTAGGTTCCTGGTGTGGAATGTTTCCTTCTATGAAAACCTACCTACTTCCATGCAGTTTCCTACCAACAAAGCCTATAGGCAAACTATCTTTAATGGAAATTCATAGGGTAAAGAGGATGTCAAAACCAGTGGAATCTGAGTTTTTCTATGCTATGCTATGCTTAGTTGCTCAGTCATGTCTCACCCTTTGTGACCCCTTGGACTGTAGCCCACCAGGCTCCTCTGTCCATGCAGATTCTCCAGGCAAGAATACTGAAGTGGGTTGACATGCCCTCCTCTAGGGGATCTTCATAACCCAGGAATCGAACCCAGGTCTCCCTCATTGCAGGTGGATTCTTTACCACCTGAGCCACCAGAGAAGCCCGAATTTTTCTAATATAATGAAAAAAAAAAAAAGTAAAAGCACTTAAAAGATAAGAACTCCAAAATAAAATTAGATGGCTGATTAAAAAGTTTTAATGCCTGAAAAAAGCACTAAAGATTATGCAATAATTGAGGCTGCTTAGAAATTTCTCCCCATGTTGAATATGTCATCTTTATGCATAGATATAAATATACTCTAGCATTCATGTTGTCACTACCATAAGAAAAATTTTCTCTTACTTCTCTACCATTTTCCTAGATAGAAAGCACAAAAATCACTGTGTAAGCAATTCTTTCAAACATATATTTATTTATCCAGAGCAATTTTTAAACAATTTCATGGCTCATGGACATCTGACCTCAAAATTTTGGCAAATTGATAGGCCTTGTCCAATCTTTTTGCTTCTACATTTTTTATTATCTTGTCATCCTCATACTTTCAGGGTTGAATTTATTTTGTATATAAATTTATATTACTTGTGTTCTCAGGATTGTTCTCTCAAGCTAAAAATTCAACTAAACGCTCATGGTTAAAAAAAGAATGGGGATTTTAACAACACAGGACACACAGGAGAGTCTCTGAGACCTGTGTAATCATGTAATTGAAAACAAATCATGCTTTTTTCCCCCTCCAAGTGCTTAACTCTAGCTACTACTTTCAATGATTTAATTTTCTTCCTGTTATGTCAGCTCCCACAAGATTGCCTGTAAAACACAGCCTTGCCAATGACACATGAACACTGCAGCTGCCTGTTTTCTGATGGGTTGCAAAACAGTATTAAGTAGCTAATTTTCCTTTCTCTTTTATAGCTGATAATCTAGTATAGTGCCTGCCTTGATTGTAATTGCCCTTCTTCTTTGATCTACACATTTAAGTGACTTTTGACAAGTAATTTCCTCTCTCTGAATTTCAACTATCTTATCCATTGAATATGGACAATAAGATCACCCTTAGAGAATTGTTGCAATGGCGTGCATGTGATACAGATTGCTAATTATTCCCCAGTATCCATTCTTCCTTTCTCCTTTTTAATAATTAAACCTCTGGGTTTCAGCTGAGCTCATAGCTTTCTGGTTAAAGACTATATGTCCCGGACATCCTTGCAACTAGTTAAAACCCCTTCACTAAATTCTATCCAGTAGTGTGATGAGAGTGATCTGTTAAACTCCTGCATGGTGTCCTTACAAGGAAGCTTCTTTTTCTTTGTCCTCATTCTCCTTTGCATAGGCTGGGATGTGTACATTGGGATTGTGAATCAGCTTTGTCAAGCACCCAAGAGAACACTACATACAGTGACAGAGAAACAAAAGAAAAGGAATATGGTGTGTAAAATAATCTCATGGAGGTGAGACTCTAGTCTACTTATTTTAATGAAATTATACATGAGAAAGAGAGGTTCTTTTATCTTATTAAAGCATTCAAGCCAAAATCCTAAATTACTCAGTGAAAAAGCATGCAGTAATGCAGGCAATTATTATTTTCCAAACATTGAAATCCATTGCATATTAAAGTCATACTATTATCCAGGTCAAAAATCTAAACTGAAAACTCAGCAGGATTCTACACTTTTACTGTTTGTGAGCCAAGAGTAGCTGTCCCATTTTGTAGCAGAGTACCCTGGGACTCAAAATAAGCAAACTTACTTTTCCATTATAACTATGAGGAAACTGTTAAACTAAAACACACATATACACAGATATAAGCATGCTGCTCCAATAGAAAACATTTAAGTGTATATTGTTGGGATAATGATTAGAAAGGTATATTGCATGGTGCACCCTGAAAAGAAGGGCCTCCACCATTTGAAGTAAATAATATAAAATTATGCAATAAATGTATTACCTATTATGATGATTAATTTTATGTGTCAACTTGACTAGTCATGGGTTACCCAAACACAATATTTCTGGGTATGTCTGTGAAAATGCTTCTGGATGAGATTAGCATTTGAATCATAGACTACCTTCCCCAATGTGGTGAGCATCATCAAATTCCTTGATGGCCTGAATACATCAAAATGTGGAGAAAGAAGAATTCACCTCTTTTTCCCCTCTCACTGGTTGAGCCTGGTCATCTCATCTCATCTCATTGCATCTCATCATCTCATCTCTTCCCTTTTCATGTTTGTCTCTGACCCTGAGCTTGGGATTTACTCCATTGGCTCCTCTGGTCCTCAAGTCTTTGTATTTGAACTGAATTACAATACCAGCTTTCCTGGGTCTACAGCCTTCAGAGGGCAGATTGTGAGTATCTCTATCACCATAATTGTATGAGCCAATTCTTCATAACAAATCTTTTATATCTATGTCCATATGATGAAGACATAGATATAAATATGGTCTTCCTCATTGGCTCAGTGGTAAAGACTCTACTGCAATGCAGGAGACACAGGATTGATCCATGGCTCAGGAAGATCCCCTGGAGAAGGAAATGGCAACCCACTCCAGTATTCTTGCCTGAGAAATCCCATGGACAGCGAAGTCTGGCAGGTTATAATCTGGAGTTGATAAAGAGCCAGACACTACCTAGTGACTAAGCAACAACAACAAAAGATAGCCTACTATTATTAGTTCTGCTTTTCTGGAGAACCCTAACTAACACACCTGTAAACATGCAAATTTCATGAAAGAACTTATCAAACAGAAAAGTTATTCAATCATTTACTTAAATGCCTGCAATTTCTTTTTCTTATTTTATTTTGAATAAATAACTAAAGACAACAGTATTTTCAGTCCATACAATGTGACAACCAAAGTGGTATTTATTGCTGGTGCTTTTGACCCCATGTGGCAATAAGCACTATTATCAGCCCCAATGCACAGAGGAAAAGGTGAGGTTTAAAAAATTTTCCCAAGATCATACAGCATGGGGAAATCAAAGATTAGATCTAAGGGTCTTCAACCGCAACTTTGTAGCCCTTCTCAGTTGACTGAGAATATGAGCCAACTAGAATTATTGATCACCTACTGTGCTTGTGTTTAGACACAGGAGATATGGGTTCAGTCCTTGGGTTGGGAAGATCCCCTGGAGTAGGAGCCTGCAATGGGTCACATAGGCTCTTCTACCAATGGAATTTTTCAGACAAGAATACTGAAGTGGTTGTCATTTGCTTTTCCAGGGGATCTTCCCTACCAAGGGATCAAACCCATGTCTCCTCTGTCTGCTGCATTGCAAGCAGATTCTTTACCTACTGAGTCACTGGGGAAGCCCTGATCACCTACTATGTGATTCTTACTTTGATAGACAATGGAAGGTAATGTTAATAGCTATAAAATCATTACTTCTAACCCTTAGTAAACAGATATTTCTATTTAGAGGGAGGCAAAGAATGCAGACATGAATGTTCAATTGTGTGTGTGTGTGTGTGGCAGACGGAGGAGGAAAAGAAGCAGAAAATGACCATAAACCAAACAAATATCCCTCAAACGTTCTCCCTACCAATTTTATCTAAATTAAATGAAGGCCATGATAAAGTTCAATGATCTACCATATGATGGTGGTGTAAAACCTCTTCTCTCCTTAGGCATTTTATTTCTGGCTTCACCAGAATGATTAACTACCTATTCATAAAAATAGTCCAGTAAAGAAAATGCAATAGACTATAAGCTGGAATTAGCATAGATTTCCAAAGAAACAAATCATGCCAGCAAACATGACTCTTTTTGTCATATCATTTGAAGATAAGTTGATTAAGGAAAGATTGCAGAAGTATTGGATTATATATGATTTATTAAGGCCCAAGTTAGTGTCTGAGGAAAACTAGTTCTCATATTAAGCAAAATTGCTATAGGTGTTGGATGAGCACTGTCAAATAGATTGCATACTGACTGAAAGGTCATAAAACAAGAGTAATCACAAATTGCCTGGCATTTAGATGAAAATGCCCTGACTACAAGAGTTTATGAAACAGACATAACCCAAAGTGATCACTGTGCCAGATATTTTTCTAAACCTAAATATAGAAAAGCATAACTCTCCTAAAAATAGGAGGACTAGAATACCATATAAAACAATAGTCTGAAGGGATATATAGTATTTGCTCTCTTTTTTTAGTTTATCTATACATAATGCATATATTACATATAGACTTCTCTGGTAGCTCACCTGGTAAAGAATTTTCTTGCAATGCAGGAGACCTGACTGAGTTCAATCCCTGGCTTGGGAAGATCCCTGGAGAAGGGAATGGCAACCCATTTCAGTATTCTTGCCTGGGAAATTTCATGGACAGAGGAGCCTCAGTTCAGTTCAGTTCAATCACTCAGTCGTGTCTGACTCTTTGCAACCCCATGAATCGCAGCACGCCAGGCTCCCTGTCCATCACCAACTCCTAGAGTTCACTCAAACTTACATCTATCAAGTCAGTAATGCCACCCAGCCATCTCATCCTCTGTCGTACTCTTTTCCTCCTGCCCCCAATCCCTTCCAGCATCAGAGTCTTTTCCAATGAGTCAACTCTTCAAATGAGGTGGCCAAAGTATTGGAGTTTCAGCTTTAGCATCATTCCTTCCAAAGAACACCCAGGACTGATCTTGTTTAGAATGGACGGGTTTGATCTCCTTGCAGTCCAAGGAACTCTCAAGTGTCTTCTCCAAAACCACAGTTCAAAAGCATCAATTCTTTTAGTGCTCAGCTTTCTTCACAGTCCAACTCACACATCTATACATGACCACTGGAAAAACCATAGCCTTGACTAGACGGACCTCTGTTGGCAGAGTAATGTCTCTGATTTTGAATATACTATCTAGGTTGGTCATAACTTTCCTTCCAAGGAGTAAGCGTCTTTTAATTTCATGGCTGCAGTCACCATCTGCAGTGATTTTGGAGCCCCCAAAAATAAAGCCTGACACTGTTTCCACTGTTTCCCCATCTATTTCCCATGAAATGATGGGACCAGATGCCATGATCTTCGTTTTCTGAATGTTGAGATTTAAATCAACCTTTTCACTCTCCTCTTTCACTTTCATCAAGGAGCCTGGTGGGTTACAATCTATGGGATTGCTAAGAGACAGACACAACTGAGCGACTAACACTTTCATTTTCAATGCATATATTGAGCTTCCCAGATGGTGCTAGTGGTGAAGCCACCTGCCAGTGCAAAAGACAAAGGAGATATGGGTTCAGTCCTTGGTTTGGGAAGATCCCCTGGAGTAGGAAATGGCAACCTACTCCAGTATTCTTGCCTGTAAAATTCCATGAACAGAGAAGCCTGGCAGGCTATAGTCCATGGGGTAGCAAAGAGTCAGTCAGATACAATTGAGCACACACATATACACACAATGCATGTATTATCATTTCCATAATTTGGTCAACAAATGTGTACAGTCTATGGAAATCATCACCAATATGTAGAGAAATGAGTTTATAATTACTTGATGTCTGATATATGTCATGCTGCTTCCCTGGTGGCTCTGTGGTAAAGAATCCGCCTGCCAATGCAGGAGACACAGGTTCGATCCCTGGGTCATGAAGATCCCCTGGAGAAGGAAATAGCTACACACTCCAGAATTCTTGCCTAGGAAATCCCATGTACAGAGAAATCTAGTGGACTTCAGTCCATGGGGTCACAAAAGATTCAGACACCACTTAGATTCTGAACAACAATATGTGTCATACTTGACCACGGAGCTGGCCACAATTTCTCTTACATATATAACTTGTCTTCTCAATTCCCCCATAGTTTTGCCGTGAGGATTAAATATATTAATATATGTAAAGTGTTTACATTATCGTTAACTTAGTCTCAGAAGGCACATAGCAAAATGAGCAAATGCCTTTGAGTCTGGGAGACCTGAAGTCAAATCTCGTTCTCCTAGTTTCTCCTTTGTGACCTGCAGCTACTTTGTTCACCTCTTTACACTTCAGTTCCTTCATAATTAAACTGAGGACCATACCTATCTTTTAATATGGTTTAGGGACGAAAGGTAATGAACTCAATTTGCCCATCGCCATGCCTGGCAAAATAAAAATTCTCATTGAAAGGAAGCTGTAATTGTTAAGAAAATTACATTGCCCTTAGAGCTCACTGCTTCCATTTCAAATTCCAACAGTTGTTCAGACACTATTTATATTTTTTAATAAAAAATTCTGATTGTATGTACATAATCTTCTATGATTAAAAGCATATACCTCCATAATCCTACAGACACACAAACTTATATCCCTAAACCCCTGAGCAAGTTTTTCTTATATATTACTTTTTCTGCTGCCCTGTTTATTGAAAACATACCAGATGTTTGAAGAGTGGAGGGGTCAGTTAAACTACTGTTCAATGTTAGATGTGGTAAATTACTCATCCTACACATACATGTTCTTAACACCCAGAAGCATTTTGTATAGCTGTTGCTTGTTTCAAATCTATAGAAAAAAATACTTGAGATACTTGAGTTTTGATTTATGACTTAAATGAGATTAATTTATAAATAATACCCGTTTTCACACTTAAAAACCTTAGCTTGTTTTGATTTTACATTTATAATTCATTTAAAAGATTATTTTATTTTCTGTAAATCTCATGTGTCTTTATTTTAATTGAAAACAATTAACATTTTCTGAAGACCTACTGTGTGCTAGGCCCTAGGAACAGAAATACAAAAATAACATGACCCTTGCTAAGAATTTGAAGTCTATTGCCAAATACAGTTAGAGACTGCAGTTAATTAAAGCAGAGGCAGTACATATTTAGTTCCATCTCTAAAAGTGGTCAAAAGTATTAGCAATTATTATTACAAAAACAGGATTAATTCCAGTGATATTTAATGCAAAGTATACAACAGTAATATAAATCTGTACACAGATTTAAGGTGTTTTATAGTTAAAGCCCATTGTTCTTGTTTAGTCACTAAGCCACGTACGACTCTTTGCAACCCTATGGACTGTGGCCTGCCAGGCTCCTCTGTCCATGGGATTTTCCAGGCAAGAGTACTGGAATGAGTTGCCATTTCCTTCTCCAGCTAAAGTACATATGCAAGTTCAAACCTTCTAGTTGATTTTTGTTTTGTGTGTTTACTGGCTTGCTTGCTTTTTGTTCCATTTTAGTTAATCAATGCCACCTGAGTTTTGTGCATGGGGAAGAGGGTATGGTATGTACCTGAGATACTACAGAACTTCTCTCTCAATGAAAATTTATTAATATCCAGGCTGCTATAAAATTGGTATATTTTCCTGCACCTAGGGGGGGAAATATCTAAAACTTGAAGTTCACTGTAAAGTGAATTGAGATTTATTGTGGGTAAAATGTAAAGTATCTCATATAAGGAATATGTGCTTGGCATTTAACAGAGGCTCTATAAATATTTATTGAATAAAAAATCATTTTCAATGTTTTTTGATCAGAGTTAGGTATTTGAAAATATATAATACATATAGGAAAGTGAATAAAAAAGCACTACCAAAATATCATTCAGTCTCCAGTTTTTAAAAGAATGAAAAAAAGTGTCCCCTCATTTTCTATACCACACACTCTGTGCCCCAAGTATTGGATGAAATTAATAACTGTTAAATTGACCTGAAAAATAAAAGTTGAGATATAAAGCTCAAGATGGTACTCCACCATCTCACAGTCTCCATGCATTACATTAGACAATTTTTATATGCATTGTTACTTATAATCATCTCAAAAAATATTTCAGGAATACAGGACAGTTCTTATATTCATTTTTAAAATGAGAAATCTAACAGTCAGTAAAGAAAGTTCACAATGTTATATAACTAGTAACAAGCAGTGTAGTAAGTTTCCAACTCCATAATGTAATTTTCTAGTGGGAATATGTACCACTTTTTTTACCACTTTAACTCTCAAGCCACCTACACCCTCTCTAATACACTATATCTGTCTTATGTTTCAGATAATTCCGATATACTTGTGCAGATTATTTGCCGTCCTATTGGCCTCTTGGTTCCTTGCATATCTCTCCTCCAGTGTTGAGGTCAACTCACCTACCACTGTCACTCACTCCTGTAACTCCAGCTCAATGTTCTCACTTTGAGCTATAATCATTGTTTCACGTTTATCCACTTGAAATTCCAACTCCAACTATCCTTCTGTAGCACCATGAGCTAGATTCCATTTATCCCACTCCCTCTCTTTTTTCACCTTGAAATGCTCAATGATTACAGTCATTATCTTTTCTATACCCCAAAATCCCTCACTTCTCTTTTCTTTCACTGTATGGTTACATTAATCTGAGAAGTGCAGGTGAAAGATAATAAAGAACTAAACTGAAAGTGAAAACTGAAGTCGCTCAGTCATGTCCAATTCTTTGCAACCCCACGGACTATAGCCCACCAGGCTCCTCTGTCCATGGGATTCTCCAGGCAAGTACTGGAGTGGGTTGCCATTTCCTTCTCCAGGGGATCTTCTCAACCCAGGGATCAAACCCAGGTCTCCCTCATTGCAGGCAGATGCTTTAACCTCTGAGCCACCAAGAAAGCCACCAAGAAAGTTCGTACAAGGAACGAACTAAGGTTGTTGTTATTTAGTTGCTAAGTCGTGTCCAACTCTTTACAACCCCATGGATGGTAGTCTGCCAGGTTCCTTCATCCATGGGATTTCTCAAGCAAGAATACTGGAATGGGTTGCCATTTCATTCTTCAGTGGATCTTTGTGACCCAGGGATCGAACCCACATCTCCTGCATTGACAGGTGGATTCTTCAATGCTGAGCCACTGGGGAAGCCCAGAAGGAGCTATGAAACTGCAATTCCATCTTCCTAGCATTCTGAGAAGTGGATGACTCAGTCCTTGATTTACATGACAGAAAACTGATCTTCATGGCATTAAATTTCTTGCTCAATGTGAAAGCATTATTTTGGGGTAGTCTGGGAGTATATCTCCAGAAGAAATTAGCATTTGATTGGCAGACCTAGTAAAGATTACTGTTATTACCATGAGTAGGCATCACCAAATCCATCAAGGGACTGAACAGAATCAAAGGGCAGAAGATGGGGGAATTTGCTCTCTTGCTTGACCTAGGACATCCATCTTCTCCTGTCCTCAGACACTGGCACTCTTGACTCTTGGATCTTTGATTTTGGCACCTTCTTCCCTGAGCCTCAGCTTACAAATGGCAGATGGTGCAACTCCTTGACCATCACATGAGTGATGTCTCATAATAAATCTCTTTCTAGATGTCTATATGCTATTGGTTCCATTTGTGAACACTATTAACAAAACAAAGAAAGCACAGAGACATAATTTAAATTCAGCTTCCCTAAAGAGATAAAACTTGGTGCAAAAACATCTTATGGAGCCCAGAAACCCTTAGATTGTAATTCCAAAAACAGACACTATGACTTAGTATAAAATATTAAAAGCACTTAGAAAAGCAACTGGCAGCTAATAAGCACTATATACACACTAGCTATGTCAAAATTATTTAAGATAATGTATTTTGCCTATTTTTTTTCATATACAAGATAAAGATTCAACACTATGATTTGAAATTATTGTGTTAGGATTTTCCAGTTCAAAACAGTTCACCACATGGTGAGAAAGACTGATCAGAGAAATTATAAAGGAATGTGGTAAATACGCTTTGTTAGAATCTTTATTAGATACAAACAAAATTGAAGGAAGAGTACCTGACCCAGCCAGGGGTAGAAGGGGAGACACAGTCAGCAAAGTTTTCAGGAAAATCTAGCAGTTTTGGCACAATCTAAGAAACCACTAGATAATAGATAGTAGTAAATGTTATTGTTTTCTGGATTGTTAAGCCTATTGCATTTTTACTTAAATCTAGCCAAATTCTCTAGAATTTCTGTTCACTCTTCCACCAGGTAGGCAAAATTTGTTCTCCACTAGTATTATTTATAAACATTTAAGATAGCGAAGAAACAGAGAAGGAAGAAAAAGGGCGGGAGAAAAATATTCAAAAAAAGGTAGGATAGGGACTTCCCTGGTGGTCCAGTGGCTAAGACTCCATGTTCCCGATGCAGGGACCTGGTCAGGGAAATAGATCCCGCATGCCCCAACTAAGGATCCTGCTTACCACGACTAAAAGAGCTTGCATGACTCAACAAAAGTTAGGGGGGTAAAAAAATCCCATGTGGTGCAATGAAGACCCAAAAGAGCCAAATACATAAATATTCAGTTCAGTTCAGTTCAGGTCAGTTCAGTCGCTCAGTCGTGTCCCACTCTTTGTGACCCCATGAATCGCAGCACGCCAGGCCTCCCTGCCCATCACCAACTCCCAGAGTTCACTCAGACTCATGCCCATCGAGTCTGTGATGCCATCCAGCCATCTCATTCTTTGTCGTCCCCTTCTCCTCCTGCCCCCAATCCCTCCCAGCATCAGAGTCTTTTCCAATGAGTCAACTCTTCGCATCAGGTGTCCAAAGTATTGGAGTTTCAGCTTTAGCATCAGTCCTTCCAAAGAACACCCAGGACTGATCTCCTTTATTTTTTATTTTTTTATTCTTTTGTTAAAATCAGAGATTTTATTTTTTTTTGTGATTCAAATCCATGCTTTATTTTTTTTCACTTTCATAAAATGTTTTTATTTATTTTTTGTTATTATTGCTCATTGATTTTTTTAATTTTTATTTTTTAGTTTGTTTTGCTTTACAATACTGTATTCATTTTGCTATACACTGACATAAATCAGCCACGAGTGTATATGAGCTCCCAATTGACCCCCCTCCCCCTTCCCACTCCACACCATCTCTCTGCATCATCCCTGTGCAGCTTTAGAATGCATGGGTTGGATCTCTTTGCAGTTCAAGGGACTCTCAAGTGTCTTCTCCAACACCACAGTTTAAAAGCATCAATTCTTTGATGTTCAGCTTTTTTCACAGTTCAACTTTCACATCCATACATGACCACTGGAAAATCCATAGCCTTGACTAGACGGACCTATGTTAAATTGCCAACATCTGCTGGATCTTGGAAAAAGAAAGACTGTTCCAGAAAAAACATCTAGTTCTGCTTTACTGACTATGCCAAAGCCTTTGACTTTGTGGATCACAATAAACTGTGGAAAATTCTGAAAGAGATGGGAATACCAGACCACCTGACCTGCCTCTTGAGATACCTATGTGCAGGTCAGGAAGCAACAGTAACATGCAGTTCCAGCAACATGGAACAACAGACTTGTTCCGAATAGGAAAAGGAGTATGTCAAGGCTGTATATTGTCACCCTGCTTATTTAACTTATATGCAGAGTACATCATGAGAAATGCTGGACTGGAAGAAGCACAAGCTGGAATCAACATTGCTGGGAAAAATATCAATAGCCTCATAAATGCAGATGACACCATTCTTATGGCAGAAAGTGAAGAGGAACTAAAAAGTCTCTTGATGAAAGTGAAAGAGGAGAGTGAAAAAGTTGGCTTAAAGCTCAACATTCAGAAAACAAAGATCATGGCATCTGGTCCCATCACTTCATGGGAAATAGATGGGGAAACAGTGGAAACAGTGTCAGACTTTATTTTGGGGGGCTCCAAAATCACTGCAGATGGTGACTGCAGCCATGAAATGAAAAGATGCTTACTCCTTGGAAGGAAAGTTATGACCAACCTAGATAGCATATTGAAAAGCAAAGACATTACTTTGCCAACAAAGGTCTATCTAGTCAAGGCTATGGTTTTTCCAGTGATCATGTATGGATGTAATATATATATGAAGGTAGTATTATATATATAGTATTTATATATTGTAGTATTTATATATATATAAAGGTAGTTTAATGACCAATCCTGTCAGAGTACTGCCTAAAAGCATATTGTTTACCTGAGTTCTTTGGCTAGAAGGAGTAAAAGATCTTATATTATCAATAACCTAAATATTAAAGGGGAATTGTTGGGTTGAGATTTCTTATAGGGCTTCCCTGATAGCTCAAGGTATCAGGAGGTAACGAATCCCCGTGCAAGGCAGCAGACCCCCACGTCATTCCTGGGTCGGGAAGATCTGCTGGAGAAGGGATAGACTGCCCACTCCAGTATTCTTGGACTTCCCTTGTGGCTCAGCTGGTAGAGAATCCGCCTGCAATGCAAGAGACCTGGGTTTGATCCCTGGGTTGGGAAGATCTCCTGCAGAAAGGAAAGGTTACCCACTCTAGAATTCTGGCCTGGAGAATTCCATGGACTGTATATAGTCCATGGGGTTGCAAAAAGTCAGACACGACTGAGTGCCTTTCACTTTCAATTTCACTTTCATAGAGAAATAGAAATTTCTTAGACTTCAACGATTGAACTAAAAGTGTATCCAGACTTCAAGCTGAAGGAAAAGCACAGGAATCTAACCATTGAGCCCNTCCATGGGGTTGCAAAAAGTCAGACACGACTGAGTGCCTTTCACTTTCAATTTCACTTTCATAGAGAAATAGAAATTTCTTAGACTTCAACGATTGAACTAAAAGTGTATCCAGACTTCAAGCTGAAGGAAAAGCACAGGAATCTAACCATTGAGCCCACTCTCTTCACATGGTCTCTTTTGTGTCAGTTAGTCGTCTCATTTCTCTTCCCAACAAGCTGCCCCTGCTTATTTTATCACCTTGTTAGAGATAATATATGACCAACAAGTTTATCTCTACTCACTGACCTCCCAGTCTTAGGCCCAGCCACTTAATGATTATGGTCTCCACATTTCTAAACTAAATTTTTCCTTATTAGGAGAAATTTCTACATTCCTAGTTATATGCTGGGTGCTGGTAATGAAATAGCATGACAAAAGAGAGTCTCTGCTCACAAAGAACTCAATGTTTATTGGGAAAGAGTTTCCCAGTAAATTATCCATATTAATTTTTCCTTTCTTACAGCAGTTATTTATTGGGTATGCACTATGAATATGCATAAGATGGCATCATAAACAGATACAAACACAGTCTCTGTTTTTAGGAAACTATGAAAGTTTTCTATTTTGAGGTAGGTCAGACTTTAGTTAATTAATCACACAAACATGAATAGAGATTGGAACATATTATAATGGAGAATTTCACCACATTCTAAAAGTATCTAAGACACTTGGCCTTGTCAAGGAAGTCACTGAAAAGTCAGTTTTGCTGAACATGGGACAACTGATCTGAAATATGAATACATAGGAGGAACCTAACAAAAGGAAGAAGGATGGACAGTCCATGTAGAAGGAAAAAAGTCTGCAAAATTCCTGTAGCAGGAAAAAGGGATTCAGCCAAAGAACTATAAAAAGTCACTATGGATGGTCCACAGAGTGTAAGCACATGAGAAATGAAGTTATAGTTCAGCTAGGCTTACCTATACTGCAGTTTGTAGGCCAGGTAACATGATCTGAAGATATTTAAAGTTTTACAGATGCGAGTGAACTGTTATACCATCCAATTCATGCTTTGAAAACATAACTGCCTACAGTCATGAGAAGGAATTAGAAGGGATGGGAGGTGTGAGGGCTAAATTTGATGTGTCAACTTGGCTAAAATATAATATTCAATTATTTGGTCAAACAGTATAGATACTGCTGTGAAGGTATTGTTTAAACATGATTAATATCTACACTCAATTGACTTTAAGTAAAGGAAATTACCCTCTACAATATGGGTGGATCTCACGTAACCAGTTGAAGATTTTGTTAGGAAGTTAGGCATGAGCAACAAGGGATGGCATAGCCAAAAAGGATATAAGCTGATATCTAAACCCTATTCCAGAGACACCCAGAGGAGCACACAGATAGGCTACAAAATAACCACAGAAACTTTTCTAATTCCTGCACATGGACCCTGGGCACACAGTGGATACAAACTAACCACAGGGGCTACACCAGGTAACCTTAGGCAGCTAGGAGCACTTTCAGTTCAGTTCAGTTCAGTTCAGTCATTCAGTTGTGTCTGACTCTTTGCCACCCCACTGAATCGCAGCACGCCAGGCCTCCCTGTCCATCACCAACTCCCGGAGTTCACTCAGACTCACGTCCATNAGTGCCTTATGGAATTGATCCTTGGGAGAGGCACTGTTACCACAAAAGCAAAAAAAAAAAAAAAGGTTAGTTTTTCTCTTCCACAAAGTGTTGGATCAACCATTGTGGTTATTCTGTTGCTAAGTCGTGTCCTACTGTTTGCGACCCCGTGATCTGCAGCACCCCAGGCTTCCCTGTCCTTCACCGTCTCCCAGAGTTTGCTGAAACTCATGTCCATTGAATCAGTAATGCCAGCCAACTATCTCATCCTCTGTCATCCACTTCTCCTCATGCCCTCAAATTTCCCCAAGCATCAGAGTACACAGGACTCAGCACTCAGGAAATTCTCACGAATCATTTTATTTTCTCCACTGACCATACCTCCCTGCCCCAACCTCCGCCCCACCAAGTAGCTTCTAATTCTTCTCCATGAGCTCTTTTTTTAGGAAGGCTTACTTAATTATATTTTATCCTAGCCCTTTCACTCTTTGAAGCCAGCTGGCATTCCAGGGTATCAAAACATTTATGCTACATAATGTATATCTCTTTAAGAAGGGATTTTTTTTTCCTATTAAGAAAATTTTAAGGTTTCTCCATATTATAAATGTTTATGAGAAGCAAATATTTGCTATTTATAACAAATCTCTTACTGTAAGTCAGATAAAATGAAGATAAAATACATTTTTTTCTGGTACCTATGATTCATTAGGATACCACCCATCTGAAATAGACTGGATGACGGACTCCCAAATATGTCCGTGTCAAGTCCTTGCAAACCGTGAATGTTGCCTTGTATGGCAGAAGGGGCTTGGCAAATGTAATTAAGATCTTGAGGTGGAAGTTTACCCTAGGTAAGGAACCTTGTAACAGAGACTCTGGAAGAGTAAGGGTCACAGTTGAACGTGATATGATGATGGAAATAGAGAAGGGAGNTGGATGATGGACTCCCAAATATGTCCCTGTCAAGTCCTTGCAAACCGTGAATGTTGCCTTGTATGGCAGAAGGGGCTTGGCAAATGTAATTAAGATCTTGAGGTGGAAGTTTACCCTAGGTAAGGAACCTTGTAACAGAGACTCTGGAAGAGTAAGGGTCACAGTTGAACGTGATATGATGATGGAAATAGAGAAGGGAGTGATGTGTTTGAGGCTGGAGGAAGGGAATGCAAGCAAAAAACCCGAGGTGACCCCTAGAAACTGAAGAAGCATGGAAATGAACTCTCTTGCAGTGCATTCAGAAAAACCAGCCACGACAGGCAATCTGCAGTGACAATGGGATTTATTTGGGGATCCTTGGGTCACACAATATGGTTGTCTACCATAGCTACATGACCGAGCCCCAGGAAAGACTCTGATTGCCAAGGCCAGAGTGAGCTTGTCTGGTTGGCAGTACTCTGCACGCTGTGTGTTGTCACATGTCTTTGTTGGGAGAAATAAGTGCTGTCTGCATGACTCCACTGGGAGAGGACCACTGGAAGCTCATACATGGAATACTCTTGACGTATGTGCCTCTTCCCTTTGCTGCTTTTTAATTTGGTGATTTATTCAACCTGAGAGTGTTCCTGGGGAAACTCAAATTTCTTTGGTGCCAGAAGTGCGCTTGAGGACCCCCAATCTTGCATCAGGTGTCAGAAGCGAGGGTGGTCTTTGCCCTGGCTCCTAGCCCTCCTGGCCCATTGATGTGGTCTGCTAAGTTCAAGCTATGCTGAGGTTTGGACTCTTTCAGGATGTTGCCTAAGGCTCAGTAAACAGCTACTCTCTTTCTGCCTTTGGGACTGATTGGAATAGTTCTTTTTATCTTTGCTTTCTGCTGTCATCTCCCTGCCATGTAATTACGAGCACAGAGAAGGTAGGGAAATATTGGAGGTGATGGGGAGTGATCAGTTAGTTTTAAAAAATGCTGTACAGCCACATTTCTCTTCTACAAAAATAATTACTAAAACTACAAAAAGAATCCTACAAAATTCTCTTCCTTTTCTAGGTGGCCTTCTCATCCTCCTCCTATCCACCCACCTCAACATGGGTCTGCAGCCTGAATGAACGTGTTCCCCAAAGACAGTAACTCCCACACACCAAGCGGTATCTGGCTGTGTGGGTGAGATATTCTCCAGCCTCTCCAAAGCTGTGTAGATAAGTCTGGCTGAAGTTACTGCCGCGATCATCTAGGGTGTGCTGTTTGTTCCTACAGGAGGTTTTCCATCCTTGCTAAGTCACCCGTGTTGGCAACACTTCTCGCCTGGGATGAACCTCTGTTGGGCCTCAAATAACAGATCCTGAGCCCCTCATTGGTTCAGGCAGTAGACAGTGTGGGCTGGGTCCTGCCGTGAGCTACAGCCACAGCTTCCTCCTCCTGAGGGTCACTGAGAAGCCTGACCTCATGTCACAGGGGGAAAAGAGTCTAAAAACCCAGGTCTCTTTAGGTTCTGTGTGACTCCACTCCACGGACCCGCTCTGGTTTCTGAGACCATCTCAGTTCTCCCTAGTTTCGAGATTAGTAGCTGTGGTTTCTCTTTGGGAACACAGTCTACCATGTGATGTGACGTCCATCTTTCCCTCAAACAAGCCAAAAGGAAAAAAAAAAAAAATGGCACAGGTGTTCTTAAGTTCTTAGAAATTCTAGGATTGAGCAATGCCCTTCATGGATTGGCTGACTAAAAAATATGGGAATTTAGGAAAGCTGAAGATGAGGAATCTTTCATAAACAAACAAACAAACAAACAAAAAAATTGGAACTTGGACTGCTGGGAGTGATGGTATGGATAAGAAAGAATGTAGTCATTTCATCCTTGACCAAGATGGTAATATCCTCTCTCAATAAAGGATTACAGGCAATGGATTAGCCAGTTAATGGGTTAACTAATAGAAGAAACCAGGAAAATGTCCAAACAGATTTACCAGCCATTAAGACAGCAGCAGCTGTAGCATTCAAATGACATCCTTTCAAAAACTGACCAAAGATTGCTCAGTAATTACTGCATTTCTTTTCTTTGGCGTTCCTTTTCCTAAATGGAAATTGCTACTAATGGAACTAAGGAAACGCATTCATGTCCTCTCCTGGACAAGACCAGAAAAAGCAGTCTCCTTTTCCTGGGTGGCGAGCATGATGGCCAACTACAAGTATCGAAGATGGAGAGCCGTCTTTGATGGCTGGGGTGGAGGAGAAAAGTGGGGCTTCTCATGTACCTGCTTGAATATATTCATTTCCATAGATCCCATTTCTAAAAAGTTTTAAAGGGTTGATGATTTGATTTTTTAAATGGTAAAGAAATTCCTTCAAAGGTATAATCAGGAGAAGCCAGAGGTATTCTGGGCATAAAGGTTGGCCCAGCCCCAGGACAAAACCATTTACCTTATGGGACCTGGTCTGGTTAGAGGAAGTCCTAACTGACTCCTGTGAGGGATCTTCCTACTTACTCAGGAGTGTGGGATTTTATCCACTTGGCTTTGGGGCTTTACCCAAATCACTGACTCAATGGGCATGAGTTTGAGTAGGCTCCAGGAGTTGCTGATGGACAGGGAAGCCTGGTGTGCTGCAGTCCATGGAGATACAAAGAGTCAGACATGGCTGAGCGACTGAACTGACTTGGGGCTTAACAGGAAAGAATCCAGGAACTGACATTGCCAGCCTTGGCACTAGTGGGTGCATCATTAGTGAATTATTTGACATTTTAGCAGGCATTGGCATGTGAATTTGGGGTTTTATATACCAGATATCAATATTTTAGCAATCTTTGTAAGAAGTTCTTTTCCTTTGCCAAATAGTTGAGAAGAAAAATTCTCCTGAAATGTAAAAATAAAAAAAATTTAAAGGAGAAAGCAACATTTTGTTGCTTAATGGAAAGAAGAAACTAGTCTGAAAGTTTGGACTTCTGGAGAAAAGTGCTAATCTTTTTGAGTAAATGTGTATGAGTCCTATTTTGCAGATTGCACATTACTAATTCTTATACCATTTCTGACTTGAGACCTAAGTCTAAACTTAGACACTTTGAATTACTCAGATAATNATGGAAAGAAGAAACTAGTCTGAAAGTTTGGACTTCTGGAGAAAAGTGCTAATCTTTTTGAGTAAATGTGTATGAGTCCTATTTTGCAGATTGCACATTACTAATTCTTATACCATTTCTGACTTGAGACCTAAGTCTAAACTTAGACACTTTGAATTACTCAGATAATGGATGTGACTGTATCTCCGTAGGATGGCTGTGGTATTTTGAGTATACTGTTGAATTATTTTGATCATTCATGTTAATACATTCATTCAGTGTACTGTGATGCTCTCTTTCTCATCTGCTGTCATGTTTCTCTGTGTCCTAAAGAACATTTATGTCTCAAGAAATTATCCTAGGTATTTTTGTTGGAAGAAAGGAGAAGTATAGGACTGTCTATATAGAAAGAAAGAAAGAAAGTGAAGTCTCTCAGTCGTGTCTGAGTCTTTGCGACCCCGTGGACTGTAGCCTACCAGGCTCCTCCCTCCATGGGATTCTCCAGGCAAGAGTACTNCCACCTAATGCAAAGAGTTGACTCATTGGAAAAGACTCTGATGCTTGTAAGGGTTGGAGGCAGGAGGAGAAGGGGAAGACAGAGGATGAGATGGCTGGATGGCATCACTGACTCAATGGACGTGAGTCTGAGTGAACTCCGGGAGTTGGTGATAGACAGGGAGGCCTGGGGTGCTGAGATTCATGGGGTCACAAAGAGTCAGACACGACTGAGCAACTGAACTGAACTGATACACATCTGATTATAACAGACTGAATTATGGAAAGATAGGTGCAATAGAAATGTTGTTGCATAACTTGCAATGGTCAACTGGCCTTGAGCATATGCTGCCTTTGTTTCCTCTGAGAACTAAGATCAAGCAAGACCTGGGAAGCTATACAGATGCTACAGGCAAACATGTAGATACATTTCAGTACTTTACTTTGGCTTTTTATTGATGTGGAAAGACATCGTGGTCATATTTAATCAATCCTTATCTGACCTCCAGTATCTTAGGGTCTTAAAAGAAGCCTAAAAGTATGGCTCTGGGCTTCACATGTCAAGCAATAAATATCCTGTGGGGAAAACTTCAGTCCCTTCCTCAGATTCCTGAACACTTTTGGGAAAGGGACCACTTGGAATTATCCCCTTTCCTGACTGCTTGGTGGGGTTAAGGAGTTCCAATCTGAGAGCCAGATGTCTCCAGATCAGGACATAGATCACAAGCAGCTTGTGAGGCTCATTTGGGATCCCCTTTACTGGAGTTGGGCATCCCCAGAAACTCCCGTGGAGAGATGTTAGATGGGCCTGAGTGGAAGGACTGGATGAACTTGTTGGGAATTTGTCCACTTGGATAGGAAGAGATAGTATGATGTAAAGCAATCCAAACCTGTGCCCAGAGACTGGAAACTTTGTGAAATATCCACAAATCTAGTTCTTTTATAACCCTGAGAAGATGTAAGTCATTGATTTCTTCCCCCAGTCCCCTGTAATAATACTTTATGGTATCACTAATGATAAATATTTCATTTATGATAAATATTCCTGAAGATTGACTTTTAGGTAACAACAGAAGTAATGGTAAAGGAATGGGTTGTCTGGTCCTGTTAGTGGTGTTAAGAGTAGTCTAATGGTAAGCTAGGTAGGTCTGTGTCACATCCAGAGAGGGCAGGGTTCTGGTTGTAGGCATAAAGCAGCTTAGGGACCAGGAACTGCTAAACTTACAGAAAATGACAAGAGGTAATATCTGTGGAAGTTTATGACCAACCTAGACAGCATATTAAAAAGCTGAGACATTATTTTGCCAACAAAGATCCGTCTAGTCAAGACTATGGTTTTTCTAGTAGTCATGTATGGATGTGAGAGTTGGACTATAAAGAAAGCTGAGTGCAGAAGAATTGATGCTTTTGAAGTGAGATGTTGGAGAAGACTCTTGAGTGTCCCTTGGACAGCAAGGAGATCCAACCAGTCCATCCTAAAGGATATCAGTCCTGGGTGTTCATTGGAAGGACTGATGTTGAAGCTGAAACTCCAGTACGTTGGGCACCTGATGAAAAGACCCTGATGCTGGGAAAGATGAGGACAGGAGGAGAAGGGGATGACAGAGGATGAGATGGTTGAATGGCATCACTGACTCAAATGGACATGAGTTTGGGTAAATTCCGGGAGTTGATGATGGACAGGGAGGCCTGGCATGCTGCAGTCCATGGGGTCGCAAAGAGTCGGACACAACTGAGTGACTGAACTGAATTGAACTGAATATCTGTGGATTTTCAAATAAAAGAATTTGATATCTGAGGACTCTACTGTCTGACAGCCAAGCTGAGGCTTGATTATTTAGTAGATCTTATACTTGGTGGACACTTAAAACCTGAATGGCGGCTCCCAGAGTAAATTTAATTCAAACAAGTATTGTGATTCTGGTGCCAACTGGATACAAAAGAAGGCATCTTTTAAATCTAGGACTGAGAATCAACTGCTGTCCAGCAGTACTTTTCCCAGAAGTTGTATATAAGGATTAGACACTACTGCGTGTAAAGATATGATGGCCTCAATAAGTCTTGGATGAGACAATACATGTCATTTGATTTGATATCAAAAGAGGTATTCCAGGAAAACTTATTTTCTTATGAAAGAGAAATATCAAATCTAGTTCTGCACCAGCTTATTCTTAATAAAATCCATTTCTCTAATTAAATTTAATCCAACCATAGAAGACCTTGACCACATACAAAATTCTTCTCTCAGTGTTCCCCTTCCACAAACTTTCTGCCACTTTCTGTAGGCATACTTTGTTACTTATTCTTTCAGTTCCAAAATAGCCAGCTTTAGGACAAAATCCAAAATTCAAAAAAACGGCTTCTCTTATGACTCAGCAGGTAAAGAATCTGCCTGCAATGCAGGAGACCTGGGTTCAATTCCTGGGTTGGGAAGATCCCCTGGAGAAGGAAAAGACTACCCACTCCAGTATTCTGGCCTGGACCCCATAGATAGTCCATGGGGTTGCAAAAAGTCAGACTGAGTGATTTTCACTTTTGAGGACAAAATCACCCTTTTTCCTTTCAGAAAAATATATTTCCATTTCTCATACCTTCTTTTTCTGAAAACACTCATTCTACTTTCCATAAGCAACCACAAACTGTCTTCTTCATTAGCATTCTATAGATTGGTAGTGGACATCTCAAGACAGAACCAAACATCTGTAGTTTCTTTCTCACAAGACAAAAAAGTAAGTAAACTTAGATCTATTCAGCAATTAATGTTCCAATAATAAAAACAATATGCGCTTGACTTTCAGTAACCCTAGGTACAATGAAACTATTATACTTCATGTTGAGGATACTAAAGACAAGTCTGTATTAATTCAACCTTCAAACTGAAGCCAGACAAGTCTCTCAGCTGCATCCAGAGCCACACACCTGTTCACAGAGCATCAGAGAAAGAAGAAGAGAAGAGAACCCTCACCTACCTGGGTGGCAACTACTAGGGCATAGCAGACAACAGAGCTTTCAGAACATACCTTTGGAGCACCCTAGGGAGTAGCCCCAGCTAGAGCCCCTCAGCTGCATCCATAGTTGGTTGCCTGTTTGCAGAGAGTTTGAGGAAGCTAGAAGCAAGATTGGAGAAGGCAATGACACCCCACTCCAGTACTCCTGCCTGGAAAATCCCATGGACAGAGGAGCCTGGTAGGCTGCAGTCCATGGGGCCACTAAGAGTAGGACACAACTAAGCGACTTAACTTTCACTCTTCACTTTCATGCATTGGAGAAGGAAATGGCAACCCATTCCAGTGTTCTTGCCTGGAGAATCCCAGGGACAGGGGAGCCTGGTGGGCTGCCGTCTATGGGGTCGCACAGAGTTGGACATGACTGAAGTGACTTAGCAGCAGCAGAAACAAGATATCACAGAGGAAGCATCCTCAGGAATCAAGGTCCTTCCAGCCACAGGGCAAGGACCCTTATCTTATCCAGAGGCAGTCAACAATCCAAGTCATATACTCAACAGTGATCCAACTCACAGCACCAAATATCAGGTCAGTTTTTTTCTCTCCCTCTGTTCTTGTCACAACAAAGATTTGGAATGATGGACTAAAGGGTTTAAAACAACTGACAAATTACAGCTCAGTTACAGCTCAAGCAGACAGAACCTCTATTAAACAGATATTCCTGAGATATGGGAGCAGGCTGACTCTGAAGGAGTCATCCTAATGATCTCTCTTAACCTTCCCTTTTTATACTTCCCATTTCCTCCTTTTGGTTTTTCCCTATACAAAATAGGGCTTGTATCCACCACCAATCAGGAAAGGGTATGCAAATGAACATATACCCAAGGCCAGTTGACTGTTGCAAGNGCAGAATGTGAAAAGGAACTAAAGAGCCTCTTGATAAAAGTGAAAGAGGAGAGTGAAAAAGTTGGCTTAAAATTCAACATTCAGAAAATGAAGATCATGGCATCCGGTCCCATCACTTCATGGGAAATAGACGGGGAAACAGTGGAAACAGTGTCAGACTTTATTTTTCTGGGCTCCAAAATCACTGCAGATGGTGGCTGCAGCCACGAAATCAAAAGACGCTTACTCCTTGGAAGAAAAGTTATGACCAACCTAGATAGCGTATTCAAAAGCAGAGATATTACTTTGCCGACTAAGGTCTGTATAGTCAAGGCTATGGTTTTTCCAGTAGTCATGTATGGATGTGAGAGTTGGACTGTGAAGAAGGCTGAGTGCCAAAGAATTGATGCTTTTGAACAGTGGTGTTGGAGAAGACTCTTGAGAGTCCCTTGGACTGCAAGGAGATCCAACCAGTCCATTCTGAAGGAGATTGGCCCTGGGATTTCTTTGGAAGGAATGATGCTAAAGCTGAAGCTCCAGTACTTTGGCCACCTAATGCAAAGAGTTGACTCATTGGAAAAGACTCTGATGCTTGTAAGGGTTGGAGGCAGGAGGAGAAGGGGAAGACAGAGGATGAGATGGCTGGATGGCATCACTGACTCAATGGACGTGAGTCTGAGTGAACTCCGGGAGTTGGTGATAGACAGGGAGGCCTGGGGTGCTGAGATTCATGGGGTCACAAAGAGTCAGACACGACTGAGCAACTGAACTGAACTGATACACATCTGATTATAACAGACTGAATTATGGAAAGATAGGTGCAATAGAAATGTTGTTGCATAACTTGCAATGGTCAACTGGCCTTGAGCATATGCTGCCTTTGTTTCCTCTGAGAACTAAGATCAAGCAAGACCTGGGAAGCTATACAGATGCTACAGGCAAACATGTAGATACATTTCAGTACTTTACTTTGGCTTTTTATTGATGTGGAAAGACATCGTGGTCATATTTAATCAATCCTTATCTGACCTCCAGTATCTTAGGGTCTTAAAAGAAGCCTAAAAGTATGGCTCTGGGCTTCACATGTCAAGCAATAAATATCCTGTGGGGAAAACTTCAGTCCCTTCCTCAGATTCCTGAACACTTTTGGGAAAGGGACCACTTGGAATTATCCCCTTTCCTGACTGCTTGGTGGGGTTAAGGAGTTCCAATCTGAGAGCCAGATGTCTCCAGATCAGGACATAGATCACAAGCAGCTTGTGAGGCTCATTTGGGATCCCCTTTACTGGAGTTGGGCATCCCCAGAAACTCCCGTGGAGAGATGTTAGATGGGCCTGAGTGGAAGGACTGGATGAACTTGTTGGGAATTTGTCCACTTGGATAGGAAGAGATAGTATGATGTAAAGCAATCCAAACCTGTGCCCAGAGACTGGAAACTTTGTGAAATATCCACAAATCTAGTTCTTTTATAACCCTGAGAAGATGTAAGTCATTGATTTCTTCCCCCAGTCCCCTGTAATAATACTTTATGGTATCACTAATGATAAATATTTCATTTATGATAAATATTCCTGAAGATTGACTTTTAGGTAACAACAGAAGTAATGGTAAAGGAATGGGTTGTCTGGTCCTGTTAGTGGTGTTAAGAGTAGTCTAATGGTAAGCTAGGTAGGTCTGTGTCACATCCAGAGAGGGCAGGGTTCTGGTTGTAGGCATAAAGCAGCTTAGGGACCAGGAACTGCTAAACTTACAGAAAATGACAAGAGGTAATATCTGTGGAAGTTTATGACCAACCTAGACAGCATATTAAAAAGCTGAGACATTATTTTGCCAACAAAGATCCGTCTAGTCAAGACTATGGTTTTTCTAGTAGTCATGTATGGATGTGAGAGTTGGACTATAAAGAAAGCTGAGTGCAGAAGAATTGATGCTTTTGAAGTGAGATGTTGGAGAAGACTCTTGAGTGTCCCTTGGACAGCAAGGAGATCCAACCAGTCCATCCTAAAGGATATCAGTCCTGGGTGTTCATTGGAAGGACTGATGTTGAAGCTGAAACTCCAGTACGTTGGGCACCTGATGAAAAGACCCTGATGCTGGGAAAGATGAGGACAGGAGGAGAAGGGGATGACAGAGGATGAGATGGTTGAATGGCATCACTGACTCAAATGGACATGAGTTTGGGTAAATTCCGGGAGTTGATGATGGACAGGGAGGCCTGGCATGCTGCAGTCCATGGGGTCGCAAAGAGTCGGACACAACTGAGTGACTGAACTGAATTGAACTGAATATCTGTGGATTTTCAAATAAAAGAATTTGATATCTGAGGACTCTACTGTCTGACAGCCAAGCTGAGGCTTGATTATTTAGTAGATCTTATACTTGGTGGACACTTAAAACCTGAATGGCGGCTCCCAGAGTAAATTTAATTCAAACAAGTATTGTGATTCTGGTGCCAACTGGATACAAAAGAAGGCATCTTTTAAATCTAGGACTGAGAATCAACTGCTGTCCAGCAGTACTTTTCCCAGAAGTTGTATATAAGGATTAGACACTACTGCGTGTAAAGATATGATGGCCTCAATAAGTCTTGGATGAGACAATACATGTCATTTGATTTGATATCAAAAGAGGTATTCCAGGAAAACTTATTTTCTTATGAAAGAGAAATATCAAATCTAGTTCTGCACCAGCTTATTCTTAATAAAATCCATTTCTCTAATTAAATTTAATCCAACCATAGAAGACCTTGACCACATACAAAATTCTTCTCTCAGTGTTCCCCTTCCACAAACTTTCTGCCACTTTCTGTAGGCATACTTTGTTACTTATTCTTTCAGTTCCAAAATAGCCAGCTTTAGGACAAAATCCAAAATTCAAAAAAACGGCTTCTCTTATGACTCAGCAGGTAAAGAATCTGCCTGCAATGCAGGAGACCTGGGTTCAATTCCTGGGTTGGGAAGATCCCCTGGAGAAGGAAAAGACTACCCACTCCAGTATTCTGGCCTGGACCCCATAGATAGTCCATGGGGTTGCAAAAAGTCAGACTGAGTGATTTTCACTTTTGAGGACAAAATCACCCTTTTTCCTTTCAGAAAAATATATTTCCATTTCTCATACCTTCTTTTTCTGAAAACACTCATTCTACTTTCCATAAGCAACCACAAACTGTCTTCTTCATTAGCATTCTATAGATTGGTAGTGGACATCTCAAGACAGAACCAAACATCTGTAGTTTCTTTCTCACAAGACAAAAAAGTAAGTAAACTTAGATCTATTCAGCAATTAATGTTCCAATAATAAAAACAATATGCGCTTGACTTTCAGTAACCCTAGGTACAATGAAACTATTATACTTCATGTTGAGGATACTAAAGACAAGTCTGTATTAATTCAACCTTCAAACTGAAGCCAGACAAGTCTCTCAGCTGCATCCAGAGCCACACACCTGTTCACAGAGCATCAGAGAAAGAAGAAGAGAAGAGAACCCTCACCTACCTGGGTGGCAACTACTAGGGCATAGCAGACAACAGAGCTTTCAGAACATACCTTTGGAGCACCCTAGGGAGTAGCCCCAGCTAGAGCCCCTCAGCTGCATCCATAGTTGGTTGCCTGTTTGCAGAGAGTTTGAGGAAGCTAGAAGCAAGATTGGAGAAGGCAATGACACCCCACTCCAGTACTCCTGCCTGGAAAATCCCATGGACAGAGGAGCCTGGTAGGCTGCAGTCCATGGGGCCACTAAGAGTAGGACACAACTAAGCGACTTAACTTTCACTCTTCACTTTCATGCATTGGAGAAGGAAATGGCAACCCATTCCAGTGTTCTTGCCTGGAGAATCCCAGGGACAGGGGAGCCTGGTGGGCTGCCGTCTATGGGGTCGCACAGAGTTGGACATGACTGAAGTGACTTAGCAGCAGCAGAAACAAGATATCACAGAGGAAGCATCCTCAGGAATCAAGGTCCTTCCAGCCACAGGGCAAGGACCCTTATCTTATCCAGAGGCAGTCAACAATCCAAGTCATATACTCAACAGTGATCCAACTCACAGCACCAAATATCAGGTCAGTTTTTTTCTCTCCCTCTGTTCTTGTCACAACAAAGATTTGGAATGATGGACTAAAGGGTTTAAAACAACTGACAAATTACAGCTCAGTTACAGCTCAAGCAGACAGAACCTCTATTAAACAGATATTCCTGAGATATGGGAGCAGGCTGACTCTGAAGGAGTCATCCTAATGATCTCTCTTAACCTTCCCTTTTTATACTTCCCATTTCCTCCTTTTGGTTTTTCCCTATACAAAATAGGGCTTGTATCCACCACCAATCAGGAAAGGGTATGCAAATGAACATATACCCAAGGCCAGTTGACTGTTGCAAGTTGTATAACAACAGGCTCTATTGCACCTATCTTCCCATAATTTAGTCTGTTATAATCAGACGTATATACGTATAGAATACTTGTGAGGCTTAATGTACTCCTAGCTGCCTACATTTACATGAAGAAGCCCCTGTGGTTAGTTTGTACACACTGTGTGCCTATGATGCATGTGCAGGAGTTAGAAAAGTCTCTGGTTATTTTGTAGCGTATCTGTGAGCTCCTCTGGGTGTGTCTGGGATGGGGTTTAAACATCAGGTTGCATCCTTTTTTGGCTAGGCTGCCCCTTGTTGCTCATGCCTAATTTCCCTCATAAGAATTTTAAGAGGTAAAACAAATATTTCTTAGAGAAAAAAATTTGTCTTAAAACTGCAACAAAGACATATTGCCTGATGGTCATACTGAGTGAAGTAAATCAGACAGAGAAAGATAAATATCATATGATATCATTTATGTGTAAAATCTAAAAAATCATGCAAAAGAACTTATTCACAAAACAGAAACAGACTCACAGATTTAGAAAATAAACTTTGGTCACCACAGGGGAAAGTGAGAAGGAAGGGATAAGTTAGGAGATTGAGATTGACATATACACAGTACTATATGTAAAATAGATAATAAAGACATCCTGTATAGCACAGGGGATTCTATTCAGTATTCTCTGATGGCCTATATGGGAAAAGAATCTAAAAAAAGAGTAGATATATGTATATGTATAATTGATTCACTCTGCTTTACAGTAGAAAGTAACACAACATTGTAAATCAATGATAGCCCAATAAAAATTATGAAGAAAAAATAAATATTGCATGAGTCTCTAACTTGATTATTGCCAGTCCTATAAATTTCAAACTCAAGACTGCTTGAATTTCCAATGTGCTTCCAACTGGCCTTCTGCCCAATAGATTTCAAACTTACCAGCCTCCACCATTGTGTAAGTCAATGCCTTAAAACAAATCATATACAAGACATCCCCAGAGTCAGACACAACTGATACAACATAGCAGCAGCAGCTAGTGGCTCAGATGGTTAAAAATCTGCCTACAATGCAGGAGACCTGAGTTCAGTCCCTGGGTCAGGAAGATCCCCTGGAGAAGGGGGATCAATCATTCAATTGATTCAATCAATCAATCAATCATTCAATTATTCTTGCCTGGAAAATTCCATGAACAGAGGAGCCTGCTAGGCTATAGACAATGGAGTCACAAAAAATTGAACATGACTGAGCTACTAACATAACTACACACACACACACACACACACACACACACACACACACACACACATTTATATATATATATAGGCTTCCCAGATGTTGGAGAAGGAAATGGCAACCCACTCCAGTGTTCTTGCCTGGAGAATCCCAGGGACAGGGGAGCCTGGTGGACTGCCGTCTATGGGGTCGCATAGAGTTGGACACGACTTAAGTGACTTAGCAGCAGCAGCAGAAGCAGGCTTCCCAGATAGTGCTAGTGGTAAGAAACTGCCTGCCAATGCAGGAGATGTAAGAGATGTGGGTTTGATTCCTGGGTAAGGAAAATTCCCTGGAGGACATCATGGAAACCCACTCCAGTATTCTTGCCTGGAGAATCCCATGAACAGAGGAGTCTGGTGAGCTACAGTCCATGGAGTCACAAAGAGTTGGACACAACTGAAGCAACTGAGCGTGCACAGTTGCACACACACACACACATTCTTCTGTAAAATCCTGACAACCTGACTGATATAAGGGACAAAATATAATTCTGTAACTAAATCTTGAACCAGAAAAGATTTATTGTAGTTCGGAATAGCTTTTGGTAATAGATATAAAGGAAAATTGCCAGGTTCCAGAGGTGTTTAAAAAGTAAAATCAACAGTGATGGATTGGATGTGGAAGGACCTTAAGAATGAGTGGGTTAAGCAAAAACATGAAGTTTCTGGTGAAGGCAAATTGAACTATTAGTGACACTCAACAAAATGAGTTCTGCTTGATTTCAAAGATATCTTCAAAACTTTCTAGAGAAGAAGAAGCATGGACTAGATGCTAGACTCTATCTATCTATCTGGAACTCAGGAAAACTGTGAGCTAGTGATACAATTTTTCATTGGATACAGCTAGCAGGTGAAGGCATTACTGTACAAGAGGTATGGTGGGTGGAGAACAGAGAGTAAGAAGAGAAGGAAGCCCAGGATAAAGCTGAGAAACTTTTCAAAAATTAAAGAGATCATGAACCCTGTGCCCATCTTCATCCAGATAGTTGAGTTCAGTTCAGTTCAGTCGTTCAGTTGTGTCCGACTCTTTGCGACCCCATGAATTGCAGCATGCCAGGCCTCCCTGTCCATCACCAACTCCCAGAGTTCACTCAGACTCACGCCCATCGAGTCAGTGATGCCATCCAGCCATCTCATCCTCTGTCGTCCCCTTCTCCTCCTGCCCCCAATCCCTCCCAGCATCAGAGTCTTTACCAATGAGTCAATTCTTCGCATGAGGTGGCCAAAGTACTGGAGCTTCAGCTTTATATACCACCAAAACACTCTCATAGATCACAGTCTTGTCATGGCAAAGGAGCCTGCGAAACTCAGTGAAGCCATGAGCCATGCTGTGCAGCCACCCAAGACCGACACGTCACAGTGAAGAGTTCTGACAAAACGTGGTCCATTGGGGGAAGGAATGGTAAACTACTCTGCCAGGAGCTGGCATGAGGAACTCCGCCCGTGGCAAAGGTCATGAGGAAGGAGGCTTGGCATACTCAAAGGCGTGATTACGCCTCAGGAAATCCCCTGTTCCCGAGCATCTACCCCCAAAACCAAAGTCTGTTTTATGCTCTCACCTACACCTCTGACTTTACGGGGGGCTCTCCCCCATAACCATTTCTCTCGGAGAAGAAGTTAAACTACAGCTCCAGTTAATAAAAATTCCTGGGCGTGACAAGAGTGTTTCAGCTTACAAACTCCTCTGAAGGTTATCTAGCCTGCCTGTATAGGTTTGTCCGGCCACATGTGATTGTTTACAGCCTCCCAACCGTGAGAGGCATGAGATGTTTTAGACTTACTAAAGGCAGATTTTTTTGGGAAGTTAGAATTTATTGGTATAGTGGGTTGGTTAAGAAGTATATTGGAGAAGGGTTTTTCATTTGTTGTGTCAATAATTGTTACTAATTCCCTGCCCTGGGTGTGACAAGGAAGTCTCAGGTCAAACCTCTCTGCAGGCAGACTAGCTTGTGTGATAGGATTATCCATACTCCTGCCACTGCGCACATGATTGCTTACTACATCTCAACCATAAACAGCACAGAGAATTTGGAGTATTTCGAAGGTCTTAATTAGCACAAGACTTTTCTCATTGTTGAGTCAATGATTGCCGCCAGGCCTCCACGTCCTTAGGCACCTAGGAATATATTAACCAATGTATTTGGANCAGGCAGACTAGCTTGTGTGATAGGATTATCCATACTCCTGCCACTGCGCACATGATTGCTTACTACATCTCAACCATAAACAGCACAGAGAATTTGGAGTATTTCGAAGGTCTTAATTAGCACAAGACTTTTCTCATTGTTGAGTCAATGATTGCCGCCAGGCCTCCACGTCCTTAGGCACCTAGGAATATATTAACCAATGTATTTGGAATATAGGAAAGGAAATATAGTAGTTTTTGATGTTAGCAATACTAGACTTTTTGAGTTAATGAATTTTCTCTTTTGTTATAGACCACTGTACTTTGTTATAAATCACTGTGTCTTTGCTATGTAAAAATGTAACTTTATCACTATCTTAAGACTAAATAGATCTTAAAGCGAACATTGGTAAAGGGATTTCATTTATTGGGCTGATGTTTGCTGCTAAATCTCCATATTCCTTGCCCTTATAATGAATATAACTAGCATATAAGAGAAATAAGTATTAACCTTTAAGATGTATCATGTTAAATAAATTCCTTTCTTGATTGTAACTCACTACACCCTCACCCTATAGGAATGCAACTTTATTTGGAGGGTGGTGCCTGGTTTAAGAAAAAACACCCTTGGAAAAAATAAGTTTTTTGGTTATCAGAAAGGAAGGGTCATAAAATGTCAGCAGGCCTCATGGCCAGAAGATGATGTAAAACCCCTAAAACCTTTTTGTCACCTGACTTTGACAAGGGTCAGGTCTGCTGACCCCCGCGTGACTCTGTATTCATCCCTACATGTAACAAAAGGTATATAAGCAAAACTGAAAATAAAGAAAACGGATCAGTTTCCGGAAAGACTGATTCCCTCATGTCGTTCTTTCTTGTTTTCCGTATTTCTGGCTGAATTCCCATCTGGAGCGTGGGTGCCCGCCATGTCTGCTTACTCGCCCCGGCTTTCAAGCCCACTCCCCGATATTCAAGTGGCGCCGGCCGGCCTGACGTAGATGGCGCGAGTTCCTTGTCTTGGAATTTTATTGGTATCCCACGTAAACCAAGTGATTCGGCCTCTTTCTCTCCCCTGATATCTTCGACTATTTTCTGGCTGAATTCCCATCTGGCTCGGGGGTCCTCACCAAGCCTACTAATTCTGCCTGGGCTTCTAAGATCGGACCGGGGGGCCCTCAGTGCCTCCTCTCCCTCGGGAGAACGGAAAGACGCCTGTGGCCTACGTAGGTGGTGATTGGTATTCCACGTAAACCAAGTGATTCAGCCTCTTTTCTCTGCTAATTTTCTAATCCCTCTCTACCTGTAATGAAACAAGTTTTTCCTCGCCTATCCGTCTCCACCTTCGAATCACCCTGGATCCACCGGAGCTGGACCCCAGCACTACTCCAGTATTCTTGCCAGGAGAACCCCATTAACAGTATGAAAAGGCAAAACGATCTGACACTGGAAGACGAGCCTCCCCAGGTCGGAAGGTGTCCAATATGCTGCAAGAGAAGAGTAGAGGGCAATTACTAACAGCTCCAGAAAGAATGAAGTGGCTAGGCCAAAGCAGAAACAATTCTCAGTTGTAGATGTCTGGTGGTGAAAGGAAAGCCCAGTGCTGTAAAGAACAGTATCATATAGGAACCTGGAATGTTAGGTCCATGAATCAATGTAAATTGGAAGTGATCAAACAGGAGAAGGCAAGAATGAACATCAACATTTTAGAAATCAGTGAACTCAAATGAATGGAAATGAACTGAATCTGAATGAACTGAAAGTCTGAATCTAATTCAGACACCCATTATATTTAATACTGTGGGCAAGAGTCCATCAGAAGAAATGGAGTAGCCCTCATAGTCAACAAAAGTCTGAAATGCAGTACTTGGGTAAATCTCAAAAATGGCAAAATGATCTTGGTTTGTGTCCAAGGCAAATCATTCACTATCACAGTAATCCAAGTCTGTGTCCCAAAGACTANCCATTATATTTAATACTGTGGGCAAGAGTCCATCAGAAGAAATGGAGTAGCCCTCATAGTCAACAAAAGTCTGAAATGCAGTACTTGGGTAAATCTCAAAAATGGCAAAATGATCTTGGTTTGTGTCCAAGGCAAATCATTCACTATCACAGTAATCCAAGTCTGTGTCCCAAAGACTATGCCAAAGAAGCTGAAGTTGACCAGTTCTATGAAGATCTACAAGACATTCTAGAACTATCACCAAAAAAGATGTTCTTTTCATCATAGGGGATTGGAATGCAAAAGTAGGAATCTTTCCAAGATTTCATGCTAAGGTCAGGGCAGTTTTAGCTAAAAAAAAAAAAAAGAGAAAGAACTGAGATTGTTAGGCAAACTTACTGGCATTGATCAACTTTCTTGAGTTTCCAATATGTTGCTCTCCCTAAAGATACTTCACAGGTAAAAGTAAACTCAGTGGTACCTCCTTTTCTGAAGCCCTTACTGATCATGCTTTCACTTGGCAGCTCATCCTTTAGGCATGGATCTGTGACACAAAGTTGAGGATCTCCTATCTGTCCCAGTAGTTTTTTTGCACCTTAAGTAAAGTAACTATATCATTTATCTAAGCATCCCCACTATTTAGCTGGCATTTCCTGGGAACTGAAGAACCATCATGAAATAAATAAGGACATGAAATCTTAGAAATGCTTTACTTATTTTACCATAGATATTTTTACTAGTTTCATCAAAGTACATATGGTTCAATAGCCCTTAAAATCCCATTCCCAAGCCGTCATTTTTGATAAAGTATGAAAAGCCATACATATACTGACATTTGACTTATGTGTTTTTCTTCCATAATGTTTCCATTAATGATAACATTTAATTAGCACTTTATGGATCCTTCCCAGGAAGTCACTTGCTCCCAATCTCAGCCATATATTTTTTATGCAATAGGAGACCTTGTGTGAAAGCTTGGGTGCATCAGAAAGCCCCAAGCCAGGAGTTTGGCAGTGACAATAGAAAAGATGGTATACTTTAAACACTGTGTCAACTTACCACCATTCAAGAAGGGAAGGTAATTCGAAGGCTTTCATTCTGCTCATGGCCACTAAGGTCAGCATTAAACATTTTATAGAACTGCCCTAACATGACCTCCTCTAACAACTTTTCCTAAATCTGTCAGGTTCTATGTGTTCAAAATAAGAATTGTGCATTCTATATCTCTACTCAAGGTTATTGAAAATCTTCTTTTGAAAGTGCATCAATGGTTTTAAAAATACACATGGACAGAAAACTGAAACATGCATTTCCTAAGAAAAACAAAATTAAAGAGTTTCCTCCTTGACTTTTTTCAAAAAAAAAAAAAAAAAAACAGAATCAACTTTGATGTGATGGGTGCACTGAACATGTCAGGCAGAATGTTATCAAAAGAAGTAGTTTGAAGCCATTCCTGGGAGATGATTCTGATGTCCGACTGTCCTTGTCTTACATGAAAGTATTTGGTTTAGACAAAAATTTACTTTGACCCAGAAATGACAAGCACACACAATTAATGTAAAAACAACAAATCTAGGCCTTGAAATAAGGAATTTTGAACTCTTTGATTAAAGTCAGTTCAAAAAACCTGACCATGTACTGCCTTTTTCAAAAAGAAACTCCAATTTGTAAACTGGGAATAAAATTGTTTCACTGAGTCCTCTGAGAAAATGGCAACACTGGAAAGTGAACCCCAAGTATTCTTTTGGTCCCTGGAAGACCACTAAAATCCACTACTTCAGCAAAGATAAATGTTCTTATCACTTGACTAAAGAAATTAAGCAATTAAATAAACCAATCTCTCTCTCTCTCTCCCTCCCTCCTCTTTCCTTCAACAAAGCAACTGACAAGAAAATGCAAGGAAAACAATTCTTGTTACAGACCTGAGATAATTGGCAACCTAGGGCTGTTTCCTTTTCCCATATTTCTGTTTTGCCTGAAGCTAACTCCTACTGTGAGTAAGGACCCCTGTGCAAACTAAAGAAAGCCAATCCTTTCTGATTATAATCAAACAAAAACAATATTTCATATGTGAGATTTTAGCAATCACTGAGTAACAAATATGCCTTTTTGGGTAATGAGACCATCTAAATCCCAGACTAGTTTCCTAACTGACATGATATCCGTAGATGAAAATGATGCCTTAAATTTAGCCCTGTGGCTCTGCCCATGGAACTTGGGCAAACTGGCACTGTTTGCCCTAAGGAGAAATGCTGCCTAAAGGGAACTTTCCTCCTCCTTTCTTCTCTCTTTTCTTTACAGGCAAATTCCTGCTGACCCCTGTTCAGCCTGGAGGCATTTATCTGACGAGTGGAGACACCTCCTCAAAAGAGAAAAAGAGGAAAATAAACCCCTCCCTCTCTTGCCAACTGGAGGACAGGAGTGTGACGCTCCAACTGTGTCATTTGATAACCTCCAGCAGGCAGACCACCAGAAAGCAAACAAGGCTGGTGAGCAGGGGCACCTGAGGAAAGAAAAGAAAGAGTTGAGCTGTGGGGACAAGAGAGGAGGGGCCTGAGGTCAAAGGTCCTGTCACTGCCTTTCTTTTGAAAGAAAAGTAGTGATCATCCTCTTTCGTCCCCTTCTCCTCCATCTTCAGTCTTTCCCAGCATCAGGGTCTTTTATAATGAGTCAGTTCTTCACATCAGGTGGCCAAAGTATTGGGGCTTCAGCTTCAGCATCTGTCCTTTCAATGAATGTGCAGGGTTGATTTCCTTTAGGATTGACTGGTTTGATCTCCTTGTAGTCCAAGGGACTTTCAAGGGTCTTCTCCAGTACCACAGTTCAAAATCAATTCTTTAGCAATCAGCCTTCTTTATGGTCCAACTCTCACATCCATACCTGACTACTGGAAGAGATCAATTTGCCAACATCTGTTGTACCAAAAAAAAAAGCAAGAGAATTCCAGAAAAGCAACTGCTTCATTGACTATGTAAAGCCTTTGACTGTGTGGATAACACCAAACTGTGGAATGAAGCAATGTTATGAGTACCTTTTCCAAAGTTATCTGAGTAGATACAGATTGGGAGTGTCTGTTTCACTTCATTTGCAAATAATGCCCAAGTAGATAAAAGGAGACTTGGGCAATTAAGCCTCCTGTCTTCCTGCTCCAGGGCATAGAACTAATTTCCCTCCACCCCTTACTACAATACTAAGCCTGACCCAGAAAGGCTCTGAATCCAGGTACCAGGGAAATCACAACCATCTATGTCACAAAGTGGTCTTTGTCAGGGTTGGTCAACTGAGGCTTTTCTCAAATGCCCTGGATAACAAGCTGGTGACTGATGACCCTTCCATCCTGCTTCGTGTCAGGTAAAGCTTATCTCTGGGAGCCGCTCATCAGTCACCTGCAGTAATCTTGTCTTCTCACAATGCAGGGTTCCTACTGGATGGGATTGGTTATATTAAAATTTCAGAGCCAACTCCAAGTATTGCCCTTCCTACTGTATAGCTGAAAGTGAAACTGTTAGCTGTTCAGTCATGTCCAACTCTTTGTGACCCCATAGACTGTATAGCCTGCCAGGCTCCTCTGTCAATAGAATTCTCCAGGCAAGAATACTGGAGTGGGTTGCCATATCCTTCTCCAGAGGGTCTTCCAGACCTGGGGGTTGAACCCAGGTTTCCTGCATTGCAGGCAGATTCTTTATCATCTGAGCCATAAGGGAAAATAAATTACAATAAGGCCCACTCACAAATGTAAACGCATACTTTGTTTTGCTCACATAAATGTGAGATGAAAACCTGACACCTGACCTTTACTGAAATCTGCTGCTGGCTAGCAGAAGCTTCTTAACAGGGACAAAAGACGTAAATTCTGGAAACTAAATGCCTTTACCAAATACCACTCTATCACTTACTCTCCGTATTCCATACTTGAGGCCTTGTTTTCTCTTCTGTAAAAGAGATAATTATAGCTCTTTCTGATTAGGGTTGTCAGGAGGACTAAATGACATAGTTCCTATGGAAGTATCCAGGAGAGTGCCAGGTGCATAGTGAACATTTACTAAGGCTTAGCTGTAGATGTGAATAGTTCACTCCTCACCACAGTTTTAGGCAACATCTATGAGTATTCTGTTTTACGAATGTAACTGAGACTTAGGTCAGCTAAGAAAGTTGCCTATGTTATATAACATGTAAAAGACAGGTCACATTTTGTCACAATTTTGTCACATTTGAATGTCTGGTTATCTTTCTCACGTTATTGATGTACTCAAAGGCAATTTGGAATGGTTGCCAAAACTGAAGTATAAAACAGGCAAAACGCAGCATGTTTTACCTTTTTTGCGAGGCCAGGAAGTAGGAAGCTAAAAGGTTTATTTTACTTTCTCTTCATCAGCTCCCATTTTGTCTCCTTTGTCTTTTATCTTCCTCTCTACTTCTCCCTGTATCTCTCTAATGATAAAATGATCTGACATAACACAAGATGCAAATTATGTGATATTGCCTTTAATTGTTCCAGTTCATTTAGCTTGCCATGAGCATTCATTACAGCTAATTATTGTAACAGATTTTTATTATTCATAATTATTTTTTCATGTTGCAATGATCGTAAATTTTAAGAATTCTGGCTAGCATGAGTCACCATTCATGCTTGTCAGGAATTTCTTTTTTCTTTTTTTCCTTACAGAACATTTAGATGCTCAGTATCATCAATATATTTGTAGGCTGTTATTATTCATATCCAATAAAGCCCTTTTGGGGCAGGCAGGGTGACTTCTGAAACCCAGTAATTCTCAAGCCTAATGATAAACTGATGCTCTGCTTAATTTTAGAAAATCGAATTAACTACCTCTGATTAAATGTGCGGCAGATTTCACTATGTTAACTGTGTCAGGTTCATGACTCCAGGAAGAGAGAGATGCTTCCTTAGCTCATCACGATGCAGAAAACACTTAAAAAAAAACACAAATCCTGTTCCAAAACTGGTGTATCAGGCAAACTCAAGCATTCCCTGGAAGAAGGAAAATGATGAGCAAAAATTCCTTTTTCCTCTTAGTTAGGGAACTGCATTGACACTACCAGCAATTAGAATCATGATGCAGTAGGTGAAAATTTCAGACCTCATGCGACAAATATACTATTATTTTCATGAGATTAACTTAGTTTTGGTTAATTGCCCATTTCTTATCTAGCTCATGGCAATTTTAGCTCTTCTTGGCACATACTTGAGGTGCCAAGAGCACTTGAAGGGCACATTCTACTCCTTGAAGTTGTTCCAAGAACAGGGATTTGCTCAATGCTGAGGTATTGGTTGGGCATTTCTGGTGATGCCCTTACACCCTACAGCTCAGGACCTACTGCCTCTTTCCTGCATGCTTCCATCAGCTAGGTTCTTCAGCCATGTCTGGTGCAGAATTCTTTAACTGAGTTGAAAGTGCTGAGCATAGGATCCACCCTCCCTGGCTCCCCTCTTGGCCAGTCCTTCCCGGGTGCTGCCACATCTTCGGGTGTTATCTTTGCGATACCAATCCCTTCATTCTCCATGCCTCGCTATACAGGAATTCACTGAGAGGGGATCTCTTCTCTACCTACATTCTCATCTTGTCAGCTCTTCGCCAGACACCAGGCATTGAATAGCCCCCAAATGCTCATGATTCCTAAATGTGAATCAACTTCTAATCTATCCCCTGACTATCAGATTCTAGACTTTCTCAATATCTCTTCTTACATACCTAATTAATGGTTCACATGTTGTGTGTCTAAACAATAATACTGAGAAACTTCCCAAACCTGCTTCTTTAGAGTTTCCTCATTTCCTTTATCCACTCTACTCAGTCACTTAGACCTGAGAGTCATCTTCGATTCCTCTTTCTTTCCATTGTTCAGCAATCTCTCAGCAAATGCCAACAACACTGTCTCCAGAATATGGCCTGAATCTGGCCACTTCTCACCATCATCCCTGCTCTTGCAAGTCAGTCAATCACCACCACCTGGACACTGTAACTAGTTTCCCAGCTTCGACTCTTACTCCTTATACTCTGTTCTCTGCGAGGCAAACAGATGGTCCTAAATCGTAAACAAAATGGTATTGCACTTCAGCTACAAACCCTCCAGTTATTTTTCACCACACTTAAAACCCAAATTGTGCTGTCCTACAAGCCTCTGTAAGATATGGCCCCTGACTTCCTCACCTACTATTTCATCTTCTTCCCTCTCCCTCCCCCAGGAAGCTCCAGCCACACAGCCTCCTCCTTGTCCTCAAATAGAGCTTATTTATGTGGCTATTAATATTTATTTGTCCTGGTGCTGTAATAAAACACTCTAGAGGTAATTTTTTTCTTTTAATCCTTGTAATAGATTTTAAATTGGTTACTGAACTGGACTGTTGTTATTTTATATATTAGAATATATATGCACGTGTGTATATGTATACATACAGTATACAATATATATGCGTACTATAATGTGACAGGTCTAGGTGAGAGAAACATGAGAAGAAAAAGAGTCATAACCCAAGTTGGCGCTTAGGTGTTCTGTCATTAGGTCTGAATCAGACCTGCTCAAACAGATGTATTTGCCACATCCCAAAAATTCTGTCACAAACAGTCACCGGGTTTTGGTCAAATTCAGGTGATATCTGACCATGCAACTACATCTTCTGTCTGCTCCCTACCACTGAACTGCTCTACTCTCTCTGTGTACGTATATATTCGTACTTACATACAAACATACATAAAGAAGGCTGAGCTCTGAAGAACTGACGCTTTCATGTTGTGGTGCTGGAGAAGACTCTTGAGAGTCCTTCGGACTGCAAGGAGATTAAACCAGTCAATCCTAAGGGAAATCAACCACTAATATTCATTGGAAGGAACGATACTGAAGTTGGAGCTCCAATACTTTGGCCACCTGATGTGAAGAGCTAACTAATTGGAAAAGACCCCAATGCTGGGAAAGATTGAAGGCAGGAGAAGAGAAGAGGCAGAGGATGAGATGGTTGAATCGCATCATGAATTCAATGCAAATAAACTTGGGCAAACTGCAGGAGATAGTGGGGGACAAGAAAACCCGGCGTGCTGCAGTCCATAGGGTGGCAAAGAGGCAGACACAACTTAGCAGCTGAACAACAGCAGTAACATTCACACACCTGGGACGTATGAGAAATCAACACCTGGGGTGATGCTCCACCAGGATGATCCATATGCTGGTGGAGACCCCATCCAGTCTCTACTGTATACCTTGGCATTCCTACTGAAGCTGTAAAGAAGCATTGAATATTTGGAGAACAAAGGAGCTGCACTGAAGTCAGGATGAGTATTGTGCTAACCAGTACTGCTGTGTTCCCATGCTTGAAACTCACACATCCACTTGTAAAATCTATATATAGTCTTGTCCCTGGACAAGCAATATCACCATCTTCTGGAACTTGTTAGGAATGCAATTTCTCAGGCCATTTCTGAGACCTGCTTAACCAGAAATGACCCTGGTGGGCCCAGCAATTCATGGTTTAACAAACACTAAAGGTGATTTTTGAAAAATACTAAACTTTAAGAGGCTGATGGTTCAAAGGTTAAAGCATCTGCCTCCAATGCGAGAGACCTGGGTTCGATCCCTGGGTCAGGAAGATTTAAGAACCACTGATAGAGAGAATAGGGGCAAGTAACACCTCAATTACTATGATCAGTGTTGACCCCATGCTACAGCCTGAGCTCTTGGTGAGCCTGATTGAATCAAGAAGAGCTAGAAGAAGTGTCAGATCCTTGCCTTGCAAAGTGTCCACAGTGATAGTGGGCCTGGGCACCTAGCACAATCCTGGAACTTGCTGGAAGCACCAAATCTCAGGTCCCATAACCCTTCCTAGGTCTATTAAATCAGAACTTATAACTAGATCCTCAGTTGGTTAAACTGTATGTTAAAGTTTAAGAAGTACTGCTATCTTGTACTCTAATTTCAGCCCTCAGAATCAATGCTTGCTCCACTACAGTTATTTAAATATCTTCCACATGAGTTTTGCCCTCTCCGTGCATTTCAGTTACTGTTATTTACTTAAAATCTCCACAGGAATCCAACTCAAAATTTTAACAGAAATAAATTGGTTTATGGACTGAACTTTATACCAATTCCACTGAAGGAAAAACAGCTCAATTTGCAACAAATAGAGGGTATGTATAAAAATATAGTGAAATGTAAGCAATATTGCTAAATTATAGCTAGATACTGTTGGCTGCTCAAGGTTGCTGAGCCAGCACTTCCTTTATGGACCGAGAGAAGTAAAAATGTTAAGTAAGTATTGGAACATCTAGCCTAGGACTTAAATTCTGAGCAGGAGGATTAAAAGAAAATGAGAAAAGAAAAGAGCTTACCATGACACTATTGTATAAAGCCTGACCCTGAGAAACAGGTATTATTACAGCCATCGGTGGCCATGCTGTTGTTCATGCGATGATGCTTTGCGTAAAAATTTGTAGATGTCTTTACATCAGTAGAAAGGAAAGACACAGAAAGGGCTTGCTCAGGGGAAGGTATGAAACGAGAGAAGAGAAGGGAGAGGGAATGGATGAAGGCTCCCACATCAGCTCCTATACACTCTGCTGCTGAAGGCCCACCCTTCATCACAGTGGCTGCAGTGCCCCCAAGGTGGTGGTGGGACTGTGTAGTATTAGATGGTGTTTGGGGGAAGATGAACCCTCTCAGGTTTGGAATATTTCTTCAACAGATGAATTTGCCGGTCAGCATTAACGCCTAATGGCAGTTACTTATAGTGACTGGAGTCCAGAAATCATTAAGCCCATGTGCTCAATTCAGTCTCTCTTTTCAGGGGGCACCTACCTGGCCTGTCAAGCATTTCTCAGATGGAAATTGCCAAATGTCTTCTTAAGGGGGCCCCAGTTGTTGGTAATGTCATTTATTGTAAGAATTCTGAAGAAAACAAACAAAGATCTTCTTAAATATAGTATTTCAACACCCCCAAATGAGTCTGTTTGGGGATCACCTTTGCCTCTCAACTGAGTCTTGTCTAACTTCTGAACTTTGGTGAGTTCCCTGCCTGTTTACTGCACAGCCCATCCAGCTTCCACTGAGAAGACACTAGCTGAGCTCTTACAATGCACATTGGGGAAAAGAAGGCAAGTAGACAGAGGTGACAAAGTTCAGACGGGAAACTTTCTCATTGGTACAGATGGAAAACAGCAACCACGTCTCTCAGATCCACATAGCTACGCAGCAGCCTCGAAAACCAGGGTCTGGCACACAGGCAAAATTCAGAAAGCAAAACCAACTGAGGCCTCCAAACACATGATAGTGTTGTTTGGCCTCAAACAGGAGTCAGTCTAACTAGCCTGATGATTTCCTCTTCATACCCTGGCATCATGACCTTGGGTGTAGTCATGGTCTTGCACAATCAACACAGACCTCACCTCCCTCAATTCAAAAATTACTTTTCAGTTCTCAGCCTATGCCAAGTGATGCCAAAAACAAGCCATTTTGATCTCTGCAGGCAAACTGCCAGTTACCTCAGTGTAGAATAATCAGCCAAACTGATGTTTAACTGAACTGACTAGGTGCTTGGTAAGTTTTTTTCTTTTTCCCCCCTTTTTCTTCTCTGAATTGACAGGTCAAATAAGTCAGAAGAAATTGCTAGCCCCCAGGANGATGCCAAAAACAAGCCATTTTGATCTCTGCAGGCAAACTGCCAGTTACCTCAGTGTAGAATAATCAGCCAAACTGATGTTTAACTGAACTGACTAGGTGCTTGGTAAGTTTTTTTCTTTTTCCCCCCTTTTTCTTCTGTGAATTGACAGGTCAAATAAGTCAGAATAAATTGCTAGCCCCCAGGAGACAAAGCCTAAATTGTTTCTCTGTGCTCTTTCCAAGAAAAGGTTAAAGTCACCCAACACATAGCTCTGCCACTTTTGCTGAATTGCTAAAGTCAGTTGCAAGAGAGGCAGGAGAAATCAGTTTTATTTAGAAAATAATTCATTAGAGTTGACTTTGCACCAGGCACTTTTCTAAGCACTTTACTAAACTGAATTAGTTTAGTACTCTTAACTGAGGGGCATTATTAACCCATTTTACAGATGAAGAAATTTATTCACGTGGAGGTTAAGTCATTGAGTGACAATCAGCCAGTGGCTGCTAGAGCCAAAATCCCTCAAGGCTACCCAGGCTCTTCGCCACTGTACTTCACTCTTTAACCTCAGATCCACTGTAGTCAGATCATTCTTCCAAGTTCACAGGAGCCCTTACGAATACCCAGAAATCTGGAATCACCAACTAACTGAAAGTCATGGAGTTCAGTAGTGACCAAGATAACTTCTCAGAAGAGATCTGATAGGATTATAGCTGCCCTCTTCAAAAAAAAAAAAAAAAAAACACATGTATAATATCATGTAAGAAACGAATTGCCAGTCTAGGTTCGATGCAGGATACAGGATGCTTGGGGCTGGTGCACTGGGATGACCCAGAGTGATGGTATGGGGAGGGAGGTGGGAGGGGGGTTCAGGATGGGGAACAGGTGTACACCCGTGGCAGATTCATGTTGATGTATGGCAAAACAGTATTGAAAAGTAAAATAAAGGGGAAAAAAAACTGACAGATCATTATTTACAGAATAAACACAAATATTCTGCTTCTCAAAAGGCCAGGCTAAATCAAATGGTGAACAATGGATATGACATTTTGCTCATTCTTTCATTTGCTTTATTTTCTTTCCTTCATTCAAAATTATTGTGGGTACCACCTAGCCGTTAAAAGCATGGTCATCAGAGTCAAGCAGGTGTGTGTGTGTGTGTGTGTGTGTGTGTGGTCCATGTTACAATGTTTAAAAGCTGCAGTTGCCACATCTTCTTTATCTATACCTCTGTTAAGAATATTAAAGGGACTTCCATATCTTGGTACTGTGAATAACACTGCAGTGATCATAGATGTGCAGATATCTCTTCAAGATACTAGTTTCATTCTCTTTAGGTATGTACCAGGAGTGGGATTGCTGGATCATATGGTAGTTCTGTTTTTAATTTTTCGAGAAACAGCTATACTGTTTTCCATGATGGCTCTACCAACTTGCATTGCACGGATGTAACAGCTCCCTTTTCTCTAAATCTTTGCCAACTGTTGTTATCAGTTCCCTTTTGATCATTGTCATCCTAACACATGTGAGGTTATATCTCAGGATGATTTTTATTTTCATTTCCATTTATATTAGTGATGTTGAACATTTTTTCATATATAATATGAAATAAGCCATTTACATATCTTTAGAAAAATATATATTCTGTGGCATATATTGTGTGTGTGTGTGTGTATATATATATATATATATATATAAATGGAATGCTATTAGAATATTAAAAAAGGAAATCCCGCCATTTGTGATAACATGTACAAATTTGAATGACATTATGCTAAGTGACATAAGCCAGAGAATGACAAATACTATATGGTTTCATAGAAACACTAGACTGCTGGTTATTGAGGGCTGGGAGAAGGGTAACATAGGTTGATCTGTCAAAGGGACAAACTGCAGTTTTAAAAGAATAAGTTCTAAGGATCTGAAGTACCACGTGTGACTACAGTTAACATACAATGTTGCATACCTGAAAGTTGCAAAGAATAGGTCTTAAACATCCTCACCACCCCCCCACACACACACACACACGCAAAAGAAAAAGTTAACTATGTTAATTATGTGAAACGATGGTTTTGTTAATTATCTTGCTCGATAATTATTCTACAATGGATATCGAATCATCATATTGTATATTTTAAACATATACAAATATATTTGTCAAATTTTCCTCAACAAATTTTTTAAAAATATAAAAGCTTCAATTGCTTTTGAGATGTCATAGCAATCTCTTATTTTCATTCTCTTGATCCGCCAAATGGGCATATCCTTTACTTACCTCATAGCATTGTGAAAATTAAAATCATGTAAATAAAATGCCAAGTATAAGGCCTAACTGTACAAAACTGGACAAAAAATTATTTTTTTCTCTATTACAGACTTGACAGGAGATAAGATAAATAATACATGTCCCCGTCAGTAGCCCACTATATGGGCTTCCCTGGTGGCTCAGAGGTTAAAGCATCTGCCTGCAATGCAGGAGACCTGGTTTCGATCCCTGGGTCAGGAAGATCCCCTGGAGAAGGAAATGGCAACCCACTCCAGTATTCTTGCCTGGAGAATCCCATGGATGGAGGAGCCTGGTGGGCTACAGTCCACGGGGTTGCAAAGAGTCGGACACGACTGAGTTACTTCACTTTCTTTCACTTTTTTTCCCATCAGTAGGCAAAAAGAAACTGCAATACTGAACACCATGATGTGGACCACAGAGTACCATGGAAACACAGACAATAATTAAGAATTTGAGGAAAGATGTGAATGTTCCAGAAAGATGGTAACATCCTGTAGGTATTAAAAGAAATCATTTTCTAGTAGACAAGGGAAATAAAAGTAGCAGAAATATCTTGTGAAAATTCAAGTGTTCATTTTTTTAAAGGTGGATTTGAAAGGTAGTGGCAAAAATATACAATTCTTTATGAAGAGAGGAATAAGGAAAGAACATTCACTTGGAACTTTCTAACAGATGGAGCCCCTCAGTAGTGGAATAAGGTAGGCTTCTGGTAGGCTTTCATAACTAGAGGGTTAACCAGGTATTTGGTGGCAATCCCTCAAAAAACTGTGGTGAAAAGTCTGTCTGAAGGCTTTCTTCTCACCTGAGATATGATTTTGCACAGCTTACTTAGCCATTTTGAATGTTAATCTTATCTTCACAGGGGAAAAAGGATCACATACTCAAGAGGAGAATCAGAGCATCTAACATGAGCTACCAGGGAGGCACCAGTAGCCCAGTTAGCAAAGAATCTGCCTGCAATGCAGGATACTAGAGTTCGATCACTGGGTCAGGAAGATCCCCTGGAGAAGGAAATGGCAACCCACTCTATTATTCTTGCCTGGAAAGTCCTATGGACAGAGGAACCCGGTGGGCTACAGTTCATGGGGTCACAAGAGTTGGACACAACTTAGCAACTAAACCACAACCATACTATTGTGTGTGCAGAAGGATTTAAAAGATTCATCCATTCATACAATGACTGTTCATTGAGTATCTACTACATGCCAGAAACACAATAGTGTCTGTACTCACAGAGCTTATATTCTAGTGATGAGAGGAAAAGATGATCAACAGAAACATACACAAATATATAATACATTTTATTTTGAATCCCATGGACGGAGGAGCCTGGTGGTCTATACAGTCCGTGGGGTCGCAAAGAGTTGGACACAACTGAGCAACTTCACCTTCACCTTATGGGGAAAATAAAGCAGGTAATGGGGATAAGGAGCTCTGTACTAAGGGATTGCAACTTTTCATAGGCTGATCAGAAAAGGACTCTGAAAATGAGAAATTTCAACTGCAGACCATGAAACCATCAGCCAGAGAAGGAGCAGCCAGAGGTACAGGAGGCCACAAGAGACAATGGATCCTAGGGGCCACGTGGAGGTCATATGACTAAAATGTCATATTATCAATTTCCTTAAATATTGTTGAGACAGGAACTAGCATAATGATTATTGCAGTTGACAATGAGAAGGTAAATATTTTAGGTCAGTTCTAATGAGTTGCTTAGTGGAATGGTGGAGATAAAATCTTATGGGAGTGGGTTTAAGAAAGGACAGAAGGAGAGAAAAAGGAGGGATGAATACAAATAACTCACTGAGGTTTATTTGCTATAAGTGGAGCAGAGGAATGGAGCTGTAGCTAAAGAGGAACATGAGGTCAAGGAATAGGGTTTTATTTTTCTTTCTTTTTTTAAGCTGGTAAGCATGACAGTATGAATTTGAACAATCTCCACAAAGAAGAAAATATTAATAGCATGGGAAAGCCAGGGGACGATTGCTGAAACTTTCACTTACATAGAGGAGAGAGGGTGGGATCAGTGGGCAAATGGTGTGACCAACCTCAACGAGAAACATAAATATTTCGTCCATATACATAGGAGAGAATGCAGAATAAAATGGGCTCTCATCCAGAGAGGACAGGAGATGTGAATCTTCCTTTCGGCCTTCTTTTGGTGTTTCTAATCAAACAAAGCAAGATTAACAGCAGAGGCTTGGTATGAGATAGGGAGTAACTGTGCAAGGTTTAAGAAACAGAGGGAATTTAAAATAGTTCTCTAAGATAGCAGAAGATTGAATGGTCTGGAGTAAGGTCATCAGGCTACAGCTTGTAAGCCAAATCAAATCCACTGATTATTTTTGTAAATACTTTAGTTGGAAGATAGCCACGCCCATTCATTTTTGTACAGTCTGTGGCTGCTTTCCTGCTAGGAGGGCCAAATTGTGACAGAAACCGTATGGCTCCCAAAGCTTAAAATGCTTTCTATTAATATCTGGCCCTTTATAGACAACATTTTCCAAGCCCTGACCTAGAGAGTTGGGTCGGATTTTGAAGCAAACTTCACAAGGTAGCAGTCATAACTTGGAAGGGAGACTGGTCAACATGGGTGTTACTGTCTGCACATATGGAAGTGGGGATGGGAAAGGAAAATCTTCAGACAACTTCAGCTGTTGGGGTATGTGAGTGTAAGAGGAGGACAGCTGGGATTAACCAGGGTGGGTGTTCAGCCAGGCAAACATAATCAGGGAGAGAAGGGTAGAGGGGCTGGAGGAGGATAAAAGGGATGAGTAATGACCTTGGAACTAATGCAGATTAAGTGAGGTCATGAGGGGGGAAAGTGACAGTAAAAATGAGGTATCAGTGGATTCTAAACTTTAGCATGCTTCAAGAAATATTATGCTGCTGCTGCTGCTAAGTTGCATCAGTTGTGTCTGATTCTGTGTGATCCCATAGACAGCAGCCCACCAGGCTCCCCCACCCCTGGGATTCTCCAGGCAAGAACACTGGAGTGGGTTGCCATTTCCTTCTCCAATGCATGAGACTGAAAAGTGAAAGTGAAGTCACTCAGTCGTGTTCGACTCTTTGCGACCCCATGGACTGTAGCCCACCAGGCTCCTCTATCCATGGGATTTTCCAGGCAAGAGTACTGGAGTAGGGTGCCATTGCCTTCTCTGCAAGAAATACTATATTTTAGTATTAAAGGGAAAAAGCATTAAAGGCATGAGAAGGAAAAAATACTTGAATTTAAAATTATGGAGGGGTCACCAGTTTTGAAAAATAAGGAAAGGCAAGTGAACCAGCTTGGTAAAGTGAGGCTAAAAGAAAGCAAATATAATAGGTGCTCCTCAGGACTATCCCATACAAATGTAAGAGATTATTTCTAATCTCCTACACCTGAATTTTGCATATGGTGCAGCATTTTAATTTGGAAAGCACATTTGGAACGCATGAGCAAGGAAGAACATCCCATGTAAGTCTCATTTCCAAGAGATCAGTGAAACTGCATTAGAAAGAGGGAAAATCAAAAACAGGTAGGAGAAGTATATCAGCCTGCAATGTCTTATTAATAACTCTGTCTCTCCTGGGAAATGGCTCCAACTAAAAGACACTACCCAGGATTACTGTCCCTGGAATGACTTAGATGACAGATAGAAAGCAGGAACTGCAGATTTGATTATTTCCCCTCACTGTTAGTGAAATGGAGTACAGGCTGAGTTATGTGAGGTTTCTCAGATCATTCCAAACTAAACACATTTTGTCAGTTTTCAAAATCATAAAGAATGACCCATCTTCCTACCCTTACCCTTGACCCTATGCACATAGCTTTTTCTTTTTTAATCATTGTGTCTCTTACATCAAACATTTTAAATGGGGAGATCGCTGGTCTTAGCTGACTTTGTCCATGCTTTCCATCCTTCCTGATCCACCTTCAAAGTTATGGATGTGTTCCAAACTGATTAAATGGATCACAGCCTTTGGGAGAGTTCAAAACCAGCCAGTTCCAGTCAATTGTATTCCTTCCAATTGGCAAGCGATAAATGTAGGGTTCCCCCCACCCTCAACCCCGCGGCTCTGGAGGCTGACCCTATAGTCATTGATTGATGATTTGATATTATGCCTTTCAGGCTGCAGTAACATCTCAGCCCCACTCAAAGTCCATGAATCTATCTAGATCTCGGGTTAGCCCATCTGCTCACCACAAAACTGCATATGAGTTTATTTTTTTAAGTTTAGTTATATATTCTAGGAGATATTTACACATTTATTTTGTTCAATACTTATGGAAAACAGACTGTGAAGAAATAGAAATGAAAAAGACAATTCCTTGTCCAAGAACACAAAAACTTGGGAGAGAGAGAACTAGACAATAAAAATTGCAATAAGTAGTAAAATAGAAGCAATCTGGAGGAAAATAAAAGAGGGACATCTAACAGACTAGAGCAGGGTTTCTCAGCCTCAGTACTACAGATATTTTGGACTAGATAAAGATTTGTTATAGGGGCTGTTCTGGGTATTGTAGAATGTTTAGCAGCAACCCTGACTTCTACCTACTAGATGCCAGTAGCAACCCCCCTGTCTTCCCAATTCGTGACAGTGAAAAATGTCTCTAGACTTTATGAACTGTCCCTAAGAGAATAAGACAGAACTCACATTTGAGAACCACTAAATAAGAGCATCAAAGAAGGCTACGTAGAGGGGGTTTATATTACAGCTAGATCTATGCAGATGATACCACTCTAATGGCAAAAAGTGAAGAAACTAAAAGAGCCTCTGATGAAGATGAAAGAGAGTGGACAAGCTAGCTTAAAACTCAACATTCAAGAAACTTAAGATCATGGCATTCAGTTCCATCACTTCATGGTAAACAGATGGAGTAAAAGTAGAAATAGTGACAGATTTTGTTTTATAGTCTCCCAAATCACTGCAGATGGTGACTGAAGCCACAAAATTAAAAGATGCTTACTCCCTGGAAGAAAAGCTCTGACAAACCCAGACCGCGTATTCAAAAGCAGAGACACCACTTTGTTAACAAAGGTCTATCTAGTCATATCTATAGGTTTTCCAGTAGTCGTGTATGGATATAAGAGTTAGACCGTAAAGAAGGCTGAGCACTGAAGAACTGATGCCTTCAAACTGTGGTGCTGGAGAAGACTCTTGAGAGTCCCTTGGACAGCAAGTCATTTCCTCAATAAACAGAATGAAAATACGACTTTTTAAGCAAAGGAAACAGTGCATGAAGAAAGAGCATATTCAGAACTGTTAGTAATTTGGTGCTGCTACAGCACAAAGAACAGACTATAGAAGGGTAAATTTCAAAGACAGGTTAAACCGCAATTAATCAAAACATCCATAATTGAAATATATTTTGGCAGTTACAAAACCAGGCATATATTATCAAAATTACATATGTGGATACTCAAATGTATAAACATTTGATTTTATTCTTATTAAATTAGAATCACTAAGAATAAAGTCCGGGAATACATATATATTTAAAAGCTCTTAATTAGAGAATTTTCAGAGCCTGGTTACTCAAAGTTGGGTTCTTGTCAGAAATGCAGAATTCTGTTGCAAACCTACAAAATCGGAATCTGAAATTTCACAAGATCTCCAAATGATTCCTATGTTAAAATTAAAATGCACTGCTCTGGTTTAGAGGAAATCTTTTAAGAGCACACATAAGTGAATACCATAAATAACTACCAGAAATATACAGTATATGTGTTCAGCATTGTTAATTAAGAAACAAGAGTAATTTATATGAAATCACGCAATATTAGACCACTCTTTTCAAATTTATCCCACATGGTAAATTGATAATTTACTAATAATGTAAAATATGATCAGATTCCAATAAATTATTTGGGAAAGCGAGGGAGGGGTGAAATGTCACCATTGATCATAAAATAAACTATTAGGACCCCCAAATCCAATCCTGATGTAAATCTGTATCTCTCAGGATCAAGAAACAATCTCAATATTTTAGAGCCAGGGAAATGCATGAGGAAATTTACTGAATTCTGGAATAATGAAAAGAAATAGACAGATATTAATTTTGAGAGCACTTCACATTTGTCATTCCAGAATAACACACTTTCATTCAAAGCTGAATTGGAAACTTAACTTACCTGTAGATAGTAGGGAGATAGCTTGACTATAAAAATTATCATAATGAGCATTTGGAGAGCATTTGAAAATTGCTTAGTCCTGACTGCTTTGTTTCATATAAGCACTTGGTGGTCACTAGGAATTATTCCATTTCACAGATGGAAAAAAAAAAAAACACTGGTTTTAGGTAGGGATGTTCAGGATCTCATAGCTAATAAGCAATAGAGTCTGAACGCAATCCCACATCATCTGAATCCTTACCCCTTGCTTCTGACCACTCCGATGTATTTGTTCTTAACTTTCTGTTTTCTGTTGGTATAGCAATTAACAATATTGTGGTAGTTTCAGGTGAACAGCAAAGGGACTCAGCCATACATATATATGTATCCATTTTCCCCCAAACTCCCCTTCCATCCAGGCTGCCACATAATATTGAGCAGAGTTCTATTGCTATACAGTAGGTCCATTTTGGACATCGATTTTAAATATAGCAGTGTGTACATGTCCATTCCAAGCTCCCTAATTATCCCTTCCCCCATCCTTTTCCCCAGCAACCATAAGTCTGTTTTCTAAATCTATGAGATTGTGTCTGTTTTGTAAGTAAGTTCATTTGTATTATTTCTTTTTATATTTCACATATAAGTGATGTCATATGATATTTCTCCTCTGTCAAACTTACTTCATCCAGTATGATGGCCTCTAGGTCCATCCAAGTTGCTGCATTTAGAAGACCTAAACAGACATTCCTCCAAAGAAGACATACAGATAGCCAAGAGGTACTGAAAAGATGTTCGAAATCGCTAATTGTTCAGTTCAGCTCAGTACAATCAGTAGTGTCCGACTTTTTGCAACCCCATGAATCGGAGCACACCAGGCCTCCCTGTCCTTCACCAACTCCCAGAGTTCACTCAGACTCACACCCATCGAGCCATCCAGCCATCTCATCCTCTGTCGTCCCCTTTTCCTCCTGCCCCCAGTGCCTCCCAGCATCAGAGTCTTTGCCAATGAGTCAACACTTCGCATGAGGTGGCCAAAGTACTGGAGTTTCAGCTTCAGCATCATTCCTTCCAAAGAACACTCAGGGCTGATCTCCTTGAGAATGGACGGGTTGGATCTCCTTGCAGTCCAAGGGACTCTCAAAAGTCATCTCCACCATCACAGTTCAAAAGCATCAACTCTTTGGTGCTCAGCTTACTTGACAGTCAACTCTCACATCCATACATGACCACAGGAAAAACCGTAGCCTTGACTAGACAGANTGAGAATGGACGGGTTGGATCTCCTTGCAGTCCAAGGGACTCTCAAAAGTCATCTCCACCATCACAGTTCAAAAGCATCAACTCTTTGGTGCTCAGCTTACTTGACAGTCAACTCTCACATCCATACATGACCACAGGAAAAACCGTAGCCTTGACTAGACAGACTTTGTTGGCAAAGTATTGTCTCTGCTTTCTAATATGCTATCTAGGTTGGTCATAACTTTCCTTTTAAGGAGTAAGCGTCTTTTAACTTCATGGCTGCAGTCACCAGCTGCAGTGATTTTGGAGCCCCAAAAAATAAAGTCAGCCCCTGTTTCCACTGTTTCCCCACATATTTCCCATGCAGTGATGGGACCAGATGCCATGATCTTCGTTTTCTGAATGTTGAGCTTTAAGTCAACTTTTTCACTCTCTTCTTTCACTTTCATCAAGAGGCTCTTTAGTTCCTCTTCACTTTCTGCCATAAGGGTGGTGTCATCTGCATATCTGAGGTCATTAATATTTCTCCCAGCAATCTTGATTCTGTGCTTCTTGCAGCCCAGCGTTTCTCATGATGTATTCTGCATATAAGTTAAATAAGCAGGGTGACAATATACAGCCTTGAC
>SJYA01000957.1:1109415-1237401 GCA_006410615.1 Neotragus moschatus | reverse complement strand
TGCTGCAGTTCATATGGTCTTAAAGAGTCGGACACAACTTAGCACCTGAACTGAACTGAACCAGGTTTTCATAATTAACTGAGATCAACTCTGAGCAGTTTTATACCATGCCAAACACAATTGTACAAATTTCAGCCAAGATATAGGATGTGTTTATAGAGAAATTTGGTTTCACTTCCCTCCTTCACTACAAACATATACAAAATTTTAAGAGATGTTAAGAAGAAAATAAGGTTGTGATGATAAGCATCTCAATGAACCCTAAAAAGGAATGGAAACACACAGAGGTAAACAAGAGCCCATGTTTAGGTTTGTATTCAGGATCAAAACAGGAAGAAAGTTCCAGGAGTTCATATGCACTGGACAGTGTGTGTCCTACCTGTAAGAGAACACAGGAACTTGTGTTGCTGTTCATTGGTTCTCTAAGCATCACTGAAGGCCACCATGAAAACTGAGTCCTGAATAGGACCATGACCATAATTATGAGTTAGTTGTTAAGTAGAAAGGAGAAACATGATCTCACTGAAGAAAACAGACTAACTCATGGGCACATGAAAGTCACTCAGTCATGTCTGACTCTTTGAGACCCCATGGACTGTAGCCTGCCAGGCTCCTCTCCCCATGGAACTCTCCAGGCTAGAATACCAGAGTGAGTATTTCCTTCACCAGGGAATCTTCCCAACCCATGGATGCCTCCCGCAGCAGAAGCAGATTCTTTCCCATCTGAGCCACCAGGGAAGGAATTCATGGGTACACTCTGATGCAAAGCTTTCATACTCAAGAAATGTTTTGAGCTGACATCTTAAAATTCTACCTAAGGTGGGAAGTGAAGGATTGAACAGAGAAGTGATCACTCCGAATTTGCTAGACATAAGCATGAGTGTATGCATAAAAAGAAACGGTAAATTTCTAGCCAGAACAAGCTTCTACAAGTGTTACTGGAGGAAAAAATATTGGACAGCAGAAATTTCAGGGGTTCCAGGTCCTTCAAGATCCAGTCTAGTGCAGTATCCTCTAAGTAATCTCCTACTTCCTCAGTTCCAACCTATTCTGCTTTGAGCAGGGTAGGAAAGCATTTTAATTAGGAGAACACCCACATATGTGTATACTCCCATGATACTGAAGAACCTTGGTAATGCATCAGTAACTCAAGTAGTGCCTCAGTTTCCACATTTGTCAGATGGATGGTGATAGCACCTACCATATAAGATTTGTGAAGATTTCACTAGCTAACTCACATAATACACTGAGAATAACTGAACCCACAGTAGGCACTCTACAAACAGCTGTTCCTTTGACCTTACACAGCTGTCTCTGGATAATTGTGATTATCAGACAGAATTGTGTTTTTATCAAATGTGTGTTTCTCAAGACTAGGAACCATTCTAATCTCTGGAATGTAGTGGTTGGGTAAAGAGGTTAGGCAGCTAGTGAAGTGATTGTGGCAAGTAATAAAATACAATTACCTATAAAAACACACTATGAAGGTTTGGAAAAGCACTAACTGATGAGAAAGCTGATACAATAACTCTTGCCCTGATTATCAGCGACACTGGACAAGTCATCCCTCTGCTCCAAGATCTACCTCTTTCATCAGTAATATGGTCATACTGAACTATAAACTTCAAAAATCTCTTTTAGCTCTAAGATCTTATGAAGCTGTACATTATGCATCTAAATTGAAGTAATCATAGATCCTGAAGTGAGTTATATCAGTATTACATAAAACCTTTTGGACAGTAGATTAAAAACTATATTATGTCAAGGTCTAGAATTCTGGCAGTAAACTTTAAGGAAGAGGAACACATTCAGGTTTTATTTTACTATGTGGTTTATACCTGCACTTCACCCACTCATCCTTAAAAAGCAATGAAAAGGACAGATGGGTTTTCAGTCTACATGGAGCTTACAATTTATGGGGAATAGAGAGGAGCTAGAACAAAAAATAATGAAATATCTGTACATTGTGGTACACAGAAGGAAGAAAATAGGGCACTAAAGTCACAAGTCTTAAAATAGAAAAAAAAAAAAGAAGAAGAAGAAGACTTCCCTGGAGATCCACTGGATAAGACACTGAGCTTCCACTGCAAGGGGCAAGATTCGACTCCTGCTCAGGGAACTAAGATCCTGCATGCCATATGGCACAATCAAAAAAGAAAGGAGGAAGAAATGGAAGTCCTGGTGAAGGATACTTTGGGGTGGGGGATGGTGGGCCTTTACTTTGAGTTATTGACATTAGGCAGAGACTTAGACTGAAGGATAAGGAGACCAGGGGAAAGAGATATCCATGCAATAAAAACAACCAACACCAAAGTCATGACTAGAAAGTAGTCAGCGTGTTGGAAGACTTAAGAAAAAATTTAGTGTGACTGCTGAAAAGGAGTAAGATGGAGAAAGGCAAAAAATGAGCCTGGTGAAAGTTGTGCTCTTGGAGCCCCTGGTTAAAAGATTATTATTTAACTTCAAGGATAGAAAATAAATTAAGCCAAAATATTATAGCAAATATTAACTAAGTTCTTAGTATTTGCCAAGTGCTGCCTTAAATGTCTTTTATATATTAATTTACTTTGTTCTCACAACAACCTTATTAGGTGGTAACTATTATCAGCCCATTTTGCAGATATAGAGTCTGGACAAAGAAAGATGAGTTGACTTGCTGAAGATCACACAACCCACACAACCAAGATGTCTCTAAGACAGATTCATTCCTAGGCAGCCTGCCTACAGACCCTGTGTTCTTAACAATTGTGCCAATAAGATTGTGTTTCATAACTTGAAGGTTTCAGGTGCTTGGTTTGTAGAGACTGAAAAAATTGCAAAAGTGATTTTGATTTCTCTTTTCCCAACCTTATGAAGTAGTACTTCCTGACGTGATACAACAAACAATACATGGAGTGTTCATGAATGCCATGATTTCAGGTCCTTCAAAATGAGTGCACCCTTAAAAGAACAAACCGCTGAGAAAGGGGGCTGCTGCTGCTATGTGAGAGACTGAGTTTTTAAAACATATCTCATCACACATTTAGCCTGTGTCTTCAGACTCAGTGAAATCAACCTCAGCATAAGCCTGATTGGTATTAGTCTGGACCAGTTTTTGTTTGTTTGTTTGTTTTTTCAGTTAAAATAACAAGCAGATCCATAGGCATAAATGCTGAGAGTTCTTTGCACCTCGATTTCCTTCTCTTTGAGATGAGGAAGATTATATATCTATGTGTAAAGACAGATAATTTAAATAGATAGTAGAAGCATCATAGGAAAAGATATCTAATGGCACTGCTATTATTAATACATTAAATAAACAATAACGGAAATTTCTGTGTATATAGATGCTGAGGCGCAGTGATTAAGTAACTCACTTAAGGTAACAGAGTTAGTAAATAGTGCTGTCAGAATTCACACCTACTGAATTCATCCTCAGACTGTTCTCCAAACCACTTACCCACACTCTCATGCATATGTTAATGAGCCCTCCTTTACTACTGTCAGCAAAGACTCTTATTGCTTTTGCTTTTCCTATCCTCAAAATGCATAGTGTAGCAACACTGAATAATATTTCTGATAGCTGTCAAAGAGAGTAACCAATTAAAATGGAGGAAAATGTCAGTTTCTTCTTTGCAGGGGAATTCTTAAAATAACATTTTCTCTCACCTTCCTGGCTTCGTATTTAAAGAGGCAGGTTAATATACATGTTGAAACATGTATATTATCATATGTGAAACGAATCACCAGTCCGGATTCGATGCATGAGACAGGATGCTTTGGGCTGGTGCACTGGGATGACCCAGAGGGATGGAATGGGGAGGGAGGTGGGAGGGGGGTTCAGGATGGGGAACACGTGTACACGTGTGGCAGATTCATGTCAATGTATGGCAGAACCAATACAATATTGTAAAGTAACCTCCAATTAAAATAAATAAATTTATATTAAAAAATAAAATAATAATAAAGAGGCAGGTTAAGATATCTAGGAAGAAGTCAGCCTTTTTGAATGCATTCTAAGTTACACCATATCCTGTGTTCTCACAAAACTTTTTCTGCTGCCACAGCCTTATCCATAGCCATTAAATGATTATCTTAACCATTTACTCAGTCCATATCTGCTCTTGAGTTGTGTCCACCATGTCCCATAGCAAAGTGGATGAACTTCCATGGTGTGTGTGTCCATCAAGAGAACTAATAATTAACCTCTTTGTTTCAGTAGCATCTTGGACTGACTACTACAGAGCAGTAAGTGAAGATTACTATTTATGCTTTTATCTTTCTTACACTACTGTGTAATTGATAGCGGGTAGGTAATGCTTCTTGTTTCAGAAAAATTTAGGATATCTTTGTTCTGTAATAAAGTTATAATTAAAGACACTGCCAAATATCTCCTTTCTGCTTTTTAAGTCTACGATATGAAGCTTCATATAAGAAATTTCTTTTCTTAATTGCAAGACAGTTCTTCAATTTTATGTTTTATTCTGTAGAAAATCAAACCTGGTGTAATTCCCTGTCTTTGCATGGATCCTTACTTGTTTTGGTCAACGGAAAACCCAAGGACATTTCTGCTTACAACCTATCTATTACTCTAGCTATCACTCTATCTATCAGTCTAGTCTAGGAAAGGACCATCTTATTAAATATTTAGTGAATGAAAGAATGAATTAAAGGAGTTGATACCATAGCTATAGTTATGGAAACAAAAGGTCAAAAGTAAAAGTAAAAGCTGGAAGTAAAAGATCACTGCCTTACTAAGTATCTTGAAACAATATATTATGGATGAGTAACAAAGGGATTAAATGGGTGAATGTGGTTCTCTTGACAGAAAGCCATTTGTACAATTAGAAGAAAACTTTAATGTGCATAAGTTATCAATATTTTCCCTGCAAAGAGAAAAGTGTTGTCACACATTTTTAATAAAAGCCAAAATGCCTAGATACAGCTTTGGCAAACAAAATAGCAAACACACACACACACACATACACACACACACACACACAGACACACACATTTTATCAATTGCAAACCAAAATGACTATATAACATAACACTCTTTGGACAAAATCAGGGCTATATAAAACCTTCCGTGACAGACAACTGCTGAAATAAGTTGACTTGCTGTGATTCTCTCTGTAGTAAATAACTATTGTCTAACACTCCCTGTTCCTTGGGGAAATAGCTTCTTTGTTGTCTACCTACAGCGCCTGCCACACTTGCACAGAAAATGTAATCCTGACTCAGTGAATCACAAATACTGGCCACTGTGTTTAGTCCAAGAAGGGACGAATGAGTCCTGTTGAGACAATAAGAATCTCTTGGATTATTCAGTTTGGAACTGGCAGTAAACGATCATGTAGTAGAGTGACAAGGACAGTATGTGATACTCTGTGTAGATGCCGTGTATGTGTGGGTGAGAGAGAGAGGAGAGAGACACAGAGAGATGAAGAAAAAAGAAGAAGGTAAAGGAGGAAAGAGACCTGAAGGTCTCATTTGAATCATCTGTCCCTTTCTTGCTTGAAATCAGCTTCAACTCTGGACTCAGACAGAGCTAGGGTCCCAATACCTACAATTGCAAAGTGTCTCAATAATATATTTCCCCTACCATTCTTTCTCCAGCTATACTAAATTATTAAACCACTTTCTATTCCCAGGTTAGAAGTGGCCTTTCCATACCTCTGCATTTTGCAGAGATATTAACTCTTATTAACTGCTCTTCTAGTTATTAACTGCTCTGAAACAAACACCCCCAAACTTGGTGGCTTAAAAAAACAATCCTTTTATTTTTTTCATAGTTTGAGATCATGAATTTAGAAATATCCCAGCTCCAAGTGGCTTCAACTAAAGTACTTAGGTCTGGAAGATGCACCTCTATGACAATTTCTTCATGTATCTGTCTGGTGCCTTGACGTGAGGCTGCCTGACTCTCCTCCGTGTGATGTCTTATCTTCTGAAACTCTCCACATAACTCAGGCTTCTCAAAACATGGGGGCCTCAAGCAGGTACACTTCTGAGAAGGGCTCCAAGAGGGAACATCATAAAAGCAACTCTAAGAGGTCCAGGTGGATTTGTAAGGTTTTTAAAGATCCAATTTCAGAAATCACACAGCAACAGTTCTTCCACAGTTACTAACAAAGAGTGAACCAACGGGCTAGCCCAGATTGAAGGATTCCAACCCGACAAGGACAGGGATACTATGAGGTGAAGTTCATGAGGGTGGGAGGAGAGATCTTTAGAAACCAGCTAGCACCCACCACTTTGTCTGGAAAGGAATGTCCTTGTTGTCCTTGGTTACTCTTATAAATCCCCAGGTTCTTAGCACGAGTATTCCCTTTTCTAAGTCCTTCTTTCTCCACGTGTACATTTTTCTGTCATAGCATGTGGTACACCTCCTTGTAGTATGATTTGCAAATCTGCCTCTACACTAAATACTGAATGCCTTAAGGGGATTAGCAATGTCTTAATTCATCTTTATATCTGAGACCTTTACTTATCACTGATGCTCAGTAAAGTTGACTGGGTGAACAAGCATATATACATGCCAACACATTTACTCCTCAGGCTGAGAAAAATCACAGTGGATGTATTCAAGTGGAATTCTTACTCCTGGAGAAGTTTCTGGGTCAGGACTATGTCAGCTCGGGGACTATTTCTTCCCATGATATATTCACACATGATGTCAACTAAGATCAGAATGTAACAAATTGATGCCGCTGAAAGTAGTCAAAGCAACTGATGTCAGTGTCTCATGATCCTGTCAGCTCGATGAGTCCTGTCTTTCTCTCTCAATTCAAGCAATCTTGTGAAGTCATACATTTATCTGGACAGTCAGAGCCACAAAAATTTAAACCAGGACAAAATTCAGCTGAGATTTAATCAGAGGAAAACTATTTTCCATAATTCTCTGATTTGATATTTCATAGTACTTACTGAGTCTCCATCTGATGGCAACCTATGTAGATGATGCCTTGACTAACAGTGCATTATACAGCCTCCTGCAAATGAAAAGATATGAGCTCACAAAAGCAAAAATACAAACACTTGCATTTAAGTTCAAATAACCATGAGAGTGAAGTGTGCATCCCAAACATTACAATAGAAAATTGGATTCTTTTATGCTCCCTTCCTTTCAACTTACTGAGTTTGCTTTCTTTTTTGTAAAGTTTATCATAGCTTATTCTGTAGAATGCTCATTTTTTTTTACAGAAGAGGAAGCTGGAAGGAGTGATAAATAGGGGTAAATATTTGTAAGTAATGATTATTCAGCTTAATTTATTTGTGCTTATTTTAATATGAATTTTTCTTTTATTTTTATTAACATATAGTTGACATACATTTTGTTAGTTTCAAAAGTAAAACAGTGATCCAACATTTATATACATTACAAATTGATCACTCCCATAAATCAAGTAACCTGTCACCATACAAAGTTGTACGATACTATTGACTATATCTGTGACTTATTATATAAGTTAAATTTGGCACCACTTAATCCCCTTTACCTATTTCACTCAACTTCTTCATCTTCCTCCCCTCTGACAACCACCAGTTTGTTATCTTATTTTGTAAGTCTGTTTTAGTTTGGAGTTTTTTCCTCACTTTTTGTTTGTTTGTTAGATGCCACATATAAGTAAAATTATATAGTAAGTGTCTTTCTCTGTCTGACAAATTTCAATTACTGTAATAACCTCATGTGAAGGTATGTTCCTTCTATCGGAAAAGGCAATGGCACCCCACTCAAGTACTCTTGCCTGGAAAATCCCATGGATGGAGGAGCCTGTTAGGCTGTAGTCCATGGGGTCGCTAAGAATCAGACATGACTGAGCGACTTCACTTTCACTTTTCACTTCTATGCCTTGGAGAAGGAAATGGCAACCCACTCCAATTTTCTTGCCTGGAGAATCCCAGGGACGGGGGAGCCTGGTGGGCTACCATCTATGGGGTGTCACAGAGTCGGACACTACTGAAGCAACTTAGCAGCAGCAGCAGCAGCGTGTTCCTTCTATACCCACTTTGTTAAGAGTTTTTTTTTTTTTTATCATAATTAATCTTGAATTTTGTCAAATGATTTTCTGCATGTATAGAGATGATCATATGATTTTTATCATTCATTTTGTTAGATGGTCTATCACATTGATTGATTTGTAGGTATTCATCCATCCATGCCCCCCTGGAATAAATTCCACTTAATCACGTGTACAGTGTTTTTTGATACTTTCAAATTGTAGTGCTGCAGAAGACTCTTGAGAGTCCCTTGGACAGCAAGGAGATCAAACCAGTCAATCCTAAAGGAAATCACTCCTGACTATTCATTGGAAGGTTTGATACTAAAGCTGAAGTTTCAATACTTTGGCCACCTGATGCCAAGAGCCAACTCATTGGGAAAGACCTTGATGTTGGAAAAGATTGGAGGCAGGAAGAGAAGGGGACAACAGAGGATAAGATGATTATTTAACATCACTGACTCAACGGACATGAATCTGAGCAAATTCCAGGAAATAGCGAAGGACAGGGGAGCCTGGCATGCTGCAGTCCATGGGGATTCAAAGAGTCAGACACAACTTAGTGACTGAACAACAACAAAAACAGTTCTTTTACTGCATTGCTGAATTTGGCTTACTAATATTTTGTTCAGGATTTTTGCATCCATGTTCATGGGATATTGACCTGTAGTTTTCTAATGTTAGGCTGGATACTATAAAACGCTTAGAGGAAAACATAGGCAGAACACTCTCTGACATAAATATTGGCATTATCTTTTTTAACCCATCTCCCAGAATAATGGAAATAAGAGCAAAAATAAACAAATGGAACTTACTTAAGCTCAAAAGCTTTTTGCACTGCAAAGGATACAATAAACAAAATAAAAAGACAACCCACAGATTGGGAGAAAATATTTGCAAATCAAGTGACTGATAAGTGATTAGTCNGATATTTTTCTGTTTATCTCTGCTTCCTTAATTTCTTTAACATTTTGTAGTTTTTAGTGTACACATCTTTGTCTCATTGGTTAAGTTTATTCCTAGGTGTTTCATTCTTTTTAATGTTATTGTAAATGGAATTGTTTTCTCAATTTCCTTTTCAAATTTTTCACTGTTATTGTATAACATAATATATAGTATATAGAAATGAAACTAATTTTTGTGTCTTGATTTTAACATCTTACAACTTTGCTGAATTATTTTATTAGTTCTAACACTGTGTTTGTGTATGTGTGTGTTTTGTGTGTGTGTGTGTGTTGTGTGTGTGTGTGTGTTTTGTGTGTGCGTGTTTGAAATCTTTAGGGTTTTAAACATGTAAGATCATGTTGCTACAAATAAAAATAATGCTAATTCTTGTATTCCAATTTGTATTCATTTTCCCAATTCCTTCATCTAGTCTAATTGTTTTGACTAGGATATTCAGTACCAATGAAGACAAATGAAAAAGCAGGTTTCTTATAACGTTTAGGATACACACACACACATCTGGTCATCATCTGGTCATTCAAGCAACCAAATATATATTTTTAAAATATACTTGCTCTCAGTCCACAATTCCTGGCTCACATCTCCCTGACCATGGAATTTCCTGAGTGATAAGAGTAATAGGATATTTGTTATCTAGTCCTCAGTTCCTAAAAATGCCTCAGGGAAAGTGACTTTGGATCCCATCCAGGATGGGGGCTTGTCGCCAGGAGAATCAGTCATGTGATTAGAGGGTTNTCTCAGTCCACAATTCCTGGCTCACATCTCCCTGACCATGGAATTTCCTGAGTGATAAGAGTAATAGGATATTTGTTATCTAGTCCTCAGTTCCTAAAAATGCCTCAGGGAAAGTGACTTTGGATCCCATCCAGGATGGGGGCTTGTCGCCAGGAGAATCAGTCATGTGATTAGAGGGTTGCAACCTTCGGTCTCATCACCTAACCACCTGATTTCCTGGAACGGTAGAGGAGGTTGACTCCATCACCATTGGCCAATGATTTAGTCAATCATGGCTATACAACAAAGCATCCATGAAAATCCAAAATGATGACTTTCTGTCCCCTTTTCAAAGAACTTCCATGTCAGGAAACAGAATACTTCCAAGTGTCAAGGTGTCATGCCTCAAGCTCTGTAAAAACAGAAGCCCTTTCATTTGGGACCTCTCCCTATGTATCTCTTCATCTGGCTGTTGATTTATATCCTTTAATATCCTTCTATAATAAGTTGGTAATCTAGTAAGTAAACAGGACTTCCCTGGTGGCTCAGATGGTAAAGCGTCTATCTACAATGTAGGAGACCCGGGTTCGNTCAAGCTCTGTAAAAACAGAAGCCCTTTCATTTGGGACCTCTCCCTATGTATCTCTTCATCTGGCTGTTGATTTATATCCTTTAATATCCTTCTATAATAAGTTGGTAATCTAGTAAGTAAACAGGACTTCCCTGGTGGCTCAGATGGTAAAGCGTCTATCTAAAATGTAGAAGACCCGGGTTCGAGCCCTGGGTTGGGAAGATCCCTTGGAGAAGGAAATGGCAACCCACTCCAGTACTATTGCCTGGAAAATCCCATGGACAGGGGAGCCTCGTAGGACAAGACTGAGTGACTTCACTGTAAGTGAACAAGATTTCCTGAAGTCTGTGAGCCATTTTAGCAAATTAATCAAACTCAAGGAAGGGAATTTGAGCACCTCTGATTTATATCCAGTTGGTCAGAAGTCCAGGACTACTGACTGGCATTTGAAGTGGACTCTTCTTCACCTGGGGGTGCTTCCCAGGTAGCATAGAGGTAAAGAATCTACCTGCCAATGCAGGAGACACAAGAGACATAAGTTTGATCCCTAGGTTGTGAAGATCCTCTGGAGTAGGAATTGGCACCCCTCTCCAGTATTCTTGCCTGAAAATTCCATGGACAGAAGTGCCAGAGTCAGACACAACTAAATGTCTGAACACACAAACACACTTTTTCAACGGAGCTCTTTATCTGGGGAATCTGATTCTATCTCTGGGTAGATAGCGTCAGAATTGAGTTGAATTTTTGGACACCCTGCAGGCGAATGAGAATTGCTGGTCGGTGGAGGGAAGCTTTAACAAACACATGTTGGAATAGGGCCCTGCAACTCTTTTTAGTAGGCATTTCCTGATTTTAGAGGAAGAGATTTCAGTCTTGCACCACTGAGTATGTTAGCTGTGGGTTTTCATATAAAGTCTTTATTCTTTTGAGACAGTTTTCTTCTTTTCCTGGTTTGCTGAGTATTTCTGTCGAGGGTGTTGCCTTTTGTCGATGCGTTCTCTACATCAGTGAGCTGATCATGAGAGAGTTCTTTATTCCGGCATTCTGTGAACATGGTGTATGATATTGATCGATACCACTCTATTTTCTGTCCCAAGAGAGAAGTCGAGAAAGGGATGCCTTGTTGATATTTCCCCTAATACTACTTATTATGTTTTCCCAACTCACCTGAAATATAGAAAAATACTCCTCGGAGAGAATTTTTTACTTATTAGAAGGTACACTGACATCAGGCTTTTATCTGTTGAGCTATAGAATTTCACAGATCTGTTCTGTTACTGTGTCAGAGCATATTAAGCGTTTTCTTTGACTAGTATCCTTGATAAGGCAAAGGGATTTGGTGTTGGATGTTCTCTTCAAAAAACTGAAATCTAAACTTGACTGGAGCTGCTTGGAATTGCATTGCAAAGACAGCAAAAACAGCCTTCAAGTTTTACCAAAGGCACAGAGCGCTGAGTTAGAATCCTCTTAAAATAATACAATCATAAAGGCCTGTTTGCCAGCTTTGGGGACCCAGCAGGAACAGCAGGAGCTAAGAGGACTGAATAGATCAGACAGACTGTAGTATTAATTAGGGTTGACTGGACTTTTAAAGATATCTAGAAATGAGACTTTCTTTATATCTAAAAATGGTCAGAAAAACTATGGGATTCATTCCAGTACTGGACTGGGAAGGGGAGGGATGATGTTCCAGAGTGAGTGACAAACAAAGAAATAAGGAGATTTCTGCTTGCTTTCCTATGTCCAGCGCTTCCAGCATACTAGAGGTAGGCACATAAATACATCACAAGGCATCTAGGATACACTGCTAACATTTAAACAATATTTATTATTTCATTGTGAAATTTTATAAACAGATTTCTAGAGGAGACGAAATTTTAGGATGTGAGATGATATTTAAGGGAAGGAGGACACACAAGACTCCAAATCAAGGTAAGCATTAACAGTAGGGAGAAACAAGAAGAGTGGAATCAATGATGTTTGATTCTCTGTAGGGCAGTAACATACCTAATTTGAAGGACAGGGAAGCTTTATGTTAAAATGTTAAAAGATCTTGAAAAGTAGATCAAAGTATGATACTTAAAGTCTTTAAACTCAAGTTTACAAAATTATTTTACTGGTGTGTGGAGGGAGATGGTGGGGATAGGGGAGCAGCTGGTAAATGCTGTCAATTCCAGAACTGGCCATGAGATGGTCAGGGTGTGTGATGATCAACTCATGTGATCATCTCCCATTGTGTGGGAACAATGGGAGCAAAAGTGGCAAATGTGTCAGGAAACAACCTTAGGATTTCAACTACACCATCTGCTCCCTCATCTTTGAGCTTCTCTGGGAAAGTATTCCCTGGGCAGGAATAAGCTTCTACCATCTTCCTACATTTTTAGCCTGTAACTAAAAGTATTAATCGAAAATCCAGAATTAGAATACTGTGTTTGGGGCTCCAAAACTCACACTATTAACCACTATCCAGTCAGTCCATATTCAAGTCTATTATAAATACTCTTGTATCACTACTTGGAGGAATCCATGGCAACTCACTCCAGTATTCCTGCCTGGAGAATCCCATGGACAGAGGAAGGAGCTTGATGGGCTACAGTCCATAGGGTCACAGAGTCAAACATGCCTGAAGCGACTTAGCACTCAGGCACATATCACTAGCATCCGCCTTGTGATAGGTGATTCAGGCAGTAAAGAATCCACAGGCAATGCAGGAGACCCAAGTTTCATCCCTGGGTCAGGAAGATCCCCTGGAGAAAGGAATGGCAACCCACTCCAGTATTCTTGCCTGGGGGATTCCATGGACAGAGAGCATGGTAGGCTGCAGTCCATGGGGTCACAAAGAATCAGACATGACTGAGTACACACACAGTGAGAAGAAGGAAGGATTCTATAAATCGTTAGAAATCTTATTTTATTTCACTTTATTTTCTGCTTTCATCTCATTATACTAATGTGGATTTAAGAGAATACTGTTGATTCATAGGGAGCCCAAGAAATTAATCTGCACATCTCTAAAACAATTCAAAGTGAGAACCAGAATTTATATTGGTTCCCAAACTGGAGCTGTATTTAGTAATTTTTTTTCTTGTTTCTTAAGTGTTCTATGTTTATTTTTCAGTGAGAAATCTTCATGAATACTTTTACATGTATTTTGACTATGGTCTTAACTAGGGCCCTTTGCCTTTACAGAATAAAATCAAATGTTTCAAGTGCCATGAGTCAAAGAGCCTGGTTGTATTTTATCTCTCCACAAGGCATAATGTTTTATACTTTGAGAATATCTGTGAATGTGCTGGCCTTTGCTGGGTTACTTTGGACCATTCTCAACTTAGCTCCATGAGCATTTATTGTTCATAACAAGAGTAGCTTTTCTTCTTTTATTTTTTCCCCACATTAACTTTGCCTTAATAGCAAAGATGTTTACAGAGAGCTGTTCACCAGTTATGATCATAAATGCTTTATTTGAATTCCTCACCCTAATTGAATTCTTTAGGCAAGAATGATCTTTAAATTTGACAAACATAAATAAGTGGCAATATTACTGTTCATAAGTACAAGGTGCAATTGTAGACATAACTTAGAAATCCTGCTTTTGATAAACTCATTCTAATTCTTTCTCTCATATATAGTTTGTGCTTGGCTCATGTTTTTAATTTGGGAATATATAAAATCACATGCATTTTAGTTTACAAAAGAAGTGTGACATTTCCCCCCTTTGTTATAAAAACATTTATTAATGTTTGAATGGAGCTTTCAAAAGTTAAGCAGATTTAATTTGAAACTTATGAATAAAAGATTTGCACTTAGATTAAAATTTTTCTCTAAGGCACCTGTGTCTTTCCTTTATTGATCATTATGTTGCATGAGGAAATTGTGCTAATTCATTGTGTTGCTATTTTAGCTAATGCTCAACTGAATTTATTCATCCAGAGATAACACCGCCAGCACCTCCAGCATGGGTCAGCACTCTGAACTGTTCAGCATGCTTTTCTTTTTTGGAGAGGACTTTCATGTAGATGAGAACAAAATTTCTCTCAGTTTCAAGTAATAATCCATGTAAGTAAATCATTTTACAATCAATTTAGTAAAGATCCTAAGAACTCGGTCACATTTCAGACTGAGGTTCAAGGCTACCCAGGAATTTATAACAACTAACACAGTTGTTAACACTTTTCCCACATATAAAGTATAAAATGCTGATGAGTTAGAAGTTAAGGAGATATGATAGGGAAATCCATTGATATTTTGGGCTTCCCTGGTGGCTCAGCAGTAAAGAATCCACCTGTAATGCAGGAGACACAGGTTTGATTCCTGGGTCAGGAAGGTCCCTGGAGAAGGGAATGGCAACCCACTCCAGTATTCTTGCCTGGAGAATCCCAGGGACTGAGGAGTCTGGTTGGCTATAGTCCATGGGGACACAAATAGTCGGACATGACTGAGTGACTGAGCGCCCGTGCATACATTGACATTTTAGAAGTGCTGCTATCCCCAAGAGGCCAGAGAGAGTTCTCTGAGAGCTCCTGTGTCTCACCGCAGACCTTGGTAAGAGGCTTCAAAGCACATTCTGAGTGCTTTTATTTCATGTTCCAGAGACTTGAGAAGCAAAGTAGACTCAATTCTGTTTCTTGCCTTGATAAATATAGAGAAGGATAGACCGACTAAAGAGGCTACTTGAAATAGTGCCTATGAAGATATGCCCCAAGTGACTGGTTCCCATGAGCTACTAGGAGACTATGAATGAGAGAGTGAAATGGAATGAAAGATTCTCTTTCCCCATTCGTGGATAGGTAAGGTAACTTGGAAACCTTGAAAACTAGAACTGCATTTTCTGTCACCTACACGTTTAGGAAGAAGTCGTAATTGATTAGCTGATGACATTAACATACTTGTCCATTTAGAGAATTAGAGAGCTCCCAATGATGGGGAAAAAGACTTGTAAGAATACAGAAAACTTATCAAAGAATGAATGAGTCAACTCCAAACACCTCCTAGGGTCAGAGAGCACCAAACCCAATTTGCTCACTTTTTTAGACTGAAAATATTTCTTGCTTCTTATTTTATTACATCAAAATAAAAGTTGTATTTTTTTCCTCCATTTCTGAAACTTTCCCACTTTCACTGGTCAGAAATCTATTAGCAAGATGACAGGGAAGAGCAAAAGTGCTGGCAGTGGAAAGAGGGAAACAATTTATAAAGATTCACTCCTACCCCTGCATGCAATCAGCTTGGATCAGGTTCCAGCTAAGACAGAGGATGGGGAAACTACCTTCAAACAAAGCTTTAAGATTTTGATTATTGCCCTGTAATGACAAAATTATGATGCAATTGAGACTCCTTTGTTGACAGAAGTTACAATGGTTTTCATTATCTAATATTAAGTGGAAGAGTCATCAACCCTGACCTACTTTGCTGATTTTGGTGAAAATAACCAGCCCCATAAATTGGGTTTCAATGGATAGCAGGAGCTCAGAGGGAGTGTGTGTCATCATTATTGTTGTTAAATAAGCAGCCCTACCTATTTACCATAATAGTTTTACTTGTAAGTCTTCATGTGGCAAATATACAATCTTAAAAAAAAAAAATCAAATTTCTATAAACCCGTCAGGTCTTTTTGTCTACTTAAAGCTATTCCAGAAACCCAAAGGATTATTGTGACTAAAAAAGTGATCCTGGCATCACCAATAAGATCATATCTGCTATTGTCCTTGCACCACCTGTTCCATGACCCATAAACTGACTTTGCCTCCTGCCCTTTACATGGAAAGCCTCTTTTCAAGATCTCACTCATGACTTCTCTTCCTAATCATTACAGCCAATGTGAAATGTACAAAGTTTATTTTACACAGTTAAACTTTCCCTTCTGGAGTTCCTCTTTTCCCATGACCTTTGTGACAACTCTCCAACCTGAATTTATAAGAATTCAAGCTCTGCAGCCAGACTTCCTGAGGTCAAACCCAGATTCAACACTTACAAATGTGCACCTTGGGACATCATTTTTTATCCCTGAGTCCTAATTTCCATTTGTATAAATTGAGATAATGATTATATATAACCCAGCACAGTGTTTGATATATAATAAGCATTCAATTAATATTACCTAGGCTTTACCATTTTTATCATCAGAATCACCTAGTCTCTCCCTCTAGGTTTCCTCCCATCTTGAGCTCAATTTCTCATTCTAGACATGAAATATTTGTATGTACTGGGGTTATATCTTTCAGCCTCTTCTCTGCCTGATGTATAAAATTCACTTATTTGATTTCTTTTTATTTCATATCTGCAACTATCACTTATGTTCTTAAAGTTCACAAATCTCCTTCAGGTCACACTTCTCTCCTAAACTACAGATCCACCCTTTCTGTGATCCAGCAGTCTCTTTGTGGAGAAAATGATATGAAAGTTGCTCTAGCCTGGTGATTTCTTAGGGGACTTTTTAGTAATCCAGAATGAGAGATGGAAACAGCTTAGTGAAAGTTACCACTNAATCTCCTTCAGGTCACACTTCTCTCCTAAACTACAGATCCACCCTTTCTGTGATCCAGCAGTCTCTTTGTGGAGAAAATGATATGAAAGTTGCTCTAGCCTGGTGATTTCTTAGGGGACTTTTTAGTAATCCAGAATGAGAGATGGAAACAGCTTAGTGAAAGTTGCCACTTGATATCCATTACCTTTTCAAATACAACATTTTGAAAATCAAATTCATTAACCATCTCACCCACTGACCTCCCCCCCACACACACACACAGTTTTTAGCCCTTTGATTCCTAGGTGGGTGCTGACAATGCAAACATTCCTTTCATTTCGTCACTTGATCTAGAAATTGATGAGTTGTCCTAGATTCCTTCTTCACCCATATTTCCTATTTCAATTTATCAGTTAACAGTGTAAATTCTGCCTCCCAAATATTTCTCAAATCAGTCAACACTTCTCCATTGCAGTTCTCATAATTAGGGATAAAATGAAGGCTTTTGGCCAAAACACACATAGTTTATGATTAGCTAGTGCCCATCTTTTTCTCACTGTTTTTCTCCCTGAACCTTTAATATCAACCACATCAATTATTTTAAGTCTCCCAAATGCACCGGATTTCTCTTGCTCTTTTGGTTTTAAATCTTGTATTCTCTCTGCCTGTACTGTGATCAATTGGTTTTATATTTGATCTAGAATAAGCACAAACAAGCTGAGCACCTACTGACCATATGATCTTATTCTATCCTCTCAGAAAAATCTAGCATATGAGTATCATCATCATTCCCTTTTCAGAGAAGAGAAAAGAGGTTCAGAGAAGCTAAATGACTTATAGGTGTGTGTGCTCACATGCTCTGTCGTGTCTGACTCTTTGCGAATCCAGGGACTGTTGCCTGCCAGACTCCTCTGTCCAAGGAATTTTCCAGGCAAGGATATTGGAGTGGATTGCCATTTCCTACTCCAGGGGATCTTCCTGATTCACGGATAGAATCTGCGTCTTTTGAATCTTCTGCATTGGCAAGTAATTCTTTACCACTGTGTATACCTGGTCCCTAAACTGGAAATTACCAGCCAAGTTTGGGATTAAACTGGAAATTACCAATCAAGTTTGGGGTTATTTAGGGATTATTTAGATTTATCGTTGAATCTTAATATAGGAGTTGTTATTCCTCTTATAAGCATACCAAAATGAAGAATCAAATATTCTGAATAACTTATCCAAGATCTTATAGCTGGTTCATAATAAAGCAGAAGATATAAACTGAGGTTTAAATCTTTTCTTACATTTGGTTGCCTTTCCCAAGTCTTCAGATAAAAATAAATTATTACAACACAAAGCAAACACAATTTTAGGTTCCCATCACCATTCTTAATTGGCCCTTTTCTCTCCCTTTCACCAACAGATTTTTTTCAAGATCTGAATAAAATATCATATCTTCCTCTATCAGGACTTCCTTGATCTTCTAGTTCCTGATGATTCACTTTGACAATTCTATGATATTTTTTATCTACACCACCTGGGCTGGAACTTACTCCTGTGTAACTTGCTTTCTTTCTTTTTTAATGTTCTTTTATCAACTACTTTTATAAAAGATATATGTTACAGAATAAAATTCATACTTTTTAACTTTATGTTGTTTCTTTGAGTTTTGCAAAAGTATTGTCATATAACAACTACCAAAATCAAAATACAGAAAAATTGTACTAACTCAAAAAATTTCCCTATTCATGTCTGGAGTCATCCTTCTCTCTTAGCCGAGCCTCTGACGACAATTGATCCATTTTCTGTATCATCACTTGTTTCTTTAAGGATGTCATATATATTGAATCATATAGTTTGTAGACTTTGGGGGCTGGATTCTTTCACTTACTATAATACACTTGAGATTTATCCACATTGTTGTGGTATCAATGGTTGGCTCCTTTAGACTGCTGAGTGAGTAGCATTCTGTAGTATGATTTACCACAGTTTACTTATCCATTTAGGTGTTAATGAATATTTCAGCTATTTTAAGCCCTTGCCAAATATGAATAAAATTGCTCCAAATATTTGCATATAATTTTGCATTAAAAAAATATTTTTTAAATTTGAGTGTATTCTCAGAAATAGGACAGATAGCAAGTGAATATTTAACTATTTAAGAAAGTTACCAAACTTTTTTCCACAGTTAATGTAGCAACTTGCATTCTCAATAGCAAATTTATGTGAGTTCTAGTTGCTCTGCATGCTCACAAACACACTGTATTGTCAGCTATTGAAATTTTTCCCAGTGGATTCAGTAATATCTCACAATGGTTTTAATTTGCATTTCCTTAATGACTGCTGCTGCTGCTGCTGCTGCTGCTGCTAAGTTGCTTCAGTTGTGTCCAACTCTGTGTGACCCCATAAATGGTAGCCCACCAGGTTCCTCATCCCTGGGATTCTCCAGGCAAGACCACTGGAGTGGGTTGCCATTTCCTTCTCCAATGCGTGAGAGTCAATAGTGAAGTCGCTCAGTCGTGTCTGACTCTTAGCGACCCCACTCTCTGCAGCCCACCAGGCTCCTCCTTCCATGGGATTTTCCAGGCAAGAGTACTGGAGTGGGGTGCCGTTGCCTTCTCTAATGACTAATGTTGCTTAATATCTTTACATGTGCTTATATGTCATGTTTATATCTTCTTTGGTAAGTTAACTGTCTAAGCATTTTTTCAAAAACATAGTTCAGTCATTGTTTGTTTCCTTAGCATTGAATTCTGGGTACAAATATGTTACCAAATATATAATATAAAATATTATCTTTCAGTTTATGGCTTACATTTTTATTTTTGTAAGAGTATCTTTCAAAGGGGGTTTACCAGGTGGCTCAGTGATAAAGAATCTGTCTGCCAATGCAGGAGACACAGAAGACATGGGTTCAATCCCTGGGTTGGGAAGATCCCTTGGAGAAAGAAATGGCTACCCACTCCAGCATTCTTACCTGGATAATCCCATGGGCAGAGGAGCCTGACAAGATACAGTCCATAGTTTTCACAAAGAGTTGGACACTGAGCAAGTGAGCATGCATGCACACATCTTTCAAAGAGCAGTTTTGAAATTCTAAATGTTGAGTAAGTCCAATGTATAATTTTTTTTTTACCTTTGCAGATTGTGTTCTTATAATCCAATCAAAGAAATATTTTTCCATCCAACGCTCACAAAAACTTTTGGCTGTGTTATAGCCTAAATAATTTACACTTTAAGGTTTTATTTTTAGGTATATGACTCATTTTGAGCTCAAGAACCAACATTTTTATTTGTTTCGTTCTTTGCCTATGGATGTCCAATTTTTCTTTCATCATTTGTTGAAAAGACAGCCACCATTTCAACACTGACTTGCCTTTCAGTTCAGTTCAGTTCAGTTGCTCAGTCATGTCCGACTCTTCGCGACCCCAAGAATTGCAGCATGCCAGGCCTCCCTGTCCATCACCAACTCCCGGGTTCACTCAGACTCATGTCCATCGAGTCAGTGATGCCATCCAGCCATCTCATCCTCTGTCGTCCCCTTCTCCTCCTGCCCCCAATCCCTCCCAGCATCAGAGTCTTTTCCAATGAGTCAACTCCGCATGAGGTGGCCAAAGTACTGGAGTTTGACTTGCCTTTACTCTTTACTAAAACTTCACTGTTCCTGTACTTTGAAACTATTTCTGGAATCTTTTACATTCCTTTCATCAATGAATCTATTATTTCAGCAATACTACATCACTTTGAATACTAATCCTGTATGATTATTTAACATATGCAAATACTCCAGAATTCTTTTCAAGTTTTTTGGCTATTCCAGTTTCATTGCTTTACCATGTAAATTTTAAAATCAGATTGTTGAATTTTACAGATTTTCTGCTATAATTTAACATAAATTGAGTTAAAGATAATTAGAGATAATTGTGGAAAAGGAAATGGCAACCCACTCCAGTGTTCTTTCTTGGAGAATCCCAGGGATAGGGGACTTGGTGGGCTGCCTTCTATGGGGCCGCACAGAGTGGGACACGACTGAAGCAACTTTGCAGCTGCAGCAGCAGAGATAATTGATATAAACAATAAACCTTACAATCTTTCAATAAGGTTTATAACCGTTTGCTTAAATATTTTATTCATCAGAGTTTTATATGTGTGCTGTATAAAATTTGTAAGGATTCTATAATATGTATACCTAGTAATTTCATGTTTTGGTGCTATTATAAATGATTTTTAAGATTTCAAATAGTTAAATTTTAATATATAGAAATGTGATTAATTTTTATATATTGACTTTGTAACCCTGAAACTTTACTAAACTCACTCATTAGTTCCAGTAGCATGTTTTTAAGATTTTTTGGCATTTATTAAGCAGGTAGTTATGTTGCTTAAAACAGAGACAGTCTTAGTTCTTTCATACATATTAGTATGCATTTGTTTCTTTTTCTTATCTCAGTGCACTAACTACAAACTAGAGTATGATGCTCATAGGTGCGGTAAGAGTGGGCATACTTGCCTTATTCTCTGTGTATTCAGCTTTCCACCATCAGGAAATTAGCAGTTGTTTTGTGTAGACAACCATTCTCAAATTGAAGAAGATTCCTCTGTCCTTAGTTTTTTGGGGGGGATTTATCAGGGATGGATGTTGAATTTGGTCCAAGGTTATTTTCTATACCTTCTAAGAGGATCAAATGGTTCTTCTTCTTTAGATTGTTACTGTGATAAATTATACTAATTCTCACATGCTGAACAAGATCACATTCCTAGGAAAAATTGCACTTTCTCATGAGGTACACCCTAAGCAGGCTTACCACGTGGCTCTAGTGGCAAAAACAAACAAACAAACAAACAAACAAAAAAACCAAACCACCTGCCAATGCAGGAGAAAAGACGAGTTCAACACCTGGGTCGAGAAGATCCCCTGGAGGAGGTCCTGGTAACCACTCCAGTTTTCTTGCCTGGAGAATCCCATGGACAGAGGAGCCTGGTGGGATACAGTCCATAGGATCACAGAGTTGGACACAACTGAAGCAGCTTTGCACACACGCATGTGTGTACACACACACATACATACATACTCATTTTATATTTATATACATTTCATTTGTGAAAATGAAATTTTCAACCTGGGAAGATTTACCATAGTGCAATCTGTTCTGTTTGATGTTAGGTCAGTGACTAGAACAACAAAGCCGTGAGTGCAAAGTTATTAGCAGGCTAATGGAAAGCAGGCAGATTCACAACGATACGACAGCGATAGACAGACTATATAAGGCCCAACGTTAGGGTCAAAAATACAGAACACAAGCATAAGGTGTATTTTGTTTAAGAAAAAATAAACAACCCCGGGGTTTTCCTTTTCATGATAAACGTAATACAGAACAACATACTATAAACTCCAGCTTAAGGCTTTGACGGCTTTATGCTTCATTACAAGATGAATATCTAAAATATGAGATGTGAAAATCTTGCTGTGTGGTACTCAAGAAACCTCTCCCATTCAGAGTCCAACAACCAATATATATATATTTACATAATTATATATACCCACATATATACACTAAGAATTTAAACCTTATTCTATTTGGAAAATTTTTAATGTTTTTAAATGTATAAACTTTTATATAGCTTAGCAATTAAAAAATAATCAAACTTTAGTCATTAAAAACTAAATTAACATAAAATTTACATAATCTAATAAGACATAATCAAATTTTAAATTGGGAAATAGTCAGAAAGGAACCAGGAGGTTACTTCCAAAAGATTATGTGGACATTTCTTAAACACAGAGGTGAAAATCTGGAGGGAGAAGAAATATAACTAGCACATAAATGGCTCACAGGCTGTACTCTCTTCTTTATCTGGAGGCTATAGTTCCTGAAATAGACAATAAAACTGAAACAACTGTGCTCTGTTTTCTTGATTTCCTTGGCAACTATGGGCTCATTATGCTTTCAAAGATTACAATTGTTGGTGTATTCTTCAAGGGGAATATGAGGGCTACCCTAAGGACTCAAAAATGTCCTAGAAAGTGTGAATTTGTCCCTGAGTCAAATGATAGTAAGAAATTAGGAGCGGGAGGTTTAAGAAGAGGATCTAGGGTCAAACGAACCAGAGAAAACAGGATGTTCCCTAACTATTCTGTGCAGTGACATCATGGCTAGCAGATAACTGAGCTTCTTAGGAAGTCAAAGCCCAGAATCAGCTCAACAACCTCTTTCTTTCTTTCCGTCTTCCCAGACCAGAGCCCATGTTGAAAGTGAAGTTCTTTAATAGACTGAAGCCAGCTGGAGAGGTTAAGTGAGTCATTCTCCTATGAGAATTTTGGCTATGACAAAAAAAAATGTAGCCTGTGTGCTAGGAGACTCCCTAAACTGTCTTGGAGCCATATGGAGAACCAAAACTCCTAGTCATGTATTTCAGAAACTAACATTTATCAAAGTACCACCTGTCTTGAGGCTCTGGTCTTTACCTACTTCTCCCAGAATAACTCCCATGTAATCCAGCCTAGTGGATTTTCCTTGGTCTATTCATTTAGCATTTGGGGACAGGATTATTTGGTTTTATAACTCGTATCCCTTNTTATTGAGCCCATCTTGGCATGAATTGTTCCCTTGGTATCTCTAATTTCCTTGAAGAGATCTCTAGTCTTTCCCATTTTGTTGTTTTCCTCTATTTCTTTGCATTGATCGCTGAAGAAGGCTTTCTTATCTCTTCTTGCTATTCTTTGGAACTCTGCATTCAGATGCTTATATCTTTCCTTTTCTCCTTTGCTTTTCGCTTCTCTTCTTTTCACAGCTATTAAGACAGTCATTTTGCTTTTTTGCCTTTCTTTTTCTTGGGGATGGTCTTGATCCCTGTCTGCTGTACAATGTCACAAAGCTCTGTCCATAGTTCATCAGGCACTCTGTCTATCAGATCTAGGCCCTTAAATATATTTCTCACTTCTACTGTATAATCATAAGCGATTTGATTTAGGTCATACCTGAATGGTCTAGTGGTTTTCCCTACTTTCTTCAATTTAAGTCTGAATTTGGCAATAAGAAGTTCATGATCTGAGCCACAATCAGCTCCCTGTCCATTACCAACTCCCAGAGTTTAGTCAAACTCATGTCCATTGAGTCAGTGATGCCATCCAATCATCTCATCCTCTGTCTTCCCCTGCTCTTCCTGCCTTCAATCTTTCCCAACATCAGGGTCTTTTCAAATGAGTCAGCTCTTTGCATCAAGTGTCAAAAATATTTGAGTTTCAGCTTCAGCATCAGTCCTTCCAGTGAACACTCAGGACTGATTTCCTTTAGGATGGACTGGTTGGATCTCCTTGCAGCACAAGGCACTCTCAAGAGTCTTCTCCAACACCACAGTTCAAAAGTATCCAATTCTGTATGTTCAGTTCAGTTTAGTTCAGTTCAGTCGCTCAGTCATACCCCATGTATCCCAGCACGCCAGGCCTCCCTGTCCATCACCAATCCTGGAGTTCACTCAGACTCACACCCATCGAGTCAGTGATGCCATTCAGCCATCTCATCCTCTGTCGTCCCTTTCTCCTTCTGCCTCCAACCCTTACAAGCATCAGAGTCTTTTCCAATGAGTCAACTCTTCACATGAGGTGGCCAAAGTACTGGACCTTCAGCTTTAGCATCATTCCTTCCAAAGAAATCCCAGGGCCGATCTCCTTCATAATGGACTGGTTGGATCTCCTTGCAGTCCTAGGGACTCTCAAGAGTCTTCTCCAACACCACAGTTCAAAAGCATCAATTCTTTGGCGCTCAGCCTTCTTCACAGTCCAACTCTCACATCCATACATGACTACTGGAAAAACCATAGCCTTGACTGGACGGACCTTAGTCCACAAAGTAATATCTCTGTTTTTGAATATGTTAATTATATTTAAATAAAACTGGGTTAGGAAAAAAGTGACAGAGTAAGATCAAGAAAGTGATTGAAAATAGTGCGTTTAGAATTTGAAGTTTCTCACAGAATCAAAAAGAATGGGTGAGAAACATAGTAGTCATTGGGTGAGGTGTAGTAAGAAAATGAAATGTTCCTAAGGGACTTGTCTATGGAAGGTGTGTCTGGGTAGCACAGCTTAGGCACAGTCTTCCGGGAATTATTGCACCTGACATTGTATATATGGTATTAACTCCAATCAAGTCAGCTCCTTTTGCTGGGACAAAGTGGCATCTTGATGGACAGTTCTAGCAAGATTTTGTAGAATGGGAAGGAAAGGTCTCTCAGAGGAAAGAAAGTATCATCTATTCATCAGAGTCCCCAGATGTCCACTGGACTTTCCATATCAGATTTCGTGGGTTCACCAATGGCCTCATTTTTCCTTATAGTCTAAAATTCCTTCCCCTGTTGCTTGAAATTCTGTACATATGCCAGACTCTTCAAATGGTCCAAGGTGGTTTCCATGGAATACCCCTTTTACAAGCCAGATCACTGTTTTCCTCCAGGTGAACAGCATTGTATATTTTTATGCTCAGAATCTCTATTCATTAAAATTTCCGTAGTGAATGAATAAAATTAAGCCATGTGTTTTTCCACTGGCATGGTTTTAAAAATAGACATAAAAATTCATCATTTTTTATTTAAATAGTACAGGTGGCTTTTCCCTTATCCCTCCCACTTTTTTTTTTTTCAAGATTCTCACCATTTCTTCCTTTTTCCAAATTAAAAAAAGTATTCAGATATACACCAGATGTGCCAAGTCACAAATGAAGGATCATGTTAAATAAATTTCAATAGCCATCACTCCACAGAGAATTTGCCTAAAGAGATTAACATTCAGAATAAAATAAATTTTGGTCTTATATTTTTATTATCTTTCTTCTGAATCAAAGTCTTCACTCTGATTTGGAGAACCAGAAATAATCTGTTTAGACAAATGTAAAAAATTTTTTTAGATTATAGTTTTACCTTTCTAACGCACCTTCTGGTTGAGAAATGCATGACTAGCTGACAGATAGCTTAGAAAATTTTTCTGGTCAGTTGAAAGAAATTCTGATCAGACAGACAAGATATTTGGATGGTAAGAAAACACAATTAAATAGCCTTTCAATTTCTAATGATAGCTCCTCAAATGATATGACCATGAAAAAACTTTTTTTTTTTTAGGTATTTTTCTGGGGCATAAGGATGGAGATAGAGAATTGGAAGCATATGTTGATTTCCTTTCTTTTATCTGCCGCTGAAAAAAGTGCTTTAAAATATGAACATGAGCAGAAACATTGATGAGCCCACAAAAGATAATTTTAGGTTTTACTGGTAGATTACAGTGCTTATCATTCATCCCCTGCAAGTGTGAAGAACCATCGCATGGAGAATGAGGTAAGACTTTTACAGACAAAACCCTGCTCTGCTACTGCTCTGCCCAAACTCAGTGCCAGATGTGTGATCGCTGTGAGTTCATTAGTCTCCTGAACTTCGTGTCTCCCAACAGTGTCCTATGGCTTTCTTGAAAGGATTAGCGACTAATCTAAAATAACTAAGGACTCTCCTAGCATGGAATGGTGCCTGATGAATGATAGCCAGTGTGAAAAATCTTCACAATAAAAGAAAATTCTACTATGGGGAGGCAAATTTGATCCTGACTTCACCTGGAACAGCAATATGAAAGGTGAAACATCCAAGGAAAAATACACTCTGCCTTGACCTGTGTCTAGCGATGCTGTTTATTTGTCCTTCTTATTTTTACAGCGGCCTTCCCTCCTAGCAGTCCGTAAAGAATCTGCATGCAATGCAGGAGACCCATGTTCAATTCCTTAGTCGGGAAGATTCCCTGGAGAAGGAAATGGCAACCCACTCCAGTATTCTTGCCTGGAGAATTCCATGGACAAAGGAGCCTGGTAGGCTATAGTCCATGGGGTTGCCACGAGCAGACATGACTCAGCGATTAAACCACCATTCTTACAGGAACTGACTATAAATAATAATGGGTTCAACAAGTATGAGTTTCTTCTTTTAAATATAACTGATTGGATTTCTTTAATTTGCAACTTCATAAGGCCAACAGAAGCTTTCACTAAGAAGCTTTCACATGACAAGATAAACTGCTTACAACACACTTATAATAATAACTCTATTTCGGGTCCGGGTTCTCTATGCGCTTTGATATGTGATTCTGTGTGATCTGCTGATTCACATCTGTAACACTCACCACATCATCATGCTCCTGTTGTGAGTCCACATGGGTATCAGAGCTATGATAAACTAGTACACATAAGCTTTAAATAAGTTCTAAATTCCTCTGTCTGCAGAATTTCAGTGTGGGGTTTTGGTGGTGTTCTCATCTTGTTGCTTTTTTTCCTTTCCTTTTAAAACATGTATCAGTTACATTGTAGGTATGCAAACCCAACATAGGCAAGTGATTATAATATATTACTACTTTTAGCTGGAGTTCACTCTATCGCTATGTAAACACAGCCACTCTAAAAACGGATGTTCCCAATAGGATGGCTACCCTGTGGGCAGTGCTATATTTAATCCATTCCTCGTTTTAATTAATTTAATCTTCTAAATGATATTATAAGCTATGTGTTTTATCCACAACTTAAAGACAAAGAAACAGGGTTGCACAGCTAAGCAAATACGATGGTCCAAATCACACAGCCTGTGAGAAACAGATCTTGGCTTTGAACTGAGATCCACATGACTGCAAAGCACACACACCTCTATTCTTGCATACAGGCTGCCCCACAATGACCCCCATCCTTGCTGTGAGGATCATGTCTTAAGGGCACAGGTTCTAGAATCAGATGGCTTGACTGAGATCTCAGTTTTGCTACTAAATTCAATTATATGAATGAATATGATTATTAATAATTTATTTAATAATATTATCAATAACATTAATGCCAACAATTATTAGTAATAATAATAACAAAGGATTATAGTAATTATATGAGTGAATCAGATTAAGAGTGACTTAAGTGAAATGAACTCACTCAGTCGTGTCTGACTCTTTGTGACCCCGTAGACTGTAGCCCACCAGGCTCCTCTGTCCATGGGATTCTCCAGGCAAGAATACTGGAGTGGGTAAAAGTGCCTTGGGTGAAAGCAAAACTAATGTAAGTATACTCTCAGTGTGGTAGTCTCTGAGGGTTATCAGGAAAAATGCTTAGGAAATCACTATGAATTTGCTAACCTTATATCTCTGTTTTCCTAACAGAGATTCTTTAGTTAGGAAAGCTGTGGTTACCTTTATGGTGTTCTGAATTTTGATTATCCTTTGCTCATTTGACTCTGACTTATACAGATAATTACACTTTAAAATGCAGGCCACAGGAAGATTCATTATTACATTTTAGGATATGCTATTATTTTCTATATTTCCCAGCTGGTTCATTTACCTGTGTTCAAGTTGTCTGATATTTGTGAAAATTTGCATGAAACTCTATGCTATGATATTAAAACCATTACCTGGAAGATGATATGGCTATGAGGCTACTGATAAATCCCTTTTCCTCTCTTCTTTGGCATGTTGTCAATTAAGTTCACACAATAAGTCAAATTAAAATGAAAACACGGAGCAACTTTATTACTGAAAAAACTATTTGAAGAATTGAGCAGGTCTGCCAGTCCCTCTCAAAACCTAGGATTTCAGACCAAAAACACCCAAAGTTTTCCACACAGTGGCAAGAGAAGAAGCAGAGAAAGAAATACGCAGACTGAAGACATTTATCCATACAGAAAAAGATGACTTTGCTCCATCCCCTGTGGTAGGCATAGGAAAACAAGGCTCTACATGGACACTGATCTTTATCTCCAAACAATTAAAAAAAAAAAAACTAATATAACAGATGTTAAGTTCTCCCTTATTTCCTAAGGCAAATGACACCCTTCCTCAAACAAGTGCCCAGGTGATACAGCCATCACATGTTCTCTGACTTCTCTTATTGATCTTGCCCTCAATCACAACATTCTGTCAAAGACAGTTCTTGACCAGTCATCAGTCCTAGGTGTTCATTGGAAGGACTGATGTTGAAGCTGAAACTCCAATACTTTGGCCATCTCATGTGAAGAGCTGACTCATTGCAAAAGACTCTGATGCTGGGAGGGATTGGCGGCAGGAGGAGAAGGGGACTACAGAGAATGATATGGCTGGATGGCATCACCACCTCAATGGACATGAGTTTGGGTGAATTCTGGGAGTTGGAGATGGACAAGGAGGCCTGCTGTGCTGCGGTTCATGGGGTCACAAAGAGTTGGACACAACTGAGCGATTGAGCTGAACTGAACTGAACTGAACTGAACTTCCTGTTTCCAGAAACATTTCAGCCCCTGGTTCTCAATATAACTCACTCCTTTCTGGCATTCTAGTCTTAGTTCAAAGATCAATCCCTCCCAAATATAAAGGCTCCCCCTATCATTTCTCTTATCGTGTTTAAATTTATTCACAGAGAAATAATCTTGTCTCTTTGTTTATTGAGTGGCTTATCCTACTGGCTGCAGTGAACAGTTTTCTGTGAAGGGCCAGATAGTAAATATATTAGACTTTGATGTCCACAGGGCCTCTGCTGCACTTTCTCAACTCTATCATTGCAGTGAAAAGTAGTTATAAGAAAAACATAAATGAATTAGCATGGCTCTATCCCAATAAAACTTTATTCTCAAGAACATATAGCAGGCCAGATTTCACTAAGGACATAGTTCTCTGACCCCTGTATTAGAACACCGACTCCATGAAAATAGACTTCATCTGTCTTGCTCACCACTCTCTCCTCTCACATAGAACAATATCTGGACTATAAAAGGTTTTAAACATGTATTGTCCTGTGAACAAACACACCCATGCTGAGGTCTGGCTAAGAATTTCCTCATGAAAGACTAGGAGAGGTAAAGAGGGAACAGATTTTCCCCTAATCAGGTCTAAAATAAAATTGCATATATTTTCTTCATTCATATAATATTTTATTTGTGTCCTTGGAACTGGATAAGTTTATTTTTTATGTCATCTTTATAGACACCTCCTGTTACGTCTCACCTACAAGAAAAGCCACTGAATCATAAGATTTTGCTTGAAAAAAAAAAATTTACTTTAAGAAGTAAGCCAAGTTATTTAGGGCTTTTGAGAGAGTAATCAAATTGGATAACTAAAGCAACTAAGATTGGATTTACAACCATTGTTGCTGAAATGCAGTTGTTGAGGAGAAGGAAGGATAATCAGGCTCAAAAGCTGAATCCAGTCACTGCTGTATAATTAATTCTTTCTGTGACTTTCAGGACTGGCATTTTAATCTCTGAGCCTCAGTTTTCTCATCTGTGAAAAAATTCAATTGCCTACCAATAAGAGCACACATGTATTGAATGCTTACTGGACAATGGCCATTGTTTTATAAGTGCTTTACATGTATTATCCTACAATCGCTTATGAAGGTAAAGATTTCATTTTATAGATGAGGAAACTGAGGCAGAGAACATTACAGTAAATGAAAAGTGGCAGAACTGAGATATTTATGTAGATCTTGAGATTCCAGGTTCATGCCCTTAGGCTTACAACTGAGTTGTCTAATATCTAAGTCCCCAGTGAAATGAGGATGCCTGCGTGCTAACTTGCTTCAGTCGGGTCTGACTCTTTGAAACCTCATGACTGTAGCCTATCAGGCTCCTCCGTCTATGGGATTCTCCAGGCAAGAATACTGCAGTGTCTCCTACACTGGCAGGCAGGCTCTTTACCACTGGTGCCACCTGGAAAGCCCCATTGAAATGAGGCTAGTCTATGGTACATGTATTTCTAGCATTTCAATATTTTTAAAAAAAATCTTTTAGGCATCTTATAAGATCATGTTAATGTGACTCACTCAAGTTTTGATCTGCCAGGGCAACAATTAGCAGAAAGTAAAAGCTATCACAGTATGGGGATGTACTACGCAGCATGTGAAAACAAAGTGTTTAATCATGACAACAAAACACCAATTATTCTGGAGTCTAGTTGTTGAATTTTTAATTAGATTTTCAAAGTTTGGGAATGGAAGCAATCTTTTGCATTCTGCATGCATTTTACAGGTGAAGATAATAAAACCTGAGGAAAATTGATTTCTGAAGATCTCTCAGATGGGTACTTTCAGAATTGGAACACAAGTTTTGATAGCCTGACTTCTCACATAGGTCCTTTGCAAAGCCAAAAAGCAAATTCCACCTCTGAGCGCTGTGCTGGAGTTCTACACCTTCCCATGTGACTTTGGCATTAATAATGCTATGTATGTAATGGAACAGGGAACGAGGGAGCCCAGTAGAAGTTTCCAGGTTGAACTGAACTGTGTCATAAAGACCTTCTTAAGCTTTTCAAATGAATTGTGCCATCTCCATAATCATGCTGTGAGTAAATACTGTGTCATATAATCATTTTTTAAATGAGGAAACTGAGCTAAGAGAGATTAGACAATTTGGTCAAAGACACAGCTTATAATTGAGGAGAAGTAATTTAAGCTCAGGCAATGTGGAACACATATTTTCAGTACCCATGCTAAAGGAGAGGAAAGGGATGACAGAGGACAAGATGGTTGGGTGGCATCATCGACTCAGTGGGCATGAGTTTGAGCACACTCAAACTTCACCACCGAGAGTTGGTGAAGGACTGGGAAGCCTGGTGTGCTGCAGTCCATGTGGTTGCAAAGAGTCAGACACGATTGAGTGAATGAATAACAATGCCAAAATATATTCTAAAAAGTGATAAGCCTTTCCTTTAGAAGCTGGTGCTATTGTCTGAGGTTCTCATTATTGGCTCTAGTCAGTTTTGGTCACAGACTAATCTAGAAAAGCCCTCTGATGGAGAAACATACCAAGATGATGACAGCTTTATTTTGTTCCCAGACAGAAGCTTTGGAAATCTTCTATGTGAGTCTCCTCAGCTCATTTTGTGATTAAATACATTTGGGAAATGCTGGCAAACTATGCTAAACATGTTTTGTTGGTTTGCCTTTGTTTGCTTGTGGGAATTTTTGTAACCCAAATAGTCTAAAAATTTTGTGAATCTCGTAAAGGAGACATAGTACATGATATTTAAATTTACAGAATATTTGTCCATAGAGGAACTTCAACCCACACTTTAAAAAACATGTCTTAACATCTTACTGAATTAATGTTCCATATTCATTTCACTTTGAAAATTAATATAGAAAATTTAGAAAATGAGCTACCATTTTACATAATCCTGAAGACTGATATACAGGACATGGAAAGAAAGAAAGATAGAAAAGATTTTAAACAGGCACAGTTGGTGAGAGGAAATTATAGAATTCATTCAAATGTGGCACTCAGCACACCTCAGGCACAGAAAAGGCAGGCACAGTCAGACAAAGATGAGGAGCAACAGACAAGTAGGGGAAGGCCCAGCACTTACAACCGTGGCTCTTTTTGGTAGTTAATGCATTGCACTCTGCACTTTTCCTAGGTGTGGTGTCAAGTTTCAATCAATCAGTAAAAGTAATCTGACTCTCCTGCAGATGCTTATCTGTCATATTAGTCTTGCTGGGTCAGGAAGCTAAGAGCAGAGGGAGAGATATACCTTTGTTGTGAGTTGAACTGTGTCCATTAAAAAGATATGTTCAACTCAATTTCCAATACCTCTGAACATGAACATTTTTTGAAAACAGGAACTTTGAAGATGTGATCAATTTCAGATGAGGTCACATTAGATCAGGTTCAATCCTGATCTAATACTAAAAGTGTCCTTGTAAGAAAAGGGGCATTTAGACACAGAGACATATCAGAAGAAAGCCATGAGATGATGGAGATGGAGATTGGAGAGATGAATTTACCAATCGGGAAACGCCAAGGATTGCCAGCGACCACTAGAAACTAAGAGTGGCAAGGAAGAATCCTTCCCTAGAGCCCTCAGAGAGAGCAAGGGTCTTCCAACTCCTTGACTTTGGACTTTTGGGCTCCAGAAGTGTATGCTGTTGTTGCTGCTGCTGCTAAGTCGCTTCAGTCGTGTCCGACTCTGTGCGACCCCATAGACAGAAGCCCTCCCCCATCCTCGGGATTCTCCAGGCAAGAACATTGGAGTGGGTTGCCATTTCCTTCTCCAGTGCATCAAAGTGAAAAGTGAAAGTGAAGTTGCTCAGTCGTTTCCGACTCTTCTCAACCCCATGGACTGTATGTAGCCTACTAGGCTCCTCCATCCATGGGATTTTCCAGGCTAGAATACCGGAGCGGGTGCCATTGCCTTCTCCTAGAAGTATATGAGAGTAAGTTTTTCTTGTTTTAAGCCAAGTTGTTGTTGTCTTGTTTAGTTGCTCAGTCATGTCTGACTCTGTGACTCCATGGACTGTAGCCCACCAGGCTCCTCTTTTCATGGGATTTCCCAGGCAAGAATACTGGAGAGGGTTGCCATTTCCTTCTCCAAGGGATTTTCCTGACCCAATGATTGAACCCATGTCTCCTGCTCAACAGGTGGATTCTTTACCACTGAGCCCTTAAGGAACCCCTTACTTGAAAGCTTACCATAAATGCAAAGAACAGGTCCAAATCCCTGAAAAGGAATGTCAAGTACAACCATATGGCTATAACTTTCTGAAATAACAATGAACCACATAAATCAATTAAGAATTAAGTGCTAAGTAGTGTTGCTCTAACTCTAAGCCCTGCAAAAGTTCATGGCAAAATGCAGATGACTGATGATGTTTTCATGGATGTAACTCAATCTGTGAGGTTAGAGCTGCAAGGATACTGATCTGATGCGGTATAGAGTACCTATGGGTAACTAACAGGGAGTATTACCATTTTCACCTTCAATTAATTTAATCACTGTAGGTATGATGTCTTGGGAAACATATGTGAGACTGAAATTTGCACGAATGAGATGTACTGGTGAGTGCTGTAGGGAACAATACCATGAGGGTGAGAGAAGTAGAGCTGCTAGGGAAGACACTGAACTGCAGTGCAATAGAATTAGGATAGTCGTAAGCATTACCCTCCCCTGAGAAAAAGGGATTAGGGCCCTTCTGCCTCTACTTCAGTCAAACAGGTATTGGATATGGGCTGCCACCATGATGAGGATGTAGCCTTGGGAAAGAGGCTCCTTTTGATTAAGGGTTGTTAACAAAGAGGGATTCAGCTGAGAACCAATGGTTACCACCGCTCCAAGCAGCTAAAAATGAGTCCCTCAGTCCAGCAGGCAGCAACAGGTTGGCACTCCACTTTTTCCTTGAGAAGTTTGGGCTTTCTTACAGGAAGTTACAGGCAACAAAAGAAAGCAATGCACTTAGAAATGAAAAACATCAATATCCAAAAACAATGCCAGTGTAAGTTTACTAATATGTGCAGATGTCAATGCAATTGAAGAATATGTCACTGATCTTCCTGGTGAAAGTGAAAGTGAAGTCACTCAATCATGTTCGACTCTTTGCGACCCCATGGACTGTAGCCTACCAGGTTCCTCCATCCATGTAATTTTCCAGGCAAGAATACTGGAGTGGGTTGCCATTTCCTTCTCCAGAGGATCTTCCCCACCCACGGATCGAACCCAGGTCTCCCGCATTGCAGGCAGACGTTTTACCATCTGAGCTACCAGGGGAATCTTCCTGGTAGTCAGGGTAAAAAGGGAAACATGATGTGTCATATCCTTATTCTTATCAGAGAGGAAGAAAACTAATTCCTTGGAGGAAACAAAGCTTTTTAAAATAGTACTTTATAAAGTGGGTATATAAACCTTGTAGAGTAGAACATAATGACATAAAAAACAATGCTTTCAACAGCATTTCCTTTACAGAACATACAGTAGTACATTTTACATAGCTATTTCTTATAAATGTCGAGGGGGGGGAGCTAAACATAGAAATCAGTGAAGTTTTTTTTTTTCTTCCCCCTCCAAGATTAATTTAACCCAGTATGCAGAAGTCTTTCAAGCCACACTTGAAAGACTAGACTTTACATTTGCACATCAATAGCCTTTAGAGAAGTATTGCTACATAACTTTTCCTATGGGCAAAAATTTCATGGGTGTAAGCTACTGAATCTTTTCACTTCTTTATCTCCAGCACTTGATCCATACTGGAGACTCAAGTATTTATTGAATGAATGANAATCAGATTTAGCAAGTAATTAGTGCATAATGAGAACCAGTTGTAGCATCAGACTCTATTTAGTTAAAGTGCATTTAAAAATACATGGGAAGGCAGATAATCTGAATTTTCTTTCTAATGACACTAACCTCATGAATGTTGTTGAAGAATATCTGATGGTATCAAAAGTCTGTTTTGCTGATTTCCAGAAAGCCCTTGGGGATTAATTTTCTCTCCATGTGTGATTCAATAATATCTCTGAAGTAAATGGGAAGTATGAATCAAAGATCAGCAGCATAGCAGTAAAGAAGTTCTCAAAGAAAGCCTAGCGAGATGACTGCACAAATATCAACTTGCTTCTCGGCTGATTGGCCACGCTCTAACTGCTGAGTGGAATGCTGAAACCTACCAGAAGCCTGTTCTAGAGGCAGAAGTCTCATTCTTAAAACAACACAAAGCAGGCGAATTACAGGCAGAAATTAATCAATCACAGGAAATGGTGAGCAGGAGGAAGACAAGACATTCTTCATATCAGTGTAAGAGTATCTTGAGTGATCGCTGCAGATCTGGGGTATTTTAAGGTTGCATCAGTTTCTTTTTCACTCAACACTCAAACTTCAGAAAGTGAAAATGAAAGTCACTCAGTTGTGTCCAACTCTTTGCAACCCCATGGACTGTAACCCACCAGCCTCCTCTGTCCATGGAATTCTCCAGGCAAGAATACTGGAATGGGTATCTGCCAACCCAGGGATCAAACCCAGGTCTCCTGCATTGCAGGCAGGATCTTTACCTTCTGAGCCACCAGGGAAGCCCCTCTAACTTCACAAGTTGTTTCCTTATTGCATGTGAAGTACAAAGTTTGTCATATGTCTTCCAAGTGCTGATTCAGGGACCCATGCTCCAGTCCATTATTCCATGTCCAGTTCTAACTGTTGCTTCTTGACCTGCATACAGATTTCTCAGGAGACAGGTAAGGTGGTCTAGTATTCCCATCTCTTAAAGAATTTTCCACAGTTTGTTGTGATCCACACAGCCAAAGGCTTTAGCATAGCAATGAAGCAGAAGCAGATGTTTTCCTGGAATCCCCTTGTTTTTTTTATTATCCAAAAGATATCGGCAATTTGATCTCTAGTTCCTCTGCCTTTTCTAAATCCAGCTTATATATCTGGAAGTTCTTGGTTCATGTACTGTTGAAGACTAGCTTGGAGAATTTTGAGCATTACTTTGCTAGAGTGTGAGATGATTGCAACTGTGCGGTGGTTTGAACATTCTTTGGCATTGCCTTTCTTTGGGATTGAAATGAAAACTGACCTTTTACAGTCCTGTGATCACTGCTGAGTTTTCCAAATTTGCTGGCATATTATGTGTAGCACCGGTTGTAATGGTGATCTTGAAAAGATCAATCTTTGGTTACTCTAAAGTAGATTTGGGGTTTTGCAGAGATGGTAGGTGCTCCTTTTCCCCTTTGCAATGTCCTCTGAGAAAATATCTGTCATATCCACAAAATCTGACACATGGAAACACGTATAGAGGACCATATAGAAAACTATGTAAACCTACACAAGCAAACAGGCAAACCCAAATCGTACCCCACCCTGATTCTGACCACAGACAAGGTCTGTAATGACCAGAATGGACATGGCCTTAAGTCAGATCCATTCCCTCTAGCACCATACACGTATTAGAGTTTAATAAGCAAAACCAAAAATTCCACAGAAACTACCACTACCATTGTCTGTGCCAGACATTTGCTCATTTTCTCTCAGATCAATATCCTGATCGTAGTGAGCTGACCTTGCACATTTTTCTCAAGCTGCCCTAACTCTATAGTTATAGCCTATGCTTCTGACTATGTGCAGTGAATGGAAGGCACAGGTCAAGATTGAAGACAGGAGGAGAGAGAATCTAAACTACTTCTTATGTCTCTTTTATGTCTGGTAGTATCTGCATATCCTCTATGACCAGACTCTTCCAGGCAACTCCCACTGATATCCAAGATCCTAATGGACACCTTGGCTCTCTTCCTGCCTAGGCTGCAGACATGATGACTGGAGCTAAGCAGCCAATTTATGACCATGAGAAGATCTGGAGGATATCATTTATTAAGGACAAAGAACAAAATTATAGAAAATTCGGGTCACTGAAGACACACATGGAGCACATGTGCAAATACAGGACCACCAATGTCCTCATATTATTTGAGAAAGGTGGCAAAACTTGTTATCCAATACCAAATGTGATTTCAATCAGTCATTTGATTAGCATGACAGTCACATGCTAAATCTTACTGTTCTCACATTTGTTTATTCTTTTCCATTCATTCCTGCATTGTATCAGATACCAACCCACAACATAGGTATATAAGAATAGATAATTCAGAGACCTGCTTTTAAGAGGGTCACAGCAGTGTGATCAGGCAGACACAGAAATAGGTTGTTAAAATTGCAGAGGGGCAACTGAGTACACTAAATAGTGTTTAATGAAGACAGAATTGTACCAAAATCCAGTGTTCTTGGAGTCAGGGATGATTTCCTGTGGATGTCATGGCCAACTGAACTGTTAAAGATCATTAGGAATTAGCTGGTTGGAGGTGCTGCACCAAATTGCAGTTGGGGAGGGGAAGGGGATCATGGAAATGGGAAGCATTATAGGCAGAGAGGAATGAAAGGAAATGAGAAACATGTTGATGTGTGGGGGGAATGTTCAGCAGTCTGATTTTGTTAGTGAGCAAAGCACTAACCAGAAAGTGGTGACAGATGAGTCAAGATTAGTCAGGTCTCAGTAATTACAGAGCCTCTCCCACCACAACATAGAACTCACACTTGGTCCTGAAGGCAAAGGGGAGAACAGCGTTTTTGATGCTGTTCAAGCAAGGCATGGCATGACAATCAAAGATTACCATTGTCCCTCAAACAGCTGATGGGCTTATAAAGGACTCAATTAAGCAGGAGTTAATTGTGTTGTGTACTTGGTATTACCAGTTGCTGTGGGACAGTTCTCCTTGAGTGACTACCAGTAATTGCTGACCAGGATATTGGATGTGGTCTGAGACTGGGGGGAAGTCTTCCATAAATTGTGAGCTTCTAGAAGCTTGTGCTGTTTCTTTTCTAGTGCTATTTGCTCCATAAATATTTTATGCATGAATAAACAAATGTGCAATATGCATGAGGAATAATGCTTGTCCCTATACTCCCAGAAGCTGAGAGCTAATCCACAGTATTTAGAGGCACCCACTCTGTGAGCATGTCTTCAGTGTCTCATGTTAGACAGCACTTAGTTTTCTGTCGCCAACTCAGGAGCAAAGTATTGTGTGTTCATGAAAATAAACCTGGTAGCTTCTATTCTGTATTTCTCAATGAACGCTTAGCAGGACGTATGAACGCTTAGCAGGGGTAATGCTAAAAACTGTATCAGGACTGCAAGTGATGAAGGAGGATTAAAAGCTAAGGACTCAAGTTTTACCTGATGTGGGTGCAAAACTACACTTAGAAATTCTAACTACACAGGTGGAAATACTCTTTGGAGGTTACTGACACTTAGAAGGAGCTGTAGGTCCTTGGGGAGTGCTGAGAGCATGGCCAGAAGGAGCATGGCAACCAAGCAGGGGGTCCTGGGAGATTCATGAATCTCAAAACCACCTTTGCAGTTCTAGTGCATTTGCATCTGTGTATAAAACCTAATATGCTGCAGTGAATATGCTAAGAAGCAGAACAATGACCTGACTGGGTATGTGGTATTCGGTAGGATGGTGGTATTTTGTGAGGCAAGTTACAAAGTGCCATAAGTACAGTCTATTATAATGGCAAACTAGTGCAAAGCATGACTGGAAGCTTTCTGGGATGTGTTAGAAGCTTATCAGCTGGTCAGGGAGAATATCTAATCAGGACAAGAGGCTCACCCATTTGAGAAGTACAATGATTATGGATTTCCCCCACATCATGAAATATTGTTAAGCTGCTTGTGTCATATTATTAGTGACTTTTTCATGTGGTTTTGAGTTCTTCAATCCATTTGAATATTAACTCTAAGCTCAAATTTCTAATATTGTAATGTCATAAACCCCTAATAGAAAGTTAGGAATATGTGGTACACAGTCAGCAGACAGGAATTGGAAACAAACCACCCTTGAGTACTCTGCTTTTGTTTCTGTTAGGTATGGAACAGATGGCAGCAAGTGAAGAACTAAAGAGCCTCTTGATGAAAGTGAAAGAGGAGAGTGAAAAAGTTGGCTTAAAGCTCAACATTCAGACAACTAAGATCATGGCATCCGGTCCCATCACTTCATGGAATATAGATGGAGAAACAGTGGAAACAGTGGCAGACTATTTTTCTGGGCTCCAAAATCACTGCAGATGGTGACTGCAGCCACAAAATTAAAAGACGCTTATTCCTTGGAAGGAAAGTTATGACCAATCTAGAAAGCATATTAAAAGAGCTGAGACACTAACTTTGCCAACAAAGATCCATCTAGTCAAGGCTATGGTTTTCCAGTAGTCATGTATGGATGTGAGAGTTGGACTATAAAGAAAGCTGAGCACCGAAAAATTGATGCTTTTAAACTGTGATGTTGGAGAAGACTCCTGAGAGTCCCTTGGACTGCAAAGAGATCCAATCAGCCTCCTAAAGGAGATCAGTCCTGGTTGAATAATGCGAAGAACTAACTCATCTGAAAATACTCTGATGCTGGGAAAGGTTGAAGGTGGGAGGAGAAGGGGATGCCAGAGGATGAGATGGGGGATGGCATCACCAACTCAATGGATATGAGATTGAGTAAACTCCAGGAATTGGTGATAGACAGGGAGGCTTGGCATGCTGCAGCCCATGGGTCTGCAAAGAGTAGGACACAACTGAGGGACTGAACTGAACTGAACTGAGGTGTGGAAAAGAAACAAGAGGGAGTGGCTATAGAATAAAGGGAAAAACCAGAAGTGAATAGCTTCCCAGAAGTCAAAGTAGCAAAACAAGAGAGCTCTCAACGAGGTGGATGCATAAAGCATTTTGTACTTGGTCCACTGCTTGAAGAGATCTTTGGCAACCTTACTCAGTGCTGTTTTGATGGAATGTAGGAGTAGGGAAGTGTCTAAGCCACAGGCAAGCAAAGCGAGCTGTGATTACTAAAAATCTGGGGAGAACTTTGGCTGTGTTGCACAGAAAGTAGAGATAAAATTCTCTCCATATTCTCCTCTATTCCATACCATTCTCATTCTACTTAGAACACTACTAATTCACTTTGTCTAGAAGCAAGGGAGATAGAAAGAGAAAAAAAAATGTTTAGTGCAATGAGGCACATGCAGATCTATAAGGAGCCCGATTTAATAATAGAGCTAAAGTTCAATAGTCTTCTCTTTCTTTAAACAAAGTTAGAAATGGATAGACTAATGTATTTTTGTTTCCTTATTCAAGGTCCAAGGCAACATATTCCTTATTCATTTGCCCTGCCAAATATACTGAACTTTTTATAAATGTCAGTTTAAAAATCCACAAAGGAAATGTTCAAAAATATATAAATATGGAAACTGTCAAGTTTTGATTGTGCCCCAAATCAGGACCCACTTAGCAGCTATTTATTTTCTCCTGCACAGACATATCTCTTGGATATGCATTTGTCATGAAACTCATGCCATATTTCTTCCTCCAAATAAATTAAAATGTGACAATCATTTCCAGCTTCTCACAAAGTCCACATGCCAACATCACTGGTCAAAAACTACTGGAGCATTCTGAATTTCCTACCGTCACTTATTCCATAATATTCATGCAGACATTGAAATTGCTTTCCCCCATTTTTCCATAAAATCTGGTGTTTACTAAATAGTGATACTATGGAGAAAAGCTGATATATCTTTTTTTTCTATCAGAAAAGCATCTGTGTTAAAAAATGCAGCAATTAGTCAAGAAACAATTTGGGAAACATGTTTAAGTAAAGGTCATAGAGGTTTATTTTTTTTATTTCCAATAGCAACACATTTTATTTTTAAGACATGGACAGAAAATGTCTGTTTTGTTCAAGGAGGGAAAGCTCTTAGGTATCATATTTTATGAATGGGCATTTTTTATCTACTGTATACCATGCTACCCTGGGTCAATTTTTATTTCTGGTCACTAAGCAATTTCACAGTGTTTTGTCTGCCCATCATTAAACTTTCAGCCTTATTTAGAGTTCTCTCTTCGGCTCTCTTGTCCATTTTTCCTCCAATTGTGACACATGAGTGACTTCATTGAATCTCAAGATTCTAAAATGGTTCTATCTGCTTATTTCTTTCTGAGAAATACTTTATTCTCTTTCAAACCCTGGCCATGTACCTCCAACACTCACATTCAACTCTAGGTGAAAAAATAAATTAATTATCCTTACCTTCAAGTCTGCTCCAGCTCCAAAATATTCGGTAAATTAGGACACCATTCTCTCAAGATAAAAAAATAGAAGCTTTAAAACCATTTCTCTCTTCTAGTTCTTCACCATAACAAACTCTTTATCAAATCTTATTAATTTTTCCAAGAAATATCTAACCAATTTAGCTTGTTCTCTTCATCTCCAGTGCAGTCCTCGTAATGAATATGAACGCTCTCTTCCAAGCAAGTGCAACAGCTTCCTGTCTATTATTCTGTTACCAGAAGTCTTTTATCTCTCCAGTCCATCTGGGATACTCTTCTCAGAGCTGTTTATATGAAATAAAAGTGTTCATTCGTTCACCTTGAAAACCTCCATTGATTCCCAATCCTTTACAAAACAAAGTGCGAATCCTTAGCATGACTTAACATTCTTTATAGTCTCCTCCCAAACTCTCCAGACTCATCTGCTGCCTGAACTTCTCACAGGTCTTCTAAACGTCCTTCCATTGTATGAATCTGTGCCCTTTATTCACATAGCTCTTTGTACCTAAAATATTCTTACCTTTTTGGTCCTACTTGTAAATTCTTGGACATTTTCCAAAATTTATGATAGGAACAGTAACTGCCTATTCTTATCTGTGTTCTCATCTTCTAGTTTAGAATAATAACAGATACGAAGCCATATGATCAAGTTCCAGACAAAGAACTGTGGGCAAAAGTGGTATTTTCCATTTCTAGGCATGGCTCCCCAAATCATCTGCATAATTCTCTATGAGGAATTTCTTCTGCTTATATGCTAACAGAGTGCACAGGATCAAGGGAAAGCCCTTGAAGCTTCAGAATATGGTATCAGGAAGCCTGACTCACTGAATGATTCCCAGGATCAATGCTCCTTACCAATCAACATTGAAAGTGTGACTTAAGCAAGAAATAAACTTTTATTAGTCTCAGTTACTAATATTTAAGAATTATTTGTTACAGCAGCTCTTATTTCTTATACAATGAATTAACAGGCTGAGTATTTTCAAAGAGAGAGAGCTCTTTCGCGTACGCTATTATGTTAACAAGTTCATGCCCCCTTACAAAAGCACAACATTTTACACTTTTTTTTCCTGCTAAAGTTGTGTTTTCTAAATGAGATTTTCCCAGGGAATATTGTCCAAGAGTAGATAACAGGGATGTTCTTTTAAAAATTAATTTCACGAACGAATACATTTGGGAAAGACTAGCTTAAATACACTTAAATAAGCACATGTGACTATAGAGTACATTTAATTACAGACATCTCAGTCTTTAATGTACTAAAGAGCTTTGGGAATCTCCAAGAGGAGTTAGAGCAATATTTTTCAAACCTCTTTAACTAAGGAATGCTTTTTCAAGGCACATTTGTCAATAACTCNAACATAGACCTTATACCATTCACAAAGATTAACACAAAAGGGACCAGAGATCTAAATGAATGTAAAATGCAGAACTATAAAACTCCTAGTAGATAACAGCGGAAATCTAGATGACTTTGGAATTCAATGATGGCTTTCATAGTTACAAAATCAAATGCAAAGTTGAAATAATTTATTGGTCAATAATACTTTATTGTAGTTCAAAACTTCTGCTCTGTGAAAGACAAAGTCAAGGGAAAGGGAAAACAAGTCACAGACTGGAAGAAAATAACTGCAAAAGATATATCTGATAAAGAACTGTTATCTAAAATATACATGCTGCTGCTGCTGCTAAGTTGCATCGGTCGTGTCTGACTCTGTGCGACCCCAGAGACAGCAGCCCACGAGGCTCCCTCGTCCCTGGGATTCTCCAAGCAAGGACACTGGCGTGGGTTGCCATTTCCTTCTCCAATGCATGAAAGTGAAAAGCGAAAGTAAAGTCACCCAGTTGTGTCCGACTCTTAGTGATCCCATGGACTACAGCCTACCAGGCTCCTCTGTCCATGGGATTTTCCAGGCGAGAGTACTGGAGTCGGGTACCATTGCCTTCTCCATAGAACCCTTGAAACTCAATGATAAGATGAACTATCTAATTAAAAATAAGCAAAGGACTTGAAGATACACCTCAACATTTTAAAATATACATAGCAAATAAACGTATGAAAATATGCTCCATATCATATGTCATTGTGAGTGCTCATTTGCTTAACCCTTTGGACTGTAGCCTGCTAGTCTCCTCTGTCCATGGGATTTAAGGACTTGCAAATTAAAACAACAATGAGAAACCACTACAAACTTATTGGAATGACCAAAATATGGGACACTGACAGTGACTGATGGCAAGGCAAGAACACAAGGATGTGGAGCAGCAGGAACTCTCATTCACTGCTGGTGGGAATGCAAAATAGCAGAGCTATTTTGAAAAACTGTTGAGTAGTTTGTTGTGAGACTAAATGTACTGTACCATATGAGTCAACAATCATGTCCCTTGGTATTTATACAAATGAGTTGAAAACTTAGTTTCACAAGAAAATGTGCACACAGATGTTAACAGCAGCTTCATTCATAATTGCTAAAACTTGGAAGCAACAACATAGCCTTCAGGAGTTGAATGGATAAAGAAACTGACATATTTAGGTAATGGAATATTATTTGGCACTAAAGAGAAATGAGCTGTCAAAGGATGAAAAGAAAGGGAGGAAATAAATACNGAAAATGTGCACACAGATGTTAACAGGAGCTTCATTCATAATTGCTAAAACTTGGAAGCAACAACATAGCCTTCAGGAGTTGAATGGATAAAGAAACTGACATATTTAGGTAATAGAATATTATTTGGCACTAAAGAGAAATGAGCTGTCAAAGGATGAAAAGAAAGGGAGGAAATAAATACATATTACTAACTGAAAAAAACTAATCTGAAAATGCTACATGCTGTATAATTCTGACTATATGACACTCTGGGAAAAGGCAAAACTAAAAGTGGAGAAGGCAGTGGCACCCCGCTCTGGTACTCTTGCCTGGAGGATCCTGTGGACGGAGGAGCCTGTTGGGCTGCAGTCCATGGGGTCGCGAAGAGTCAGACACGACTGAGCAACTTCACTTTCACTTTTCACTTTCATAAATTGGAGAAGGAAATGGCAACTCACTCCAGTGTTCTTGCCTGGAGAATCCCAGGGACGGCGGAGCCTGGTGGGNCACCCCGCTCTGGTACTTTTGCCTGGAGGATCCTGTGGATGGAGGAGCCTGTTGGGCTGCAGTCCATGGGGTCGCGAAGAGTCAGACACGACTGAGCAACTTCACTTTCACTTTTCACTTTCATGCATTGGAGAAGGAAATGGCAACCCACCTGGAGAATCCCAGGGATGGCGGAGCCTGGTGGGCTGCCGTTAATGGGGTCACACAGAGTCGGTCATGACTGAAGCGACTCAGCAGCAGCAGCAGCATGGAGAAAATAAATAGACTAGTGGAAGTAAAAAGAATGTTTAAAACAATAAAACTATTCTGCATGATACTATAATGGTGGATACATGTTATTATACATTTATCAAAACCTATAGAACATAAAACACCCAGAAAGAATCCTAATGTAAGTTATGGACTTTGACAGTTAATAATGCATTACTGTGGGCTCATCAACTGTAACAAATAATATGGGATATTGATAGTGGGAGAGGTTGTATGGGGAGGTTAGAGAGTACAAGTAAACTTTCTATTTTCTGCTCAGTTTTGCTGTAAATCTAATATTGTCCTAGAAAGTAAAATCTTTTAAAAAAGGAACTACAGACTTTGATGTAAAAATAGGCATAATCCATAAGTATAAGTAAGCTTTCTATTTTCTGCTCAATTTTGCTGTAAATCTAATATTGTCCTAAAAAGTAAAATCTATTAAAAAATGAACTATTGACTTTGATGTAAAAGTAGGAAGTATAGTCCATAAGTAATGAATACCTAAGAATTACAGAATCCAAAGAGTAGAGAGTCAAATTATACCAGAAGCACAAGAAAAAAGATTTCAGGGAACCCAGTTTAAAAAAGTTGCTCTCTTTAATTATTTCTAGCAAGGTATCAAGAGTATAACATTCCATGAAATAGCAAAATGAGAAAAAAAAGAGGAAGAATTTAGAATAGGTTGCTTCTGTGATGGCCCTCAATAATTTGTGCTGCCTGATATCCACAGTTTTTATCATCCACTCCCTTTAGTACCAATAGAATTTTTCAAAGTTACAAAAAGTCATTTTTGTGATTACGTTACAAACATTCTGACTTCCACCCCCTGCCTTGCCTAATGAAGCTCGTTGCCTTGGTGGGAAGGTCCATGGAGCGAGGAACTGAAAACAGTCTCCTTCACCAACCAGCTAGAAACTCTGACCCTCAAACAACACAGAAAGAGCATCGTTTTGGAAACAGTTACACAAATGAGCTTGGAAGCAGATCCTTCCCCAGTCAACTTTTCATAAGACACGGTATCCGTTACTGTCACTTGATTAGAACCTCATGAGAGACTTTAAAGCAGAGGACCCAGAAAGCTATGCATAGATTCCTGACCTATAAATACTGTGAGAAAAATTAATGTGTGTTATTTTAAGTCCCTAAGTTTGTTTTAGCTTATGTAGAAATAGATAACTAATATAAGAGCCTGCCAGTTTCCTCTGCCAGCTCTCAATTTAATGCTAAATGTCTGCTTTAACTGATTGTATTGATATTACTCTTTTCAATTAAACTTAAACAAAACATTTAGCTTAACCAAACATGATTAACTAAAACATGCAGGAATAAATCTGCATGTAGTTTAGTGTGAAACATTCCTTGATTCAGCACATAGTGACAATTTAAAAGGTCATGTATTTTCTTGACCCTTTGGGTCAGTAATACACTCTTATGCTAACAATTTGGCTATCAGTACTGGACTATTGTTAGTAAATACTGTCAGTAATCACTGTTACTGTTACTGTGTAGCCTCAGCAAATTATATGATTTCTCTGAACTCCAATTTCCTCACCTTTTAGATGGACACAGGAAAAGGATTACATGAGATTATATATGCAGTTTTAGTACAATACCGAGACCACAGAAAGCATTTAGTAAATACTGACTTGTATTATCTTAAAAGTTATTAAAGGAATTCCAATTACCTGTGACACCAATTTGCACCAATAGATAGCCTAAGGCTGAAGACCTGAAACAGCTTTCCCATAACACTATACTAACAAAATTCACTATTTGCTGTCTCCTACTGAAATAGGCAAATCTTATCATTTACTAAAAAGCAATTTTCCAATAATCTGTGATCAACAAACTCTACTGAATTATAAAAAGGATCTTCTGTGATACTTATGATAAAATGAAGGTGTAGGAAGAAGGGGGGAAAAACTGATCTTGTAAATCTTTAAATATTATCTTTACCGAATAATCAATAAACTTCAATCGAAGTTTAAAAAAAAAAATCTTCTTTTCTTGGGAACATCTCCTTTTTCCAAACACAGATAAGACAGACTCTGCTGAAGAGCTCAGTAAAAAGATCAAGATAATCTTCAATTGCTTTTAGTCCTTGAGGTTCAAAGGGATGTAGCCCCCTTCCTCTTCTCTGTAGAACCAAATAAAACCATTCTTGATTCAATCAAGCATGGAAGGAGATAAAATTATTACTTAACCACAGTACATTATCTTTTCCCTTATTTATTGTCTTTATGACTACTCCATTAAACAATGATCACACATCTTTTCTAAATAAACACCTAACAAAAATTTCTAAAAGTATATCAATACATACAGAATACTTTAGAATAATTTCTTGCTAAAAAGTTATTTATGAGAAGCATCTACTTAGGAAAACATAAAGCAGATGAGACTGAAATAAAAAATCTATGTCAAGTCCATTAAAAGACACTGGCAAAAATAAAAACAATATGGACTCCACCTACCTGTGCCAAACATTGTATTAGGTATCATCTGGTTCTCCAGGTTATCTTGCAAAGATTCCTGCAAGTTAAGTATCATTTCCATTATCCTTCTACAGAGTAGGAAACTGTCCCGCTGAGATGATTTTATTTACTGTGATATATGTAGATTAATATTCTCACAGAACTTTTATCTAAGCCTTTTGTGGGTTTCCCCAGACATAAAACCCTATTTCTCTAGAAGTTAGATAAACAAGATTAGCTTTGAATTTTATAAAGAGGGAACAAGGTCACTTTTTAGCCAAGATTGCATTTCTGCAAGTCTCATTCTACCCTGACCAAATATCTATGAAAAAGCTAAACTATATATATATATGTCCCCACACTTTGAGATTGGAGATTGGAGAGTTTACCTGAGTTCCAGCCTAATTTTCCTATCATCCTGCTAAGAATTTGAATCTTCCTTTCAGATAATCAGGAAAAAGGGACAGCTTCATGAACACTGTGACCAACACTTTGGTTTTTTCTTTTTAACTTTTCTGATATTTTATTTTATAGTTAAAATTAAAATTGTACTGAACCATTGCAATATTTNCCTATCATCCTGCTAAGAATTTGAATCTTCCTTTCAGATAATCAGGAAAAAGGGACAGCTTCATGAACACTGTGACCAACACTTTGGTTTTTTCTTTTTAACTTTTCTGATATTTTATTTTATAGTTAAAATTAAAATTGTACTGAACCATTGCAATATTTGTTCAGTTGTTTCTGAGCAACAATAAGCCTAAGGAAGGTTTGGGGAGCCCACAGTTTGGAACTCTGGATCTCTCCAAGGTAATTGCCAAGGACATGGCAAATTCCAGTCACTTGACAGGTGACTCCAGCCATGACAGGTGAGTCATGGTGGTGGAGGGCAAGCATGGGCTTGGGGGTGGTAATTCCCAGGACACAGTGTTTTGTGGGCTGGTGGCAACCAAATGGCTTCTGGCAACCAAATGGCTTGTGTACAAGTATCACCCTCACTCAGTTTATCTGGCCCAAGCCTTTATGTCTACATTTAAGAAAAACTTTCTATGACTTTAAGGATCCACCAGATTAAAAGTTGTATGAGCTTCCTAAGATTACCATAAAAAAAAAAAAAAAAAACCCACAAACTTGCTAGATAAAACTCCAGAAATCTATTCTTCCACAGTTCTGGAGGTCAGAAGTCCGAAATCAAGATCTCCTATTCTTTTCTGACTCTTTTTCATTACAGTAAGATGTTAAGCATCATTCCCTGTGCTACAGTAGCCCTTGTTTGTGTATTTTACGTATGAGAGTGTGTATCTCTTGTTTCCGCACTCCCAGTTTATTCCCCCCATCACTTTGTTAGCAATATGTTTGTTTTTTATGACTATGAATGTATTTCTGTTTTGTGAATAAATTCATTTGATTCATTTGCACTCTTTTCTTTTTGTCCATGCTGAGTGGCTTGTGTGATCTCTGTTCTCTGACCAAGGAATGAACCTGAGTCCTAGCCATTAGACCACCAGGGATCTCACTGTACAATTTTTTTGATTCCACATATAAGTAATATCATATATTTGTCTTTCTCTGACTTATTTCATTTAGTATGATCATCTCTGGACCCATACATGTTACTGTGAGTGGCATTGTTTTGTTCCTTTATATGCTGAGTGGTATTCCATTGTATGTATGCGTGTGTATGTATGTGTATATATATTTACAACAGCTATTGTAAATAGTGCTGCTGTGAACTTTGGGGTGCATATATCTTTTTGCATTGGAGCCTTCATCTTTTCCAGATATATGCCCTGAAGTGGGACTGCTGGATCATATGATAGCTCTATTTTCATTTTTTGGGAGAAACGCCATACTGTTTGTACCAATGTACATTCCCACCAACAGTGTAGGAGGATTCCCTTTTCTCCACACTGTCTCCAGAATTTATTATTTGTAGACTTTTTGACGGTGACCATTCTGACCAATGGGAGGTGATACCTCGCTATAGTTTTGAGNCACTTTATAAACTGCAATTTCCCCCTTATCCCTGAAGTCCTAACTTGAATCCCACATCTTTTTCTTACCCATCCTAACATGATCTCTGTCTCTGTCTAATTCGTAACTGAGTGTCTGTACAACTTATTTGGCAATTTATTCTACAATGCCTGGTGACACACCTAAGTACAGTCAGTCGCTCTGAAGCCTTATTTATACTAAGCCAGCAACCAACTCCTTAATAGGAGTTAAGTATTCACTCCATACCCTCAAACCTGGACTCAATAATAAAACAAGTGCTCATGTAAAGCAATGAATTGGTAAGGGGGGAAGAAATAGGTGACAGAAGTCACCTCGAATTTTCCAGGCCGAGGAGAGGCTCACCCAGACAGGTTATGCAATTCTCCTGCACTTCTTGCCTCAACATTCTGACCCAAAGTAAAGCTCATTCCAATCACATCAGCTCCTGAGACACAGCATTTTCTTTATTGCAAGAGCACCCATATTTCCTAGTTTACCTAAAACATGTCCAGTTTGCTCTACTTGTGTATTTCTTAAAAGTTCCCGTTTTTCACTCCCCAAAGTGAAAGGAGGGTAAATTGCATGCTTACCTTGTCTGCTGCTGCTTGCAGTTTCTTATTTATTTCTTAAGCTAAAAATCTACCCCACAGTTTAAAAGACTTGGTAGATGAAGATCGAAATTTCCAAGCAGGATGCAAATTTTGGCCCCTTCTTCTTGGTTTAATTAATAAAATTTATATGTGAGCCTAACCTTGAAAGATTAAAGGAAACATTTAATGTGCAGATAAAAACATTTGCTATTTATATGAGGCTTTTAAAAAGGCCATAAAGGGAAGTTTTTTATAGTGTTCATGTTTTCTTCAACTGCATTGAGAACTTTTTGGAGTACCATTATTCTTACTTTTTTGTACCTTTTCATCAAAGCATTTAAAATAGTACTCTGTACTAAGTGGGCATGCAATAAATATACTACTGTGAAACCACTGGGGGCCTGGAGATTTTAATTTGCTTTTTGATTAAGGGTGTCCTTCCTCTTGACTCCTACTATGTCATCACAGACATGTGAGGGGGTACTATTGATAGAGTGCTAAATGGGAAGTGGTATCACAAGAACCCAGTTGAATTAGAAGAGTCCCCTTCATGTTGTTGGCTCGGTTGTCCACAGATAGAGCTCATCTGAATTAGATGTGTCTGAAAACTCAATTACTCCAAATGGAAACATCTGGATCCCTTTTTCTCCCTTTATTCCTTTGTCCTGGTGACTCTGCCAGACAGTCCATATGCCTTGCTGGTTTGGAAGGAAATATATAAGGGCATAGTTAGAAGTGGGGGTAGCTGATGGAAATGTGTCCTTGCCTGCTTTTTCAGTCTCTGTGGTCACTTTCCTTCTCTAGCTGTTAGAATCACAGATTTTTATCAGAGTGAGAAGAAATGTTCGTGTAACTCCATCTTTTGTAGTAGAAGGAATTTCTACCCAGCAAAATTAATGAGCTACTCAAAAATACATATGCAATGATAGCGGAGCTGCACTAGAATTTTTTCTTTCTTGATTCTCAATCTAGAGCACTGTTAACCACACCAGATTCTAAATACTGTCTGGAAATTAGTTATTACCTCATTTCAATCTGTCTTACTAGTATTGGATTGATTTNGAATTTCTACCCAGCAAAATTAATGAGCTACTCAAAAATACATATGCAATGATAGCGGAGCTGCACTAGAATTTTTTCTTTCTTGATTCTCAATCTAGAGCACTGTTAACCACACCAGATTCTAAATACTGTCTGGAAATTAGTTATTACCTCATTTCAATCTGTCTTACTAGTATTGGATTGATTTAACCTATAGAAAACAACTGCTCATTTAAAAATTTTGAGTGTTATAAAAAATAAGAAAGATCCCCCCCCCAACTTTGCCTGATATCTTTAGTAGATGCTGAGGGATGAGACTGACTTACTTTTTTAGTGGAAGATATCAGCCAAATTCAAATAGATGTGTTTTTGTGTGTTCATAAGCTAGGACAGAATCAGAGAAAAAAAGTCTGACAAAGAAGATCGTGAGCCATCAAATACGTCTCATCCTTGCTCTCTAATTCTTTTCATAGAAAAAGAAAAGTTCTGGGAACAAAGAATAAGGAAGAGGTAGACATATATTTGACCTGTGGTTTTAACTTAGGAGAAGCAAAAAATAAGATCTCATTATAATTATATCTGTAGGGGATAGAGACAGTCCATTTAGATAAGCTGAGTATCTAGTTTTCTAAACTAAAAAGAACAGTTTTGATTCTTTGGGCAAATCATGACCTCATGCAGCAGAGAGGTTATAAGATACTACTGACCAAGAGAAGTGATTTTTATATAAGCCATCATACTCTAAAAATACTAAAAAAAAAAAAAATATGTTAACGTCTATTTAATCTTATTTTGGACATAAATTCTTATCTTCCCTTCATTCCAAAAAAAATGTTCAAAGTGACATTTCTGCTTCTAGCACACATTAGAAAATTATGTGAAAACACATTTGGTTCATGTACAATATTTTGAAAATCTTTATTGAACCAGTTACTCCAGGGTATAAACTGATCTCATCTCTACCTGCCTGAAGGCTCAAATATGATGCTGAGGTTGTAAAGGAGGATCATATGACAAAAGGAAATAAAATCTAGAGAGAACAGAGCTTGACAGAAAGGCTCCTTCCATTCAGCAAAAGAATAAGGCCAGTAAGAGTGCTTTGGGGTGGCAGTGGGGGAAGGCATAGAGGGACAGAGACAGGAGAGCCAAGAGGAGGTGGGACACGGGAGGCTGGTGCTGCTTCTCCAGTGTCTGACCTGGAGACTTGTGGAGAGGGGAGCTCGGGGGATGCTGAAAGTAAGAGTTCTGCATGCTGTGCCTCCCATTTGGTTGCCTGGGAGAAATCCACTGGGCAGGGTGTCCTATGCCAACATGGGTGGGCTCAGCAGCATAAAGAGAGTGGACAAGTCTGGCCAAAGGAAAGCATCATTTCCCTAGCTTTCAAGTGGATAACCCAAAAGATTCCACATGCTCCCACAAAGGAAGCAATGGAAAGGATGGTAAAGGTATGCATTGAGATCCAAAGCAGCCTGCCATGAGGCCCACCATGGTAAGAGGAAGGAGACCCCACAGAGAATTTGCAGGATGAACTACTGAGGCCCAGGAATCAGATGGAGGATATGGCAGATCCTCTTCATACTGTTCATGGGGTTCTCAAGGCAAGAATGCTGAAGTAGTTTGCCATTCCCTTCTCCACTGGACCACATTTTCTCAGAACTTTCCACCACGATCCCTCCGTCTGGGTGGCCCTGCACATCATGGCTCATAGTTTCATTGAATTAGACAAGGCTGTAAATCAAAGAAAGCAGGGAAAACCATTAGGCTAGTCAGGTATGATCTAAATCAAATCCCTTATGATTATACAGTGGAAGTGACAAATAGATTCAAGGTATTAGTTAGATCTGATAGAATGCCATAAGACCTATGGACAGAGGTTTGTAACACTGTATGATCAAAACTATACCCAAGGGAAAAAAATGCAAAAAGAGAAAATGGTTGTCTGAGGAAACCTCACAAATAGCTGAGGAAAGAAGAGAAGCAAAAGGCACAGGAGAAAAGGAAAGATATACCCATCTGAATGCAGAGTTCCAAAGAATAGCAAAGAGAGATTAGAAAGCCTTCCTAAGTGAACAATGCAAAGAAACAGGAAAACAATAGAATGGGAAAGACTAGAGATCTCTTCAAGAAAATTAGAGATACCAAGGGAACATTTCATGCAAAGATGGGCACAATAAAGGACAAAAAAGCTATGGACCTAACAGAAGTATAAAATATTAAGAAGAGGTGGCAAGAATACACAGAAAAACTATACAAAAAAAGATCTTCATGACCCAGATAACCACAATAGAGTGATCATTCACCTAGAGCCAGACATCCTGGACTGTGAAGTCAAGTGGGCCTTAGGAAGCATCACTACAAACAAAGCTAGTGGAGATAATGTAATTCCAGCTGAGCTATTTCAAATTCTGAAAGATGATGCTGTGAAAGTGCTGCACTCAATATGCTAGCAAATTTGGAAAGCTCAGCAGTAGCCACAGGACTGGGAAAGGTCAGCTTTCATTCTAATTCCGAAGAGGGGCAATGCCAAAGAATGTTCAAACTGTTGCACAGTTGCACTCATTTCACATACTAACAAGGTAATGCTCAAAATCCTTCAAGTTAGGCTTCAACAATATGTGAACCAAGAACTTTCAGATGTACAAATTGGATTTAGAAAAGGCAGAGTAACCAGAGATCAAATTGCCAATATCGTTGGATCACAGGAAAAAGCAAGAGAATTCCAGAAAAACACCTACTTCTGCTTCTTTGACTATACTAAATCATTTGACTGGGTGGATTACAACAAATTGTGGAAAATTCTGAAAGAGATGGGAATACCAGACCACTTGACCTGCCTCCTGAGAAACCTGTATGCAGGTCAAAAAGCAACAGAACCAGACATGAAACAATGGACTGGTTCCAAATTGGGAAAGGAGTATGTCAAGACTGTATATTGTCACTCTGCTTATTTAACTTCTATGCAGAGTACATGATGTGAAATGCCAGGCTGAATGAAGCATAAGCTGGAATCAAGATTGCCGGGAGAAATATCAATAATCTCAGATATGCAGATGACACCACCCTGATGGCAGAAAGTGAAGAGGAACGAAAGAGCCTCTTAATGAGGGTGCAAGAGGAGAGTGAAAAAGCTGGCTTAAAACTCACCATTCAAAAAACTAAGATCATGGCACCCAGTCCCATCACTTCATGGCAAATAGATGGGGAACAGTGGAAATTATGGAAACAGTGGCAGACTTTATTTTGGGGGGGGGCCTCCAAAATCACCTCAGATGGTGACTGTAGCCATGAAATTAAAAGACGCTTTGCTCCTTGGAAGAAAAGTTATGACTAACCTAGACAGCCTATTAAAAAGCAGAAACATTACTTTGCTGACAAAGGTTTTTAGTGTATGCTCAAGGCTATGGTTTTTCCAGTGGTCATGTATGGATGTGAGAACTGGACAATAAAGAAAGCTGAGCACTGAAGAATTGATGCTTTTGAACTTTAGTTGGAGGAGACTCTTGAGATCCCTTGGACTACAAGGAGATCCAACCAGTCCATCCTAAAGGAAATCAGTCCTGAATATTCATTGGAAGGACTGATGTTGAAGCTAAAACTCCAATACTTTGGCCATTTGATGAGAAAAGCTGACTCATTGGAAAAGACCCTGATGTTTGGAAAGATTGAAGGCAGGAGGAGAAGGAGATGACAGAGGATGAGATGGTTGGATGGCATCACAAATTCAATAGACATGAGTCTGAGTAAACTCTGGGAGTTGGTGATGGGCAGGGAGGCCTGGCATGCTGCAGTCTGTGGGGTCACAAAGAGTTGGACACGACTGAGAGACTGAATTGAACTGAACTGAGTGCAAACTGAGCAAGATCCATGTGGTTGCAAAGAGTCGGACACAACTTAGCAACTAAAACAACAACAATGGCAGACCCTCAACAAAGTCTCCATGAAGCACCTAGATGGGATTAAGGAAGCAGAACGGGGAGACTTGGTCCTCCCAAGGTGGGAAATACGAAGAAAGGAGCAAGTATGTGTTCATAAGCCACAGATTTCATGGTGGACACCGGAAGGACACTCACTATTCATATCTGAGATGGTATGAGTTCAACTTTGTAAGCACTCAACATATAGTTATTCAATATTTGGTAGCATACAGTTTTTGGTCTTAAAGGTAGGATAAAAGTCCTAGCTGATTCAAAGTTGCAAGGCTCCCATCTACTGGTAATTTGCTCAAATTTCAGGCACATGATTCTTGAAATTGTTGACAATTTAAGAAGAGCCAAATATAATTCATATACAGTGACAAAGAACATCATAATTTCTCAAAATTGCTCAAAATTCTTGTTGATGTTCAAATGTCAATTGACAATTTCTAGAGAAGCGTATAGAAATATGAAACAAAGATTTCATTTTCAAGTTGTTTTCAGTATTACAAAAATTCCTTCATCTTGGAGATCATTGTTAGAGAAAATACATACATAGGGGGTGGAAAGGTAATAAAAACATTTTGAGAGGAAAACCTGTAAGCACTGATTATCCTCCAAGAATTTTAATGGAAAAAGATAAAAAATAATCATGTAGTCCTACTCAGCACTATCTCACAGAAATATAATAAGCCACATATGTATTTTATTTTATTTTTTAATTTAATTTTTTTATTATTTTTTACTTTACAATATTGTATTGGTTTTGCCATATATCACCATGAATCTGCCATGGGTGTACACCAACGAAACCAGAATTAAAAGAGATACGTGTACCCCAATGTTCATCGCAGCACTGTTTATAATTAGCTACATATGTATTTTAAATTTTCTAGTGGTCACATTTTAAAAATAGGTGACTATGGGGAAAGCGTGACTCGGCCAAGCACTTGGACTTGGCTCCTTCATTTCCAACATGGAAGAAACTTACACTGATACTCTGGACCCTGAAAGGCTATTACAATGTCCCTATGATTAAAAAAAAAAAAATCAGATATGTGCCTGCAGATTTCCTTATCATCTTATCAAGTACAAAAAGAATAATTCTGATTATTTAAAAAATCTGGCTATCTGCCCCTTCAGTGCTTACCATCAGGTTCCTCTGGCTGAAACCAGGTATATGTCAAGCTGTGATGACAAAAGCTGTATTGAGCAGGATGTAGTCATCCAGGAACCTTGGATAAGAGACTCTGACCAAGACCACATAACAGGTGCCCTCCTCACCATGAACACAGGGATAAAGATTTGTAGGAACAGACCAGCACCCCATTTGTCTGGAGGCACGGCCAACTACTGTGGTAACCACAGCCCTGCCAGCCAAGCAACATTGTTATGGAGCCTAAGAGTAACCTGGCTTCAGGCCTGCAAGTTCCCAAGCCTCTGCCATGGAAAAACAATGGAAATGCATAGTAACTGAGTATCTATCTCATCAAATGTGAGGCCCTTGCTTCTTCCTGCTAGGGCGGGTTCTTCATTTTTTTCCTCCTAATCTAATTATAGAAAGATAAATTATCTGTTACTTTCAAAGTAACAAGTATCTTTTCTTTCTCCCCCTCTATGAGTGCTTACTCATTTGATGCAAGAAAGAACCCTCATGCTCAGAACTGTTTCAAATCAACCATCATTACAGATAACTTGAAGAAAAAATTAAAAATAAGAAGCAAAAAGAAATGAATAAAGGTAGTCTCAATAGTAAAAAAAAGGACAATGTCAGGCAGATTCTTATTTTCTGGGTACATGCTCAGGAAATTCCAGGGGGAAACTCCGAGACTTGCCCATCGAGTCTGCCACATGACCTTGTCACGGGTGGGAATACTCACGCTGGCTCCTGGCAGCAGGCATATTCGGGTTTCCTTATTTTTTGGGTGTAGATGCTCAGGGAAACTCAGGGGGAATCTCTGAAATCCGAATCGCCTTGCCCATCGGATTTCTGCCACGTGACCGTGTCACGGGTGGGATTCCCACACTGGCCTCTGGCAGTAAGGTATCTAAAATATTTCTCATTTCAGGTATAATCAGTATAAAAATTATTAATGAGATATTTTATAGGTTTTTTCATACTAAGTCTTCAAAATCCATTATACATTCTACACTTAGAGTATATCTCAACATGGATGCTAAATATTCAGTGGTTAAAGTAAAATCCAGTCCTACCAAAATAATAAATTTGCGTTTAACAGAAAAATTTTACCCTGATACCTTCTATTTTAATGTTAAATACATAAAATTTTTAAATACTTAAAATTTTGGTTTCTTAGTCACATTAGCCATATTTCAAGTGCTCAACTTGAATGGCTAGTAAATACTCTCTTATACAGCAAATATCCAAGTTGATAATTAGCACAGGTACAAAACTGATGGACACTGAATGAATGACTGAATAACTTGTCTGAGTTCCACAGTTTACTAGCTGCTTCTTTCATATTTTTACACTGAACAATCATCTGGGACCAATTGGATATGAGAGGAAAGAGAGAAAGGAGCCAAAGAGTTTGGGAGGAAGCCATAAGGAAAATTAGAGTGCCATGGGCACAATCAGAAACACTGAGAAGGAAGACTTGGTTCAAAAGGGAAAATAATGAATATCGGAGCTCTGAAAGTTCCCTGCTGTGAGGAATATAGCTCCTAACAAAGCTCCCAGTGATCATCAGTAGCACCAACAGAATCTACCATCACAATTGCTCATACCTCTTGGTCCACACTGTCCAATGGCTACATATAATCCTGTCCTATCTGGTCTGAAACCGAAGTCAAACTCCAGCTGTACTGTGCTTGGTTCTGTTAGTCTGATCCATGATTCTCAGGATGTTCATCTGAATTTCACACCTACCTGTTTTCTCATAGATACTCTGAACCCTGAATTTCAACTGCTACCTGTTCTGCTCTTCCTAGTGCCCTCCTGCCATCCTCAACCACAGCCTTTTGCTTCTGACCTTCTTCTAGTCTATGCCCCTGACTTTTGTTATGCCCAGCCCTATCCATCTCTCTCCCTCTTTTTTTTTTTTTTTTTTTTTGGCCAAGTAACATGGCATATAGGATGCAGGATCTTAGTCCCCCAACCATGAATCAAACCCATGCCTCCTGCAGTGGAAGCAGGGGGCATCAATTCACTTTTTAATTTTTAACATTATAGAACAAAACTGAAATCTATTAATATTCTATGCTTAAATTTCTTAGAGACAAACAGAAATAAAATTCATGAACCAAAAACTGAAAACAAACAAAAAAACAGGGAAAAGTTTATAAAAACTAAATATGGATCTGAGCATTAACAGCTGAACAGAGAATGTGATTTTCAAGTGATAACAAGTCCAAGTCGCAGGCATGACTTGGACTTCAAGTCATGTCTATGATACCAGTTCACCTGGATACCTCTGTATCTGTGATAGGCAACCTCTCAGATGACCCTCAATGATCTTCACCTCCCAATATCTATGTTCTGATAATGCCCAACAGAAGACAGCAAAAGTGATGGACTATAACTTCCTCTGACAACCTTCCTCTTGGATTCTCTTTCTCACTTTCTCACTCACTTATTCTGAACAAAGCCAAATGCTGCGTCACAAGCTGCCCTACAGAGAGGTCCACATGGCAAAGAACTAGGAACATCTCAGACAAACAATCCATGACGAATTTTGGAAGGAGTGCATTTGGAAGCAGAACCCCCTCTAGTCAAGCCTTCAGGCGAGACTTGTGCTCTGGTCAACATTTTGATTGCAGCCTTGTGAGATACCTTGGGGTTTTCCAGGTGGCTCAGTGGTAATGAATCCACCTGGCAGTGCAGGAGCTGCAGAAGACACAGGTTCAAACCTCGAAGCAAAGACAACTAGGTAAGTCACATCCAGATCTCTAACCTACAGAAACTGTATTTTTAAACTAAGTTTTAGAGTAATTTGTTACATAGCAAGAGATAACTAATACAGCCTGGAACCCTAGTTTTCTTATAGAAAACTCATGTAATCTATCCTATCTACAATGAATTGAATTTTGGACATTTCAAGTGATCACAAGATATTCAAACCAGAATGTGCACAAGATATTTGGTACAACAGACCTGGAGCCTAAGGAACGGTTAGCATCCAGGTTAAAAAAGGAAGTCGTGACAGTGTGTTGACTGTCTTCGAAGACTTTGAATGTAAATATGAAGCATTTGTCAAATGGATGAGGGGAATAATTCATTTCTTCCCTTGTGAGTCTCACTTGGCAGAGAGAAGGGAGCTCATGAGAAACATTTGAGGAGATTTCCAAACATATCCACAGCCTCACCTTTCCCCTTTAAACCAGACTTAAATCAGAATCTCCAGGAAAAAAATCCAGTCATGTACATTTTTCTAAGTTCCAAGAGAGTAGAATTTAGAAACACATTAATCTCTTATACAGAACTCCATACGGGCCAGATCTGTTACAGGTTCAATATAACCAAATTTTCCAGAAGGCCTCCATTATAACACAAGCATTTCTTTAACAAGCTTGCATCATAGCACAGAACTGTACCATAGTTGATAGCATAAGTCACCTTCTTTTGTATTAAAAGTATCTTCTAAAAATGAATTACAATGATCAGTGACTTACGCACAGGAAGTTCTTTTAATATCTCACCTGGTCTCTCACTGAGGCAACGAGAAATTTGAAGTTTCATTGTGATAGCCTTGAGGATCTGTAAATTATTTCTAGGTGCCTAATAGAAATTATAGAAATTATATTTTTACCAAGGATAAAAGCTACAGGCTAACTAAAGTGTCATGCCTTTAGTTAAACAGAAATTAATCACTATACCTATTATTAGCATATTATTAATGACTATTATCATATGTTAATTAGTATAAAGATGGACAGTTAATGACCTGTCTCTTATACACATCTTAACAAGTCCAAGTCGCAGGCATGACTTGGACTTCAAGTCATGTCTATGATACCAGTTCACCTGGATACCTCTGTATCTGTGATAGGCAACCTCTCAGATGACCCTCAATGATCCTCACCTCCCAATATCTATGTTCTGATAATGCCCAACAGAAGACAGCAAAAGTGATGGACTATAACTTCCTCTGACAACCTTCCTCTTGGATTCTCTTTCTCACTTTCTCACTCACTTATTCTGAACAAAGCCAAATGCTGCGTCACAAGCTGCCCTACAGAGAGGTCCACANGGACTGATGTTGAAGCTGAAACTCCAATACTTTGGCCACCTGCTGTGAAGAGCTGACTCATTGGAAAAGACCCTGATGTGGGGAACGATTGAGGGCAGGAGGAGAAGGGGACGACAGAGGATGAGATGGTTGGATGACATCACCAACTTAGTGGACATGGGTTTGGGTGGACTCCGGGAGTTGGTGATGGACAGGGAGGCCTGGCGTGCTGCGACTCAGGGGGTCGCAAAAAAGGCAGACAGGATTGAGTGATTGAACTGAATTAATGTCAAAAATTCTTTAAGAGTGAAAATAGCTGGAAACAACTTAGTTGGAATAGTTGGAAACAATTAGGTAGAACCTTCCTGGTAAAACGTGAGAGCAGACTCCTTACTCCATTCCTTCACCCAAAACAATTTTACAAACATTATTATGAGCATTGTGCTAAAGGTTTGATGGAAACACTAGTGCATATACAGAATTTTTATTCTCAAAGGCTTACACGACAGTGGGAAGACTCAGGGACTAGTTGTTAAGAATTTGTAGACTGGAGCCTGAGTGCCTGTCTTCAAACACAGTCCCCAACTTTCAATAGACATATAATCTTGAGTAAGTTACTCAATAAGTTACACATATTATTATATGTGTCTCCATTCTCTCATCTGTAAAGGGTAAATAACAATGCTATATATATATTCATAAAACAATTGGGAGGATTAAATTATCACTGTGGTCTGGCACTATCATCCAGATAACTCTTTGTACTGGGGGCTGTCCCATGTTTTGCAATATGTTTATAGCAGCCTTGACCTCAATCTGCTAGCCCAACCCTTTCTATCCTTCCCAACCCTAATCCTTTCTATCTTTCCCAACAATGAGAGCCTTCAGATATAGCCAAATGTCCCCTGGGAGTAAAATCACACAGCTGATTGAGAACCACTGATCTAATACATATTAAGCGTTCAACATGTACTAGCTGTTACTGTATTTAATCATAAGCTAATTTTGAAGGATAAGAGAAGAGATTTCTCATAGGAGGTAACTCTTGCACTGCCATTTATTAGAAAATGCCACCTATAAAAAGCATGCAATACAATGTTTTGCCGACATTAAACCAGTCAACGGTAACCTCTCTCTTTCCTCCCCAATCTTTAATATTGACTTGAAGTGCAGTCCCTCTCAGAATACCTTTTTAACTTTATTGCCAAGGACTTCATTTTTAATTTCATTTTTATTTTTCCCTTTCTAGCCTATTAGCCAACTCTTTCAACCTCAGTTAATCTTATTGCAGGTCATTTACTTGGAGGAACGGTTTCTTACATGGAATAATGTAAGAAATAGAATAAATCCACTCCTGATGTGATGTTCCTGTGCCTGCCTATATTACTATAAGAACTGAAAAGTGGCTACAACAGAAAGCATTTTTGTGTTCATTTATTTCAATTACTTTCTGTTGAAAATCTTCCTAAGGTACATTAAATGTTTGCTTTGCTTTAGGAACTACAAACCGATGCCGGTAACAGATACTATCTTTAATGATTGACAATCATCCTGGTGCTTTGGCATCACTGTTCTGAGCATTGATTCTTCTTAGATGTGTAAGACTGGGATGCTGAGCACAGAATATATATCTGCTGTTCAAGGTTCAGATTAGTTATGCCTATTTAAAATTACAATGAAATATTGCGTTCCCTAAATTATATCTTAGGGGCATCACTCAAGTGAATATTAAACTCTGACAAAACATAAAGGAGATTAAGAAAGGGGTTGTGTTTGGGAGAATTTTAATTTTCCAGTCCCTTGAAGTCAGACCTGGTCTTCATTTGAATTAACTAATGAACTGTGAGTGGAAGTAACACGTCTCACTCTCGAGCAGAAACTTTCAAACCAGCGTGTGGTTCACATCACTGTCTTCTTTTCCTGTTCCAAGAGACTAGAAATATTAAAAACTGCTCCATTAGTCTGGGTTTCAGAGTAAAGACAACATGAAACAACTGACTTGAGGTGGGTTTACATCAAGAATAATACATAAATTTTCAGTGCTGTGTTTGTTACCACAGCATAACTTAGTATATGCTGACTGATACATGTAATAATGGTGATACATTAATTTAATACTTTCTGCATCCTCTCTGTATATATTCCAGGTACGAGAGTAGACATTTGTAAATTTTGAAAAAAAAAAAAAACAAGAAGAAGAAACACCTCTCTGAGGGAGCTTACAGTAGAATGGGATGAAAATACCTATTACCTAGAGAATTAGATTACTTGTAAATTGCTTTCTATTCTTGTTCCCGAATCCAAAATTCAGTACTTCTGTCACAAAGCAGAGAAGATGAAGCATTATGTGAGCAGGAAGGAAAACTTGGAGGCTGGGCAGATCTATGACCCTAATTAACAAGGTGGTGGTTATCTTTTCTTTTGACATCCACAATCCTCCCAAGGAACAAAGATAAGCATAGTGCAGCTTCTATGTCCAACTGCAGTGGAAAAGCCATGAGAGATTGTCAGGAAGCATTCTCTCTAAACATCCCTGCAGAGAAAGCAGAACCCACTTGGCAGCCAACACTTCAGCTCTGAATGAGAGCTGTGGTTCCCTAGAATCCTTGCTGCCGACTGCACCCCGCAGAATTGCTCTGCTGGGTAATCAAACACTGCTGTGCATCACAGGGCCTGGGAGGCCTGGTAAAGGAACACCACAGGAATACAAGGACCACTTTATTATCTGGCTGTGGCCTGCCTTTGGTTTTCCAAGGAGTCTGATGTATGGAAATGAAGCCATTGAGACCAGCATGATTTGGGTCTGATGGCCGTCCTCCTCTCCCCTAACAGGAGTAGGCAGCGTTTTATGAGCCTCGTAAAAGAGTTTATGAGGCTTTGATGGGAAGTTGGCAGCCCAGGCTGCCTACAATGACCTGATGAAAAACAGCTCTTCTCTACACCTACTTGAAAGGTTTATGGTTGCGGCTATTTACTCAGAACCCAGGCAGGGCCTGGCCAGGGAAGTCAAAGAGATGGGCCTTCAGAAATGAAGGTGGAGGAAAAACTTAGCTCTGACATTCCAGAATTCAGAAAGGCATCTGTACCCAGCAGGGATGCTGAACCAAAATCCTGGGGAGACTGAGAAAGCTTACTTCACTAAGCACATTTAGCGATACTTTCTTTCCCCTTGACCAAATGATCACTCCCCTCCTCTCACTTCACACTAGGACACTTTTGGTTTGATAAACTAAGAGCGCAGGCTTTGAAGTCATGGAACCTGACTTAAATTCTCCCCCATGGCTTACTAGCTTTATGGCTTTAAGCAAGGTATTGAATCTCTCTGATCCTCTGGTTCCTACTCTTGCTTAACAAAGAGTAAATAAGATAATGTTGATAAAGTTCTTAAAACAATGTCTGGTACACAATGATCTTTTAAGAATTAATGGCCTTCACTAGAAGATCTAGTTTTGAGACTCAGTTCCACCTTAGGCAGTTCAATTAAACTGACCGATTCTAAGTATTCCCACTGGCCACATAAAAGGAATGGCATTGGGATGAGGAAATAAAGATTTTGTATGTGAACATGGTTCATAAGTTTAAAGTGAAATATAAGAGATCATGCAAATTCTGAAAAAGTACATTCTTAAATAATAATAGTGGTAATTAATGATCAAATAATATCATGTGCCCCAAGTATCAGAGCCCCTTCTAAGCATTTTAGATGTATTATTAATGTATAATTCTCATTACATGGCTATGAACTACATATTTTATGAGCTCTCTTCTATGGAGGAAACTGAGGCACAGAGAAGCTAAAGAACTTGCCTGAGGTAAAGAGTAAAACTCATGTAATCTGACTCTTTTATCCTGTCTATATTAATTTTCTATAATTTCTATAAATGTTTTCAAAGTTAGATAAACACTTTCAAATTGTCAGATATGCAGATATGTGTTTTCCTTTATGAACAGATGACTGGTTCTATGTATGTGGTAAGGGCAACTACAGCTAATCCCACTGAGAGAAAATGTGTGGTTTATAAAAATTTATTTATCTTTTACTGATTCTTTTCACCAATATTGACTGAGTGCTTCCAGTGTGGTAGGTACTAAGGTATGGCAGACAATGGAAAATGTCTCTACGTATCTATCAAGATGTCTGTATCTACAACATTTAGTGTATTCATACAATCTGACTGAATTCAACCTGGTTTCCAACACAATCACTCTAATTAACTTCATTATCAAATGTATCACACTCTAGTCACTTACTCCAATGTTTGTGCATGTCCACCAGTCATGTATGGATGTGAGAGTTGGACTATAAAGAAAGCTGAGCGCCGAAGAATTGATGCTTTTGAACTGTGGTGTTGGAGAAGACTCTTGAGAGTCCCTTGGACTACAAGGAGATCCAACCAGTTCATCCTAAAGGAGATCAGTCCTGGGTGTTCATTGGACTGATGTTGGACTGATGTTGAAGCTGACACTCCAATACTTTGGCCACCTGATGCGAAGAGCTGATTCATTGGAAAAGACCCTGACGCTGGGAAAGATTGAGGGAAGGAGGAGAAGGGGATGACAGAGGATGAGATGGTTGGATGGCATCACCGACTCAATGGACATGAGTCTGGGTACTCTCTGGGAGTTGGTGATGGTGTGCTGCAGTTCATGGGGTGGCAAAGAGTCAAACATGACTGAGAGACTGAACTGAACTGAACTGATGCATGTGTTTCCATCATACCAATCTTATTCAAAGGCTTTTGTTTACCACCTTTAATTTAAAATTTCCACTCCCTCAGCTCATAAAATGACACTTTCCCCCTCTGGAGACTGGTTTTCATAGGCTCATTTTCCTCCCCAAGCCATTAAACTTGAAACATTCAATGACTTCCCCATGTGTCATATTCAAATGCTATGCCCTAGCATTCAATACCGCTCAAGATCAAATTCCATATAGTTCTGAGGTTTACCTCTCACTACTTCCTTCATTCAGGAAACCATCCAACATTTCTCACTCTTCATTATTTTCCCTATCTCTGTATGATTATCCAGTTTGTTCTCAGAATTAACTACCTTCCCCATTTACTGTTGGATTCAAGGCATTCTTTCCACCTCAGACGCAGCCACAGCTAGAAGCAGCATTTCCTTCTCTGCACCCCAGTGACAATTTACCGTGACTCTCTCGAGACACTAACTATACATTGGCCTTGATGACAGCCCATTCTACAGTTGTCTTTTAATCACCAGAAAAGTGTAAATACTTTCAGAGCATGAATTAGGTCTTCATCACTATGTTCATTCACAAGTCTAGCATAGATATGTATTCAAGGTAAATGATCAGTATTGTTGAATGGGTGATTGGTTGGATGGGTGAATGATGGTCACAGGCTCACATAACTCATAAGCTAATATTTCTTCTAAAGCCTATGTTTTATGATATTTAAGATAAGAATTAGTTATAATACCCTAACTGGCTGCAATATTTTCATTATAGAAAAATATTCTTAGTTTCTAATATGAACAATATTATAGAAAAAAAAACAAGCTTTAAATACAAAAAAGTGTTGCTGGCAAAACTGGATTGAACTCTGAGATTCAGCACATTATGCCTTGGCTACACCACTGTGAGTCTCCAGTGCCTGTATTTCCCCTCTTGACTCTAATGTGAAGTTAAACAGAGAGTCTCTAAGTGGCTTTCCACCTCAAGGAATATCTAAATCTATCTTGCATCCTTCTATGGATAATTTGGATCCAAAATATTATACTTCTCCAAACAAGAAGAAATTAAAGAGTGAAATCCCATGGCACATCATTAACAAAGCCATTTGCCATAATTGCTGGGAATAACGGAGGGTTCATACCTACCAGTGGGTTATTTTAGAGGAAATTCTGGACACGATATTTAGAAAGAAAATAATGTCAGCTACCAACAGTCTCTGCCAATTCTAAAATTCTAGTTTTGTGTAGGAGCCTTAAATTATACTAAAAAGTGAATTGTAATGAACACTTATTCTTAGGATATATTGGTACATCCAGATACACCTCTCCATATGTGTATATATGTGCATATGCATCTGTGTGTACATATACATATATATTTCACATATGTATATACTATGTATGCATATATACCAATATATTCACATATACATTTATATATATATAGTATGAAACAGTCAAGGAATAAAGCTTTAAAGAAACAAAAAGAACAAGAAAAAATACAAAAATTCCATGGCAGGAATGGAACTAACTCCACTGAGTTGACATAAAACAGTTTTTCCATTTAGGTAGTGTAAAGACAAAGGAAATGAACCCTTTTGAAGATATTCATCATTACTCTGCTGGTGAAGCCATCACTCTGTACTTGTCAACAAGGAGTGCAGAGCTAAGATGTGATGGATTAGCAATGAATATGCTCTCTGCTATGTCCATTATTTTATTAGATTCCTCTATGCCCTAAATTATTCCTAAATAAAACCAAATAAAATAATACAAAATGATAAAGTAACCTTTTCTTCTTTTTTCCTAAAAGCATGTGCTGGGAAACTACATTAGCATGAGAGCTTTTGACTCATCTCCACTTAACTCATTTGTCAAGTCATTCTCAAGTCAATGTGACCAAAGAAGGAGGGATGAGTGGGAGAGTCAATCTTCAATTTATTTAGGTTCAAGCACAGCTACCTCATTTTTCTTAAAATATAAAAATCGAAAGAACTGCAACAACTATGATCAGAAACGAGTTACGGGCACTATAAGTAAGAATGTATTCAACTAGTTTTTTTTTTTTTTTTCCCCCCTAGAAATACTAAAAAGCTTAATTTGTTTGGACTCAAACATTGTTGAAGGGGAAAACCTTGGGACTGCTAATATGTTAATGTCCATTATATACTAGATCTTTTACAAATGTTATCAGGGATTCTCACAACTCTGTAAGACCAATCCCTTTCCCCCTTTATAACAGATGGTGCTACAGAAAGCAATGTTCTAAGTAACATGTTGGTAGAAACACAAGATGAGCCTGGTGCTCTGTCTGTCCCAAAGGCTACAGTCTAGGCTTCATACTAACACCCTTTGTTTCATCAATTACTGTACATTTCAGTTTAATTTTTTTACTTATCGAATTATGTTTCACCTTACAACAAGAGATAACAAGGTTGAGACATTTTGACTTTAAATTCATAGATAGGCAAGCTAAGTCTCAAAAACTTATTTGTCTAAACTCATTCAACTGTAAGTATTGCATTACAGTTTGAATACTAAGACAAGTATTCAGCTATCTGATTTTAAAGCTGCTGTTGCTGCTGCTGCTGCTAAGTAGCTTCAGTCGTGTCCGACTCTGTGCGACCCCATAGACAGCAGCCCACCAGGCTCCCTGATCCCTCGGATTCTCCAGGCAAGAACACTGGAGTGGGTTGCCATTTCCTTCTTCAATGCATGCAAGTGAAAAGTGAAAGTGAAGTCGCTCAGTCGTGTCTGACCCTCAGCGACCCCATGGACTGCAGCCCACCAGACTCCTCCATCCATGGGATTTGCCAGGCAAGAATACTGGAGTGGGGTGCCATTGCCTTCTCCGCTAGTTCTTCCTAAAGTAGAGCATACTATAGTTCTGTATACTTCCTGTATTCATACTGTAGTTCTTCCTAAAGTAAGCATACTGTAGCTTACTCCATGTAGCAAGCTAAGTTATCAAGACAAAACACTGCATATGTTTTTATTCTTTAATACATGGTCCCAGTTTGAAATAGCATATTAGAATTACACACACACAAATACTGAACTATAATTACTTTAATATGCATTATATATTGAAATGTATAATTTTTCATTAACATAGAGATTCCCAGCCAAACTGCTCTACTGTAGGAAAGCTGAGTAAAGAATAGCAGAAACTCCTCCAGCCAAAGAAAATTGCATAAACACAAAAAACACTAATAGCTGTGCTCTGTAAAGGCGTAAGCTTGTTTTTGCTTGATTGAACTAGAACAGCATTTTAATGGAATAACCTTCATTTGACATTTAGCTAACTGCTATTTTGTGGAATCACGTTTCATTATGAAATGAGAGCCAATCTTAGTGATTGCAGTACCAGTTATTATAAAAATGTTTCTTATTTTCTTCTCCCAATCAATAGTCTTCAATTCCTATTCTAGGATTTGTTTTCCTGCTTTTGATTTTAAGGAGGAGTAAAAAAGGGACATGTAACTACCCCAAAGGCATTATTCTGAGAAAGGATATTGCTTTATAATCCCCACACATACATTCGCACATTTTTTTAAACTTAGAACCATCACTTAAAGATAACTAGTATTTTTCCTTAAATGAAAGAAGAAATTGAAGTCAAAAGTATCTGGAGACTTTCTCAAAGTCGCATAGCTAGGGAATAGCCAAGATGAGAGTCAAAACTCAAATCTAGTCATGTTCTGTCCACTGTACCATTTCTTAACACTGATAAGACCTAGAAGATGCTAAGAGAAATTTCATCAATATCAGGTAGAATCTGAAGTCCAAGGGGTTTCTTTGGGAGTTCAATCCAATTGTGTTTCTAGTTGTAAAATCCATTACTCTTTTAGTCTCAGCTCATTAGAGCTGGAAGAAACTGCAGAGAATGTTCACTAGTGAAGTATTGTTTAGTCCTCTTGTAGATCAGAGACCATAGTAGATCCTCGAGATACAAGGATGAATAAGATGCAACTCCTGGCTCTAAATAGCTAATTAAGATGCTAATTATCTGCACAATGAATAATACCTGATTTTGCCACCAGGCACAGGAAAGGGAGGGATTCACAGAGAACCTGACACTTTAGTTGGTATTTTCTAAATGTGTACATGTTCATTAAGGTGGAATGGAGGAGTGAAGAGACAGTGGATGGCTAGAGAACTAGTATAACAAAAGGCTTGGTCACTGCTGCTAAGTCGCTTCAGTTGTGTCCGACTCTGCGCGACCCCATAGACAGCAGCCCACCAGGCTCCCCCGTCCCTGGGATTCTCCAGGCAAGAACACTGGAGTGGGTTGCCATTTCCTTCTCCAATGCATGAAAGTGAAAAGTGAAAGTGACATCGCTCAGTCGTGCCCAACTCTGAGCGACCCCATGGACTTTAGCCTACCAGGCTCCTCCATCCACGGGATTTGCCAGGCAAGAGTACTGGAGTGGGGTGCCATTGTAGACTTGGAGAAACTACAAATGGTACCACCTGACTTGGAATTTAGCATGTGTGGACAGAGAGAGATGGAGAGAGAGAGAATGTGTGTGTTGGTGTGTTGGTACTGGCAATGGAGAGCTGGCTATCTCTAGCCCATTGAGATACAAATCAGAAAAGAGTACCCCCTAACTGAACCAGATATTTGTAGCCACTCTCCCCTAGGTAGTTGTTGTACAGTCACTCATACCTAATGCGGAAGCCTTGAAATAGAGAATGCAAAAGAGAAATGATTGAAGATACAGTGGAGCCATTTGGGGTCTGAACTGGACTTCTTCCCACGGTATGTGGAGCCATTAAAGAATTTTACAAAGGAGTAAAACCAGCAGCAGAGAGAAGGCGAGGATGATAGGAATTGCAGTGAGGTCTAAGTCATACCTTATAAACTCCCTTTTCAGTAATTGCCTTCATGTTTTCTCTAGAGATAAAGGGAATTAAAATAGTCATTGAAGGACCATTTGTGCTCTTCTACAGCTTAAAAATCTCTTTTATCACTTTAATCACAAAAGAACTCAGGGTTTGTTTCCCTTTCTCCTGCCCTTAATTTAGGAATCAAGTTTTGAGGTAGGAGTGGAAATTTACTTACCAACCTGGGATCAGATCCAGACCAATGTGTTGACCTCAGTTCTCCTATCTCCCAGAGATGTCCAGCACAGTATCTGGTCTCTGGATAGCCTGTGATGATGTCTACAGAAATGTAGTCCTTACCATCTGATTCTTTTAGGTATCTTGTCATACCTATTTAATTAATAAATATTTGCTGCTGCTGCTGCTAAGTCGCTTCAGTCTTGTCCAACTCTGTGCGACCCCATAGACAGCAGCCCACCAGGCTCTGCCATCCCTGGGATTCTCCAGGCAAGAACACTGGAGTGGGTTGCCATTTCCTTCTCCAATGCAAGAAAGTGAAAAGCGAAAGTGAAGTCACTGAGTCGTGTCCATCTCTCAGCGACCCCATGGACTGCAGCCTACCAGGTTCCTCCATCCGTGGGATTTTCCAGGTAAGAGTACTGAAGTGGGGTGCCATTGCCTTCTCCAAAATAAATATTTAGGGGTATCTAATATATACTAAGCATAAATATACAGTAATAAGCACAATAGGCAGAAATGCCTGCCTGACTGCATTTACGTTCTACTTACTGTACATATCTGTGCTGTAGCTTCTAATGCTAGGACCCAAGTTTCTGCCTCTATGTCCTTCTCATCTCAACCCCAGGCCTCCATTTATCTGGGAGTCCACTTAACTTCATTTAGGTACCTTATTTAGTCACATGCAAACTACTTCCCGTGCATCAGAACACATCGACACCTATTAATGTAATTTTAAAATTTCCCCAGGCTGTGCCATTATGAGCAGAGAATAATGCTCCTCTGAAGCCGTTCAATTCCCCTTTCTCTGGCCGACACTCCAGAAGAGAGCTTTCTATGACCTCTTTCCTTGCCACTGTTTCCTTATGTTGTGTCTAACATCTTCAATCTCGTGATCTAGTCTTAATAGAAAAAGCTATAGCTATTTAAAGAGGAAATATATTAAGAAATATAATGAAAATATTGTCTTTATTAAACAATGATCGAGCGTTAAGTTCATCATGGCCAAATTAACACAGGAGTCATGAGTGAGGATAAATTTAGGGCAAAACTCACACAGACTGATACGTGGAAGGTAATGTAGTTGTAACACTGCAGATGAAGTCCAAGTATCTTTCTGGGTAACTGGAGGCATTATTCACAACCACAGAGAACAAAAGGAAAGACCCTCAGTTTTGCAAGACAATCGTGAGGTATTTGTGGAATATTTGATTGAAGATGTATATCAGTGCTTCAAAAACTGGGCTGAGGATCCACATGTGTAAACCCTTAGCACAGAAATGGTATTTGAGGCCATGGAGAAATCATCTCATTCAGCCCCCCCTTCCCCACTTTCACTAACTCATTTCACAGTTTCAAAATCTGAGTCACAAAGAAGCTTACTCAGTGACATGTTCACGGTCAAATGGCCATTTTTTGGCAGAAGCAAACTAAACTTTTCCTCACTCCCAGTCCAGCAATGAGGTTCAAGATAAGTTAGGAAGATAATGTTTCAGAGGAAAAGAGATGAAAAAGGAAACAAGATCTACACACTTCAACCAGAATGTTAGGCTCAAAGATATTACACAAATGAAAGAATTTTAAAGTTAAACTAGCCCTGGATGAATTGTTATGTGTGCTTCCTGAAACACCTGCCCCATTTACTTGTCATTAAAGTTAATTCATTAAAAAACAGAGCAGCCCCCAGGGCAAGAGATCCTTTGCATAAATTAGGTGTGAGGGACAAAAAGCACGTTTGAGATGTCTTAATAGGAAAGCGTAGAAATGTTGGTTTGCTGCAGAACTGAATAACTTCCTAGAACAAACTCTTTAGAGTCTGTGGTTGTGTTTTTATAAAATGAATAAAAATGACTGCCCATAAAAAGGACAGCACACCCTAGGGGAAACAACTGCTTATCCCCCACCAGCAGTTCGCAAACATCTAAGCAGTCGGTTTTTCTGAAAAACAGCCTCCAGAGGAAATCCTGTGTCTTCTCCTTCAGACTGATTGATCAAAGAACAGTTGGTGACACCATGACATCCTGATAATTCAGAACGCACCCCTCCAGAGAGTCATTGACTGGGGCTCATTTTCTACTAATAGTTGAACATAATGACTTCCTTTTCACTCAATTATGTCAAAGTGTCTAATAGGAAAGTAGGTTCTGTAATTTTAAGAGCTTGCAGATTATGGGCAGTAGAAATTTCCATTAAGTGTCTCACAGTGGCCAGTGATGGGAAGGAGCACCTTCCAACCCTGACACGACAACTTGCTGCTCCTCCTTTAGGCCATACCTCATGTTCTCAATATATAATATGAACGTTCAAGGTGATAGAACACAAAATTTCTGGGAAGCTAGCTACAGAATGACAAGTTGTCATACATTAAATTATCATCTAAGCTTTGAAACATAATCTACCATCCTGTGAAACAACTCAAAGCTTCTTTTTCCAGAATAAAAAAGAAAAATACCAAAACAAGAAAAGAAATATTTCAATCCCAAAAGTCAGTGTCCAGATAAACCTTCCAGGGAATCTACTTATCATTCATTCAGTCATTCATGTAATAACCAGAGCTAGGTTCAAATCCCAGCTCTACTATTGGTTACATGCAGATGTTAGGTTCAAAAGAGTATCTCTTCCAGACATTTTGCTAGGTTGTGTAAAATAAATGCTTTTAAAGAACCTAAACACCGTCTTTAAGGATCTTTCAATCTAAGGTGGAGCTAGACATACAAATAAATTATTTTCAGATAAGTTACTGAGTGAAGATGATGATGGCATGTATGTGCACCAGGAGGCTCAGAGGAAGGAGGTGGGAGGTCAGAGAAGGAATTCCAGCTGAGCAGAAACTAAAGAAGTCTTCAGTGGAGGAATAAGAGATGCCTAGTTAAAAATGGAGTGTCACACAGGTGAAAGCCATGGCAAAGACTTCTTCATGAGAAAATAAGGAAATGGAAAAGGAAATGACAACCCACTCCAACATTCTTGCCTGGAGAGTCCCATGGACAGAGGAATCTTTTGGACTACAGTCCATAGGGTCACAAAGAGTCAGACACAACTGAGCAACTAACACACACTTTCTTTCACAGGTTTGTTGTATTTTACCATGTCTCTTCACTTGGGTAATGACTTTTTAGATTTCTAGCCTTCTTTCCCAAAACCCCAACTGTAATCTTCAACCTAAGACATGGAACAAATCTGCCCAGACTTTCCCATCTGTAGCTCAGATTTTAGCACTGAGTCGCCTAAAGAAAAGACTTAGTATAGATGATACTAAGATGACTTAAGAATTTCTCGAGTTTGCGTTAGAAATGAATTCAAATATCACCTCCCCTCTACCAGCTGTATGACACTAGTATATTCTTAACTTTCTAGCTTCGTTCATCTGTATTGTAAAGATTATAACTCATTGGGTCATCTGTAGATTGGATAGTCAATATTATATATATCTAAAAAGAGACTGAGAACATTTTCTTCAAGGAGAATATCCAAAGGTAAATTTTTGGCAAATTTGATATTTTATGTTGTTACAGATATGTTTAAAATATTCAACACATGCTTGTAATAAGTTGTAAGTTATATATTTTTGTGTAAAATCATGTTTTAGGAAAATAATGTTTGCATTTAAAATGTTGTTTTTTCCACTCATATTTTGTGAATCTATTTTATTCCAATTGTTTATTTACATTTTCAACATCAGTGCCCTCATCATCACAGACAACAAGTTTCAACTCATCTAACACCAACTACCAAACCATATCGTTCTCACTTACTTGAAATATACCACTTCTTTATGCTATAATATCCTTGTATAATATTGCATTTGGATTTTTATCCCAGGATGTAAGTGCCATTTGCCTTCCCAAAATATACTGTTAAAAATTCCAAAGGTTTAGTTCAGCTGGACATAATAAAGAACTGGGCAATAAGAAAATTAAATTTAGATAAAAGACAACGAAGAAAGTATGGGCAGAAGGAAGGAAGGAGAGAAGCAACTGAAATATACCTGCATCTAAAATGTTATTTATATGATCATAAAATCATTACAAATCTAAAGGTGAACATGAACAGAAGACAAATTGCATAACAACAGGAAGTGTTTTGTTTTTTTTTTGCTTTCAATCATAAACAGACATGCACATAAATAAGAACTTCTTTTAAAACAAAACAGTGATCTCAGTCTACTTCATCTTTTCCCTCCCCAGAACAACACTCCCAATTCTTTGAGCTAAATACTTTTATTTGTCTTCTCCATCATATCATACTTTAATGATATTATTTGCTGTTTTAAATGTTAGGTCTAATTTGTTGACTTCTCCATGAAAGATAAGCTTTAGTGCTATTTCCTTTTCCTTTGTCAACCTTCCACACACACACACGCCATCATTCTCACATACACTCCCATATTTTTATTACCCTCTACTTCCCAACATAATTAAATACACTTACATGATTATGACCATGGAAGTGCTATTCATAGATTATGACAGACCACGTGGTAATGATTAGTTATCTTTTTTTGCAAAATGTTAACCTTTGAAGAAGTCTCTTTCAGAAAGAACCAGCAGAGCTGAGAGTCTAGGAGACAGTAAGGGCAAAATCCTCTGGTGTCTCATTATGTGTGTGTGACTCGCTCAGTCATGTCTGACTCTGCAACCCCAGGCTCCTCTGGCCATGGGATTTCCTGGGCAAGGATACTGGGGTGGGTTGTCATTTTCTCCTCCGGGGGATCTTTCCTACCCAGAGATCCAACTCGGGTCTCCTGCATTGCAGGCAGATTCTTGACTGTCTCAGCCACCAGGGAAGTCCATCGTCATCATAGGTGATGGTACAATGGAGCCACTTCTGCTTCCACATCTTGGTTCTTGGACCCAGGTACCTATTCTTGTATGAACACAGTGCTTTATAAAGTTCTCCAAGTTAACAGGTATACTACAACTTAAATAATAGCACTTCTTTTATTTGAAGTGTTTCTTGTGGACCAGTATTGCAATTGTACAGCTGGAAGGTTGTTCTAGTATTCTAGGGGGGCAGCTGATTTTGGATGATTTAGTACATGATATGACCAGCGGACCCAATGGTCGTGGGTCCACTCACGCACCTCTTTCACTGTGAAGTTTCCCTGGTTGGATGTGGTATGGAATTGATTCCAGAGCAATGGATTAGGCATTCTATAAGTACCTGGATAGCAGTAATAGCTAAAGCACTGTAGGCAAGAAAAGCAAATCTATACCTGAAACAGATGAATGACTGGTTGAAGGTAGGGGGAGCCTGAAGCTGTCAAGGTGACACTAAGTGGTCAGTTAGTCTCCTCAATGAATAGTGCCATATAAGGATTTGGGCTCAAGGTTCATTTTTATTGCTAAAAAGTTGGATACTCAGAGACAGAAATGGTTGGATCACCCTTAATAGTGGGTTGTTCATGCTGTTGAGCCCATACTTAGCTTCTGTGCCATTTCAATTATGTGTCAATCATGCCAGTGCTGAGTGGCCAAATGTTACCGGTACAGTATTATCTACGTAAGTTTTCTAAGTAGCTACTTTCTGTTAGGCATTCACTGGTAATATAAACATATTTAAATCTGTGCCCATCTTCATATGTCCATCTCCATGTTTCTATCTCAAACAGTCTTGTCTTCCAGGCCTCCACCAGAACGTCAGGCCATCTGCCACTGCCCAGGAATCTGTGTATTGTCTCCTCTCAGGGCACTGCTCCTTCCATATCAAGTAGATAAATTGGTACCCTGCAAGAAGCTCCACCCACTGGGGAGATTTTCCCTCCCCATTCCACTGTCCCTCAGGGGAACTTTTAAATGGGGTTGCAATGTATTTATCACCTATTTTCAGCTTCACCCTTGTACCAAGACAATCTATTCATAAACCCAACTCACTTTTATTCCTCCTTCTTCAAATGTTCTTGTGAAACTCCCTTAAATGTGCAAGTCAGGGAGACGGTAACTGTGGAGGGTGACATGTAGCATCCACACGCCCTTGGTCCTTCTAATGGTCCATCCTAGACGTGCCGTTTCTGTCATATGATGGACAGCAGCTGAACTTGTCCAACTTCATAGCTTGATGGGTAAGTGAGAACCCAGTTCATAATGAGAAGATATGGCTACAGGGTCATTTGATACCTAACGGTAAAATGATCCATCTCTACTTGCCTAATAACATGCCACAAGCTGTTTCTCAAACAGTATGCAATCATCTATGGTAGATGGCACAGCTCTACTCCAGAATCCCAGGTGTACTGCAATTCTCCTACTGGAGCTCACCATAAACTTCACACAGTAACCCTGCCCTCTCCAGACACTTCCAGCACCAATGAATCTGGAGGCCCATATGATCCAGCAGCAGGTTAAAGATGGAGGAGTGGAAGGATATGAACCCATCTTCTCACGCAAGAACACCAAATCGCAACTAGCTGCTAAACAATCAACAACAAGAAAGCCTTGCATGCTGCAGCTCTTAGGGTCACAAAAAGTCAGACACAACTTAACGATTGAACAATAGTGTGATCCAACAACAGAGCTGATTTTCTCTTGACCTAAACCTTCTGTAATGTCCTTTTTTGTTCCAGATCCACTCAAAGCTGACAGTCCCCAAACTCAACCAACATCACTTAATATAATTAAGAGAGAGTCAAATGCCTGAATATTAATAATAGATGTTTACATTGGGACGAAAAATACTTAAAACAACACTTTTGCTCAACAAAAACTTGATGTTGCAAATAAATATTTTTCTTCCGGCTATGTAGTATCATGATGTGCATATCCTTAGTTGATATTTAACCCTCATGTCTTTAAATGCTAGTGTTCTTCAATTGTATTTAGAATACAACTCAAGACCATTTATGCACATTAGTTTGTTTAAAAATATGTTCATCTATTTTATATATAGTATGTGCATATATCACGGAGAAGGCAAAGGCACCCCATTCCAGTACTCTTGCCTGGGAAAATCCCATGGATGGAGGAGCCTGGTAGGCTGCAGTCCGCGGGGTCGCTAAGAGTCGGGCACGACTGAGTGACTTCACTTTCACGCACTGGAGAAGGAAATGGTAACCCACTCCAGTATTCTTGCCTGGAGTATCCCAGAGACAGAGGAGCCTGGTGGGCTGCTGTCTATGGGGTCACACAGAGTCAGGCACTACTGAAGCGACTTAGCAGCAGCAGTGTGCATATATCAACCCCAATCTCCCTAATAAGGATCTACTGTATAGCACAGAGTACTCAGTACTCTGTAAAGACCTACATAAGAAAAATACCTAAAGAAAGAAGTACACATATATATATGTATATACACGTGTGTGTGTGTGGAGTCTGACTGCTTCACTTTGCTTTATAGGTGAAACTGACACAATATTGTAGAGGTAGCTTCCCTGGTGGCTCAGGCGGTAAAGAATCTGCCTGCAGTGCAGGAGACCTGGGTTTCATCCCTGGGTCAGGAAGATCTCCTGAAGAAAGAATGACAACCTACTCCAGTATTCTTGCCTGGAGAATCTCATGGACAGAGGAGCTTGGTGGGCTATAGTCCATGGGGTCACAAAGAGATGGATATGACTGAGCGTGAGGAACAGATATATGTATATGTCTGACTATTTCACTTTGCTTTATACCTGAAACTAACACAATATTGTAAATTACTTTAAAATTTTTTTAATGTGTATTTAGACTTATGGGCAAAAAAAAGTCTTTTTCTTTTTAACCAGTGGCCAAAACATACTGCATTTAAAATGCTCTGTGAAGTCTGAGTATTAATAACCAAGAGGCATTCCACTGAGAAAAATATTAATTGGGAGATATTCTGTAGGAACATTTTGTGTGAATCACATAAAACTGTGAAAAATTCTTAAAGAGATGGGAATACCAAACCACATTACTTGCCTCCTGAGAAACCTGTATGCAGGTCAGGAAGCAACAGTTAGAATAGACATGGAACAATGGACTGGTTCAAAATTGGGAAAGGAGTACATCAAGGCTGTATATACTCACTGCTTATTTAACTTACATGCAGAGTACGTTATGCAAAATGCCAGGCTGGATGAATTATAAGCTGAAATCAAGATTGCCAGGAGAAATAGCAACAACCTCAGATAAGCAGATGATATCACTCTAATAGCAGAAAGGGAAGAGAAACTAAAGAGCCTCTTGATGAGAGTGAAAGAGGGGAGTGAAAAAAGCTGGCTTAAAACTCAACATTTAAAAAGCTAAGATCATGGCATCCAGACCCATCACTTCATAGCAAATAGATGGATAAAAAGTGGAAACAGTGACAGGTTTTATTTTCTTGGGCTGCAAAATCATTGCAGATGGTGACCGCAGCCATGGAATTAAAAGATGCTTGCTCCTTGGAAGGAAAGCTATGACATCTGGATGGTGTATTACAGAAACATCACTTTTCCAACAAAGATCTATATAGTCAAAGCTATGGTTTTTTTCAGTAGTCATATATGGACATGAAAGCTGGCCCATAAAGTAGCCTAAGTGTCAAAGAACCGATACTTTCAAATTGTGGTCTAGCAGAAGACTCTTGAGACTCCCTTGGACTGCAAGATCAAATCAGTCAATCCTAAAATCCTAAAGTCAATGAATCCTGAATATTCATTGGAAGGACTGATGCTGAAGCTGAAGCTCCAGTACTCTGATGGGAAGAGTCAATTCATTGGAAAAGACCCTGATGGTGGGAAAGACTGAAGGCAGGAGGAGAAGGGGATGACAGAGGGCAAGATGGTTGGACAGCATCATTGACACAATGGACATGAGTTTGAGCAAACTCTAGGAAATAATAAAAGACAGGGAAGCCTGGCGTCCATGGGCTCGCAGAGTCGAATATGACTTAGAGACTGAACAACAACAAATCTGTAGGAGTTTTCGGTCATAGGATAAATTCTGATAAGAGCAGTGGAGGGAAAGAAAATTGGAAGGAAGACCAGGAAGGGGAAGGTGAGAAACTGCACAAGTGTTGGCAAGTTCAGTAGGGTGGTTGGGAAAGTTCTCACTGAGAAGATGAAAGTTAAGTAAAGATTTGAGAGGAGAGAGTAAGTCATGTGGTAATTTGGCAGGGAGAAAATCGACATGTGGGAGAAGAAATAGGATATTTGAAAGGGCCCCAAGTTAGGTGGCTCAGTGGTAAGAATCCACCTGTCCATGTAGAAGAAGCCAGAGATGCAGGTTCAATCCCTGGGTTGGGAAGATCCCCTGGAGAAGGAAATGGCAACCCACTCCAGTATTCTTGCCTGGAGAATCCCATGGACAGAGGAGCCTGGGGTTGCTTAGAGTTGGACACAACTGAGCACAGCACAGCACACAATTTAGGAGTAGGTCTAGAGACTTCAAGCACAGCAAGTTCAGAATGACCAGAGTGATGGGATCTATATGAGCAGAACTGAAGTGTAGTGGGGGATAAGAAGGGAGAGGTAAGAAGGTAAGAAGGCATTGANAGGAGCCTGGGGTTGCTTAGAGTTGGACACAACTGAGCACAGCACAGCACACAATTTAGGAGTAGGTCTAGAGACTTCAAGCACAGCAAGTTCAGAATGACCAGAGTGATGGGATCTATATGAGCAGAACTGAAGTGTAGTGGGGGATAAGAAGGGAGAGGTAAGAAGGTAAGAAGGCATTGAGGGGAATTGGTAGATTACAGGAGGGCTTTGCAGACTATTGTAATTACTATGGCTACTGCTAAGAGGCTGAAGGTCACCAAGTTTGAGCTTAGGAGACAATAGTACATTTAATCAATTCTAAGGCATAGCTTTGGTTTTGTTTTTCACATTTAGCATCACTGAAATAGAGATATATCTTGAAATCAATGTTCTATTTCAAGGCAGCTTTTTTCTAACTTAGTCATACACAAAATAACAGTGTGCTGTAAAAATCTATGCTGTTGTAACTTCTATAGATTTAGTAATCTGACATGTATTAATAGCATCTGTCATGTGGCTCTTTGAATTGCTAAACTCAAGCTTATTCTATCTCGTTGTTCTACTGTCTTAGTACGTAAGATCCCCATCTCATATCTAAGAGGACTGTTCCAGATCCATCCACCATGTGACATTCCACTAAGCAGGAAGGGAAAAGAAAAGGACTATATATGTTCCTTTCCTTGTAAAGGCATGCCATTCTATGTACCTCATCTACATTCCTATTATTTGTCCAAATCCAATTATTTGGTCAAAACCAACTGGAAGAGAGGCTGACTATGCTTTTTTGGCTGGTCAGCCATATGACTTACTAAATATCTACTTCTATAGAAGAAAAAGAGAGATTTACTGGGAAAAGAGCCCAACAGTTTGTGCTGAAGTCTTTGTGACCCTATGGACTATAGCCTGCCAGGTTCCTCTGCCCATGGGATTTTTCCAGGCAGGAATACTGAAGCAGGTTGCCATTTCCAGGGGATCTTCCTGACCCAGGGATTGAACCCATGTCCCTTGTGTCTCCTGCACTGGCAGGCAGGTTCTTTATCACTAGCACCACCTGGGAAGCCCTGAAGTATAATTTGGACAAAATCAAATTAATATGAAAGTTGATAGAAATCCCTTTCACTTGAAGAGGAAGCATTGTTTTCTGGGGTGAAAAAAATTGGAAGAGAACTTGATAAAACCACGCCTGTCAAAATCGGAAAGTCTAGTAGACAAGGTGTGATAGATCATGTAACTCTCAAGGACTCTGGTAAAGATGGGCACATCGGAGGCCAGAGACCACAGAGAGCAGAAAATCCACAGCAGTGTCTGTGTAGAGCAGGAAAACAGAATTATCTCAAGGCCCCTGGGAGTCTCAACAAAATGGCAAAGCAATTACTCAGCCTAGAGAAAAGTTCTGACACCAGCTCCTTTTTTAATCCCCACCATTCACCTCTTGGCTGGGCCTTAGAAATGGCTAAGTGGATGTAGAGTAAATTAAAACTTTTCCTTTATCCCTTCATTTGGGCCTGTTAGAATCAGACAGGAAGCTTACTGACAAGACTCATTTCACCTACACAGCCTACACAAAACCAGCAGAGCTCTCTCTTCTTAAACATGAACAAAAGGAGAGAAGTGTTGAGACATAAGATAGATATCATGGTTCAAAAGAAAGAGAACAGTCTGAGAAAGATGCGAATGCATGTCAGTGGAATAGACTTGCTGCAAGAAAGAAATGATATTTTTGAAAATATCTGCTTATTTTTTTTTAACAAATTAGACAAGACATACATCACAAAACAAACACATTCGGCAGTCCTGGAAAGTGCAGGATCTAAGGTCATGGGTCAAATATACAATGGCTGGACTGATCATTACAACGTGGATGGTAACTGAATACAATGGAGGAACAAATCAGTGAAGAGAACTAGCCTCAACAATCACTCTAGGCGTCAGATGCAAAGATAAAAAGACAAAAACAACGAGTGAAAAGATTAAAATAAAACGTGGATGTGTTTAGTCTGATAACATTACACTTTACACTTTGAAAGGTCCTCCAAGAACCAGGAAAGGTTGCAAAATGCGGCACACTCTCAGATACATACTTAATAACATTTTTCAGTTTCAAAAATAAAGGAAAAAAACACCTGTTTGCCTCTACTCAAAATAGGAAAGAAAAGAAGTGATAGTGGGATTTATTAACTATCATTATTAAAATAAATGATGTATATTAATCTCCAATAAAAGTAAGCTTTAAAAATGTCAAAGGCTGTTTGTCCACAGCAACTAGGCGATACAGGCAGAGAGTAGGTGCTCAACAGATAAGTTGAAGAAATGAAATTTCAGTGCTTCGAGTAGCCAAAATTTTGGCTGAACATTCTACAAGCCATATTGTTGTCCTTGTTCGAGAAAAACAGAAAGACAGTCTCGTATGTGAATTTAGAAAATACACTTTGCTCTCATATCTGTCACAAAAAACATATTCAAATATGTATGATAGAGGCTGAAAAAATCCATACAAGTATAGACATGAAGATATAGGGACATGATGGTATTACAAAAAAAACTGGTAAGAAGAAATAAAATTAAAGGTACAGTAAGTCTAAATAGTTACTGTTAAAGATTATACACTTATAGCAAATGACAAAACACTTTTGCCAAGTATTATGAATATAATATAAATAAAAATAATATAACATATTTTTGTACCTGTAATATTTTAAATGTTATAATTACATAATATAAAATACACATTCATGGTGTATCTGGGTTTTAAGTCCTGGGTTATGAAAAAACTGGAATGTGGGTTTCAAGTCATAAACTAAAACCACATTAAAGTTTCCATTTTATTCAGGAAGAATACACATATACATACTCTCTTTACTTGATGTTAATAATTTTTTTTAAATAGCACATAAGATTTAATTATTTAAAACAAGTAAATTTACAAAGAAAGGGGTATGCTGAATTGATGCAACTGCAGTTTAAGTTTGAATTTAGATGCCTAGAATCCAGGATGGGTACTGATCCACCCTTGTCCTTTCTGGATCCAGATGCCAGTTTGTTTGCTGCTAGCTTGTTAAAATGAATTTAAATCTTCACAGTGCCCTAGGTAACTGACAGTTGCCCTGCTGCTGCTGCTAAGTCGCTTCAGTCGTGTCCGACTCTGTGCGACCCCATAGAGGGCAGCCCACCCTGCCCTTAATTTGTGTTCCTCCACCAGTAGCCCTGCATGTAAAGGAGTCTCTGATCTGCCTGATCTCTCTCTGCTTGCCTCAAAGTGCCACTTGGCAGGAGACCCTCATCCATCCCACCCACCGGGGCCTTGGGCTCACACACCCTCTACATTCCACAAGCCAGGCCATCAACAGCTGCTTTGTGTTGTGCTTACAAAGTTCAGCTGGCCTTTAAAGGACCTTATAGCAATACTTGTCTGTTCTGACACTTTGACTCATTTGGACCAGAGATTACCCACAGCGAGATTTCTGGCCTGGCTTGTAGGGTTCCCAGCCAGCATTTGCAGACACAGTTGGGGGAAGATCCTCTCCCCAGAGATATGCATGGATTATCGCATCAGGAGAAATTATAGGACTGAGGAAACTTTCAACTCATTGGTTCTAGATAGTGGCCCCAAATCCAAGAGCCTCCTCTCTGTTAAAATGTGCTTACATTTGCCTGCTGGTGTGTGTGTGTGGGGGGGGGGGGGGGGGGGTTCCAGGAATTCATAACACTTCACATTTCATAACAAAGCCACCCTGTGAAGGACTAACTCAGCAGGACCCAGAAATGTATCCACGGTCCCCATCCTGCCCCCTGCTCAGAATTCTCACTCCCTGAATCACCTCTCAGACTACAACCAGCTCTGAGGAACTGCTGAAAAGCCACTGTATTTGCTCTCCTCTGTTTGCTTTTCACACCTTTCCTGCTTCAGGGTGAGGTGATCCGGCTTTTAGGTTTAAAAGAACCGCTTCTGAGCACTAGGCCCCATTGAGGAGAGAAAGTAAACAGGAAGGGGGAAGGTCCACAGAATTCTTTATAACCTGTATGTTAAATTATGTCAACAGGATGCTGAGAACAAGATCTGTCGAGGAAATTCCACATCTAGATGATGAAACTTGATGGAACCGGAATGGAGAAGCCTGGGTGGTGTTTGCTTTGATCTAAAGACCAAGTCACAGGAGAGTTTAGGAGAGTATTTAGAAACAAAGGGGAAAAATTAACATGAAATAATCCAAAGAGTAAGATTGTTGGAAGTCAGCTAGCACTGGGTTTCTACCTTAGAGGAGAATCAAAACAGGGGCTCAGAGAAATAGACTTTCTTTTGATTCAGATTTCGAGCTTTTGGGAAAAGTCTTCTGTGTAAGATTGTTCCCAGGGTTTAGAATTTTTAAAAGAATTTTCTATCCAGGGACTAACTTCGATCTCAGTAGAACACATTTAAGTTAATGAAGAGATACGAGGGGCAAAACATTACCCTCCTCTTTCTGTTCACCTACCCCAGGGAACACATTCCCATGTAGGAATGCTTAAACTACCCCCACAGTTTTTCTCAGAGACATCAAAGGATGCTGAATTAGGTTTAATAGTTTACAATTGGAATTTGTCTTTATGAAAACGTCGGACTGTGTAATTTATGGAAATTAGGCATGCATGCATCTCCATTGTACTATGAGGCATTATGATACAGTAGGATTAGGCAAGAAGACAGAGATCTCTTGATATATGAAAATACTTTGTGTCTAAACACAGCCCAGCGGCTGGAAAGGCATTAAAAATCCTATTGTCCCATAACAAGGGAGGGAGTTTTAACCTAGTTTTGCTGCCGCCATTGTTTTTAATGGAGGGAGATAGCTGTTTTCTGTATTTGTTTCATATTTTACCCCCAAAACCACATGACATATCACTTTGTTTCTGTTAAAAGGGGTTCTTTTTTAGTGTGTGTGTTTTTGTTTTGTTTTGTAAACAGAAAGGGTTATATATGCTTCAAATAACTCTACCTTGGGATAATTTTCAATTGTTTAAACTAGAAAGTCTAGCAATTTCTGATAAATATTGGGATGAGCAAACCTATAATTTTCAAAGATGTCTGGATTATTCCTTCTTTCTTTAATGAAGCATTACTTAGTATGAACTTTGTAAGTGGAAAACATTCCTTTTGGTTAAAACATATTAGGTCTGCTATGTTAAATTTGGAAGAAATATATTTCTTTTTCTGACTCAAGTTTCTCAGGAAAGACTCCTGAAGACTTTAGAAATAAAATAGTCAGCAACAATAATAATCATGATAACTGGTAATAATAAAAATAGCTTCCTTTTTTATGCCTGCCATTTGCTTTTCAAAGATTAGCCACATACTGTATTTAGTTGATCAAAGCATTTGCACTTGTCTGAAAATTCAGTTTGATTTACCTTTCAGTTCGGGCTTCCCTGGTGGCTCAGCTGGTAAAGGATCTGCCTGCAATGAGGGAGACCTGGGTTTGATCCCTAGGTTGAGAAGATACCATGGAGAAGGGAAAGGCTACCCACTCCAGGATTCTGGCCTGGAGAATTCCATGGACTGTATAGTCCATGGGGTCGCAAAGAGTTGGACATGACTGAGCGACTTTCACTTGACTTCACTTTACCTTAAACAATATTTGGTCTCAGCCAGTCACAACTGAAAAGGTTAGAAATGGTTTTTAAACAGCAATGAGTGTCCTGTCAGAACTAAATGAAATTTAGCAGGTGTTGCTTTGGCTTTCTGAAACTGTAAAAAATTCCAGAGATGTCCACACTTATACTTGCTCTGTGAAACTGTGCTCAGAAGTCACACACTACTTAATGAATGGTGCTATAATTTTTTTCAGCTAATGACACTTTGGACATGTAATGTCTGATTAAAAAGAAGAAACAGGGATTAACTTTGATTATTTGGAAAGAATGTAGGTGCATATCAAATAACTTCCTCAATCTGGCTTAAAAAAAAAAAAAAACGCTGGCTGCAAATCACTGAAAAACACGGAACCCTGTGGAAAACTGAGTCAGATGAGCCATATTTATAGCCATACAAATAAACATATTTCAAATTCTGTTTGCTGGAACCTCTTATTTTGGAACAAGAAAAATAAAATCTTCCTTTGAAATGGGAACCCTGCCATCTAGTGGGGTGTTTTGGTATCATGCCTTAGACCATTTTTTGACATACTTTGGAAAGAGGTAAACTTGATTCATTTTAGAATTGTCATATTTCAGAACTATTTTATAGATTAAGAAATTGAAACAAGGGAATTGAAGGATATTCCTCAAAGGCTCACAATTAGTTAGTGGTAGTGTTTTAAGTAGTTCAAAATAATTGGCCTCTCAAATATAGTATTTTATTACTCAACAGGCACAATAAATTGATTCTATTGCATTTTATCTGATAACATTTTTGCAACTTTCATTCTTATTTATCAATTAATAACTTTTTAATAATTCAAAGCTTATTTATCTATAAAACAAATTCTGTATTATTTTTCAGTCTGGTTAGAGGTAAAATTTCCATAGCTCATAATAAAAAAAATTTGGGGGGGGGTGGTGGCTTGTGGTTTTGGTTTTTACTTTTGGTTTTGGTTTTCTCTCATGAAGGAAGTAATCCAGAGTTAGGTAATAATATTCAGACTCATTTTTATATTACATTGAGTCTGTAACTTTTCTCTTGAGCTTCCCAAATAACAGCTGATTTCGTTGTGGTTTTTTTTTTTTGAATCATGATACTATGTGTGTTAAAACTCACTTCCTTTTGAAAAGAACACTTTAACAAATCAGTGAGGGAATATTTATTCACTAGGGTGAATCACATGACTAGGAAAAAAATATTCTATCATATTAAAATACTATATTCAAGTAATAAGTATTCATTCACTTATTTATTCAGTAAACGTATTTTAGGTCCCTACTAGGTGTCAAGGGGCCTCCCAGCTGGCACCTAGGTAACCAGCCTGCCACTTCAGGAGACCCAAGAGAGATGGGTTCAGTCCCTGGGTCAGGAAGATGCGCTGGAGGAAGGTATGGCAACCCACTCCAATATTCTTGCCTGGAGAATCCCATAAACAGAGGAGCCTGGCAGGCTGCGGTCCATAGGATCGCAAAGAATCGGACATGACAAGCAACTTAGCACGCAGGCAGGCACTAGGTGTCAAGCATGGGGACATAATAATAAATGGAATATTTCTCTGTTTAAAAGATAGCAGAATTTTAAACACAAAGGAAAATTTTTTTAAGAGCTGTTGAGTCCCAGGATAGCCAGACATACAGAAAAATAATCACATATGTTATAGGCACACTGACAGAACTGTGTATGAAATGCTGGTAGAAATTGGTTAGCTCTGTAGTGATGTAGGTCTGGAAAGATTTTACACAGAGAAACACTTGATGTGCCCAGAAGGAATCAGTAAAAATTTCCCAACTTTGTGACTAAGCGGAGGGCATTTGAGGAAGAGATATAGCATTGGTGATGTCCTCTGATATAATCAGGAAGAGGAAAAGTCCAGTATGATCAGAGTATGTGTTTAGAGAGCTTTAAGCTAATTAAATGAAGAGGCCATTAAACTGGGGCAGNGAGATGTAGGTCTGGAAAGATTTTACACAGAGAAACACTTGATGTGCCCAGAAGGAATCAGCAAAAATTTCCCAACTTTGTGACTAAGCGGAGGGCATTTGAGGAAGAGATATAGCATTGGTGATGTCCCCTGATATAATCAGGAAGAGGAAAAGTTCAGTATGATCAGAGTATGTGTTTAGAGAGCTTTAAGCTAATTAAATGAAGAGGCCATTAAACTGGGGCAGGGGGCGGGGGGACGTCCAACGCCAGGGCAGCCCAAGTAAGTCGGTCAAAATTTAAGCCTGTAAACATCCCGAGGTGGTGAAATTAAAATACTAAGGACAACCAATCATAAATAGCCATCTAGCTACCAACAGCCAATCAGTAATTTTCTTAGTCAGATTCTGCCTTTTCNGAAGAGGCCATTAAACTGGGGCAGGGGGCGGGGGGCGTCCAACGCCAGGGCAGCCCAAGTAAGTCGGTCAAAATTTAAGCCTGTAAACATCCCGAGGTGGTGAAATTAAAATACTAAGGACAACCAATCATAAACTGCCATCTAGCTACCAACAGCCAATCAGTAATTTTCTTAGTCAGATTCTGCCTTTTCTCTATAGAAGTCTCTCCTGAGTTTCTGCGGGTGGTGAAATACTCCTACACATCTAGCTTGACACTGCTTGATTCCAGCTGAGTTTTGCTCAGATAAGCTTTTAAAAATTATGATATACTTCAGTCTATCTTTTAACAGTGGACAGAACTGCACGCGAGGAGGGAGTGGGCAAGGACAGATTTTTAGGAACTCTTGCACCTACTAGAAAAGCATACGCGCAAACTTAAATCCCCTCTTGGTCTCCTACCATCCAAGTGTTGACCTCTCCGGGCCAGAAGTGGGATATGGTGTGAAGTGGAGAGAGCTTTGAGCTGTAAGTCAGTAACAAGAGGGTTTGGCTTGGAAAATCTATAGTGTGATTTCTTGGAGGAAGATGAAGTCAGGTTAAAGTTACCTGGCCTGTCCCCTTTTGTGTAGAGGACAAATTCACTATAAAATATTTATTTTATAAGTAGCTTATCAAAAAAGGTTTTTATGATAAGATGCATTTTTTCAACTTTTTAAAACAGTATAGTTTACGTTTCGAAAAATGTTCCTCAGTGGACATAAATTTTCATGAATTTTCACAAACAAAAATGTAAGGAGTACCTAGATCAAGGAACAAAACAATAGCCTTATTCCAGACACCCTTGAAGAGGCAGTCCAGGAAGTTTGTCCCAAGGGATTTGTCTCATTTATTTTCACTTTATAGTTGATTAATAGTGTTGTATTAGTTTCAGGTGTAGAGTATATAACTTTTGAAGTAATAAAATTATGAAGAAAGAGAACAGGTTAGTGTTTATCAGGAATTGGCATTGACTTGGAACAACTTGTCCTATTTACATAGACTCGAGGTGGTATATTATATTTAAAAAGAAGCTAAATACCTCGCATATTTGCTTATTTGTCTATATGTTTATTTCATAGTTTTATTAGAGAATAAGGGGATGAGTTGGTCATAAGTATGTAGAAAGTTTTACATGAACTCATTTCACTAGAAATGAAATGAGTCAACTAGAGTTGACTCACCTGTGAATATTAACACAATCATAATGCAATAAACACGGAATATTGAAGTAGCCAATATGCTGTAATCAAACTGGGTGAATGAGAGAAGTATTTGAGAAAATGCTGAGGAAAAAGAGATAAGATTTAAGACNTATGTAGAAAGTTTTACATGAACTCATTTCACTAGAAATGAAATGAGTCAACTAGAGTTGACTCACCTGTGAATATTAACACAATCATAATGCAATAAACACGGAATATTGAAGTAGCCAATATGCTGTAATCAAACTGGGTGAATGAGAGAAGTATTTGAGAAAATGCTGAGGAAAAAGAGATAAGATTTAAGACAAATGTTTTTCTTATCAGTCATCTCCGACTCTTTGCAACTGTACAGTTCATGGAATTCTCCAGGCCAGAATACTGGAGTGGGTAGCCTGCAGGTGAATTCTTTACCAACTGAGCTATCAGGGAAGCACTCAGTAAGATAATAATTGATGTCTAATTTTTTAAAATTATGATGTAGCAATATAAACATGTTCAGTTCAGTTCAGTCCCTCGGTTGAGCCTGACTCTTTGCAACCCCATGAATCATAGCACGCCAGGCCTCCTTGTCCATCACCAACTCCCNAGGGAAGCCTGGCATGCTGCAGTCCATGGGGTCTCAAGGAGTGGACATGACTGAACAACAACAATGTGCTTCTAAGAACACATGACCTTCCTTTGTTTATCTTGGCATTAACCCATGAAGGTGTGTTATAGATATTACATAGTAACCATTGAATTAATAGGGCTTCTCTGATAGCTCAGTTGGTAAAGAATCTGCCTGCAGTGCAGGAAAGCGAAAATGAAAGTTGCTCAGTTGTGTCCAATTCTTTGTGACCCCATGGACTATACAGTCTTTGGAATTCTCCAGGCCAGAATACTGGAGTGGGTAGCCTTTCCCTTCTCCATGGTATCTTCCCAACCCAGGGATTGAACCCAGGTCTCCCACATTGCAGGCAGATGCTATACTAGCTGAGCCACAAGGGAAACCCAAGAATACCGGAGTGGGTAGCCTGTCCCTTCTCCAGGGGATCTTCCTGATCCACCAATGCAGGAGACCCCAATTAAACTGGCTACCTGCCAATATGTAAAATACCTATATATTATTGAATGGAAATGATTAAACAGTGATTAAGTTTGTTGCAAATAAAGGTGAAGAGATAGATATTTAGCTGTAATACATAGTAACAACTATGACATCGATATTTCTACCCAATGGTAGGAATTCATTTTCAGCTTAAACGCTAATCAAAAAGTACAATCACTACATAATAATGATAATTTTTTTTTAAAAAGCCTTAGATTGATCCATATGAAATTTTTAATATTCAACCATTTGACCTACAAAAGCAATGGCAAATTTTATGGTTCAACATAATAACAATGAGCCAATATAATTATTTTTCCATTGTCAGTGAGCCCAAGAAAGCAAAATAATGCTGATTTTAGGCAGCAGAACTGAAAGACTGAGCAAAATAAGGAGCAGACATTTTATGGAGTTTCCTTTTAGGGAGCAAACCCTCTTAGGATTAAATTGATTCAGATGTATCATTGACAACAATCTTGGGTATATGTTGAGAATATTTAAAATTCATAGGCTGAGCCCTAATACCCTTCATAGAACAGCAGCAACAGAGAATGTGAAGAAGTTTATGGCAAATGGTTATTGTGACAGAAAAAAGAAGACATAGTGTTTAATACACGCTATAGAAATATGTGCCTCAGTGTAGCATTTCCACTGAGAAACGTGCCACACAATATTAGAGTACAAAATGTAATAAGAATGGTAAAAGACAAGGACTAATTCTGTAGACTGAAGTTCATGGTCATGATGCCTAAAAAAAGAGTAGAAAATTAACTTACAAATACAGGTGGGTAGTGGTGGTGGTGGTTTAGTCACTAAGTCGTGTCCAACTCCTTTGCAACCCCATGGACCGTAGCCCACCGTAGCTCCTCTGTCCATGGGATTTCCCAGGCAAGAATACTGGAGTGGGTTGCCATTTCCTTCTCCATGGGATCTCCCCAACCCAAGGATCGAATCCACATCTTCTGCTTGGCAGGAGGATTCTTTACTGCTAAGGCCAATAAATACAGGTACAGATTGTATATCAGAACAATTTTGTGATTTTGAGAACTTCTTTCCAAAGAAAGAGATATCTTCTTACCACCCTAAACATGAGCAGAATTTAAGAGACTGGACCAGGGAGAGCTGGATCACGGTCTAACCCACTAGCTTGAGTAGGGACTACATGCCTGGGATAACTACTTATAGTCCTTCAGTCTTATGAATGATGGTAACTAACATGTATTTATTGCTTAATATGTGACAATGTGCTGTATTCTCTGTGTGCGTTATCTTATTTAATTCTGTCCCAAAACAGTGAAGGAGATATGTTATCTCCACTTGATGGATATAGAGCAATCAATGCTTAGAATCCTTGAATTATTTGTCCAAAATTGGCAAAAAATGAAGATTTAACTCAGGACATAGATTTTTAGCTCTTGTCAACTTTTTTTTTAAGCCTACTTCTAGACAATTACTTTCTAGTAGTAAAAACAAATTGTACTTTAAAGTTTGTGTATATTACACCCTCCCTCCCCCAACCCAGCACTGTACAAAACACTGATTTATCTTTGTACCTTGAACAATTCAAAGACAGTGTTTTTAACATTATAGATGTTAATAAATATTGTAGATAAATCAGTCTTCTAAAGCATAGGTTGGCGAACTATGGCTCACAAGTCACATTCAGCCTGCAGCCCGTTTTTCTGAGTGGTTTTATTGTACAGCAATGCCCACTCATCCGGCTATTGTCCATACCTGTTTGCACACAACAGTGGAATTGAACAGCTGAGAAAGAGACCAGACAGCCAACAAAACGTATTAACATTTGCTATCTGGCCCTTTACAAAGTTTGTGTAATCCCATTCTAAAGGAAAGAGAAGAAGAAATACATTTAGATGCTGGCAAACATATACTGAATACTTCTCATTCTTACATGGTTAGAAAAATTTCAGAAGTGAGACATTCCAGTGGCTAATACCAATAACTGTGATTATTTAATTCACCTAGTCTTTCAATATTGTCATTTTAATTGCCAGGAATTTTATGTGTTCTGTTTTTTTTATTTTTTTTTATTTCTTCTCTTTTGTATTTTCTCACTGGAGATACTTTATGCGCTTTATTTCAGTGAATCCTCATTAGACCAGTTGGTAGAGATGAGCATTACCATTTTATTAGTAAAAGAAGTAGAAGATAAAGATACTTGCCACTGTCCCACCAGAGGAACTGGAATCAGGACATAGCCATCTGGGACTCCAAACCCGGATTCTATTTTCCTACTGTAGTTTCAATCCATTCTCATGTGACAAAAACATTCTGATTAATTGCTTATGAACATATAGTGCCCTTTATTTTAAAATACCAGCAATCATTTCTCACTGTTATCGCATAAATGAGAACATCCCATTAACACTTGAAAAATGTCAGGCCCTGAGAGGTCAGGTGACTGGTGCTCCCAGCCATGCAATGATTTACAGGAGGAAACGGGGAAAGGCAGCAGACCAGCAATTGAAGGCATTATTCCTCAGTGTCCCCGCATACTTTGTAACCTCAGTGTCACAGAATCTCAGGGTTGGACAGTTACTTAAAGATCATTTTGTTCAACCCCCTGCCCAAGGCTTGAAATTGTCATTAGCATCTCAGGGGACTTAGCAATCGGTCTCACATTGATGATGCATTTACTCAGGTCCAGAGATTGTGATGGATGTTTAATGTGCTTTACCCCATTTAATCTCTATAGCACCTCTGGGAGGTGGGTATTAATTTCATAAGATAAGGAAACTCAGGCTCAGTAAGATCAAGTCATTTGCCCAAGGTCACACCACTGGTGAGTAGTGAAATTAAGAACGAGAGCCAGCACCATCCAACATAAAACCTGTCTTCTCTCCTCATCATCACTCCCATCAGCAACCCAGCAGCACAGAGGTATTGATGGTCCACTCAGTGAGACTTTTTCTAATCTTTGAAAGATAGGGAAATTATAGGGGTGAGTGCTGTTAACACTTTGGAGGTGGGTGACAGTGAATACACTTTCTATTAAAATGAATATACACAGTTGGGAAGAACTAGTCACGTAAAAATCACTTAAAAAAGAAAAACTTCTCTCTCAGATACCAGTTGATTATAAATAAGTGGTCAGCCATGCCTCCCTGGCCAATCATTTCACAGAAAACCCACTCCATCCATGACTTTAGGCAAAACCAGTCAGACACATTTCAACCACAGCTCAACACCCTCATAGTGTGGGCAAGGCCAGGAATGATCTCAGGTCTCTGCTGGCTGTAACTCTGGTGCCCTGTACCTACCTTGTATACCCGCGTGAAAGTCGCTCAGTCGTGTCTGATTCTTCGTGACCCCATGGACTGTAGTCCTTGGAATTCTCCAGGCCAGATTACTGGAGTGGGCAGCCTATCCCTTCTCCAGCAGATCTTCCCAACCCAGGAATCAAACCAGGGTCTCCTGCATTGCAGGCAGATTCTTTACCAACCGAGCTATCAGGGAAGTCCACATATGGGTAGTGAAATATGTGGGTAATATACCCACACATGGGTAGTGAAATATCACTGGGTAGGCACTACATTTTTGGAAGAGCTTAACTGCTATACTAGTTAAACATATCTTCAAGAGGACCCACCCAACCCAAATCACTCACACACACAGCCAAGAGCACTCCTCACTCCATATCTCTAGCACAATACTTTGTAGGTGATGGGTCCTGTTCAACATTGAATAATACATCATCTCCAACCCAGCCACTTGGTGGGTTTAGGCAAGTCACTGAGTATGTAAGTATGACAGAAACAGAGGGGCTGGGCAAACCGATCAATAAACAATCACTGACATCATTGTGTATTTACTCAGAACCAGCACTGTGGTAAGTGCTGCACGTTCACATATTCTACCCTACTACTTGTGAAATAGCACTTTTGTTGTCCCCGGTTCCAAATGAGAAATGCAAACCTTAGGATTCACTTGTTCAAGTTCACAGCAAGCCAAGATTTGGATCCTGAAAACATATTTTAATATAGAAATCACACAAATAAAGGATGCTAAAATATATGCTTACACACACACACATCAGAAAGCACGTACAAACCCAAAGGGAAGTCTCCCAGTTCCAGACAGAACCTGTATCTCCTGCTGTGACCTTTCAAGGAAATTATGCTTTTAGAGGAATCCCAGCACCTTCTGGTTCATTTCTGACATCTCCCCGGTTCATTTCTGACATCTCCCTACCCCTCTGCTGCTGCTACTAAGTTGCTTCTATCGTGTCTGACTCTGTGCGACCCCACAGACGGCAGCCAAACAGGCTCCTCTGTCCCTGGGATTCTCCCTACCCCTCTACCCAGCTCCCAATTCCTCTCCATTTTTAGCATTTCTGACCCAGCTGTATCTTTTGACTTGCTTTTGTCCAGACCAAAAGTAATCATTTCTGGCTACCCTCCAGCCCCATTCCTGCCTCTGTGGATAAGAGATGATGATGTAAGTTGTAGGCAACAAATAATAACAAGTATCTATTATGAAAACCACAGGCAGGCTACTTCTCTCCTGTAAGACTATGTTTTACTTTAACTGTTGAGAAAACCCTATGATGGTGTTTTCAATTGGATGTGGTCATCCAAGGAGCTGATTTTATAGCCTTAGCTATTCATCGAGTCAAAAATTATTATGGCTGCATTTTTTGTAAAGGCTGAATAATTTTATTGCCCTCAATGAGATTGGTAGCTGAGGAAGCCGAGGCAATGATGAAAATAATTAAATCACTGTGCTTCAGGGCACAAAGCAATCAAATATAGATGAATAGAAAGAAATTTTGCATTCCTCCCTGATTCTTTTGACCTCCTTCAACTACCCACTCCACCCACCAGAACTTGATACTACCCACCAGATGAAAAGATGGAGCAACTGTGCCTTTCACCTATGGCTTAGTGAGCTGTGGGTGCCATAGCCAAACAGGATCTGATTCAGACAGCCAGATGCTGAGGTTCTGCCAAAGACTAGCTTTATTTCTTTGGCTCCCCTCCTCCTTTAGTTGAGTGTGAGGACTCCTAGTAGCATTATTTATTGTAATTAATTGTTTCACTTCACTGATCAAAAGCTGCTTCCAAAGCTGATCCAAGGACAAGTACAGTCCCTGAAATTCATGAATCCTGACATTACAAGCCCCATAAACCTTCAATGAGGAAAAGCTGGACCTGTGTGCAGAAGTGCCCCTGTTGTATTTTCTGGTCATTGTGGACTCTATTTGGGAGCCTTCAATGTCTTCTCTTGCCTTCAAGCCTCCATATGAAATAGCACTCTTCTGCCTTAAAGCTGTGGCCATCTCTGCAAAATATGCTTTAAGAGAAAGGCATGCTTTTAATTGCAATGCATGCCACAAGGCTCATTTCTAAATGATTAAAAAGAGCAAACTTGGTCCCCATGACATCAAGTGAGCTGTGGTACAATCTATACCATTATGATGGCATGCTACATAAGCAAACATGAGGCTTTACAGAATTCTATATCCATATTTAGTCTCTATCATAATTTAGACATTGTGAAATTTTTAGACTCTTCCTTTTCAATTCTTAAAGAAATGAAAAATAAATAAAATGGTCATCATCACTGGGGTAGGCATATAAGCTCTGTGGGAGAGAAGTTATCTACATGGTTTCATAAGAACAATTCCAGATATACATTACACTGGCTGTCTTTTCACTTGTTCAGACTCGGCATGCGAACTCTAAGTGTCCGGAACATAGTTTTGCTGTCTTATATATGCTTTCTTCATCTTCACAAATGCATAGCTCTCCCAGAGTTAATAATATTCAAGAAAATTAGTTAACTTGAGCTCTGTTTTAGCCTCAAGCTTCCTGAGTGTGTGATCTCTTGTTAATTTGCTGCTGAGCAGTACTCGGCACTTGCTCTTCCCAACAGGATTGTATCCCTTCCACCAGCCTAAACAGAAGGGTGTAGAAGGAAGATGAAGAGGTTCAATCAAAATGGGGGTATGTCTTGAGGAGGTGGGAGACTCAGCTTAGGACTCTGAAATCAGTAAGACATCCACTGCTCACACAGACTTTCCTTTTCTTCTTATATTTTAAGAAGTGATGTGCAGCCTTTACTGTAGCATTTCCTATGGGATACTTGGATATTCTTTGACAGTGGTACTTTTCCTTCTTTCATTAAGAGGTGATTTCTTGAGAGGGAAGGCTGTGTGGCTGTGGAGAATTGCCCCTCCAATCCATGGATCACTAAATATAGGAGTAGATTGCTGACTGTCAAGTAGAATAAAATTACCTTTTAATAAAGTGATCAGAAATCTTTTGAAAGTTTCCTTTCAGAAAAAAATTTGAATCTGCATTTACTTAGGGTTATGAAAGATTTATATACATGTATTTTTAATATTTTCCTATGAAATGTAACAGAGATAAAGAACTTCATTTGCTCCTAACTTAGATGTCCTTTTCTCAATGTACTGCCAAAAGTTATCTTTTCACTCAAAGTGAAATTCTTCTCTACAAGAGAAGAAAAATCTAATTCTCAACTGATTACATGATCATTTATTGAGTTTATACTAATAGAATAGGTGGAAAGACAGCTTAGAGTGTGGAAAGGTGTAAAGTTATAAGGAAGGTCTAAGAAGTGCTTCCTATTTGCAAGGAGCTCTTAATTTTTAAAGAACATAATGATACATAAATACATAGGATTAATATGTAATCCTTTGCATATGAAAGCATAAGATTCATTCTAACGCCTGTGTTTCCATGGTTTCCAGTCTTGAGGAACTGCAGCAACATTCACACTGCCTCCCAAGCCAGAATACCAGGAGTCACACTAGAGTCCTTTTTCTCTTTCATCCCCCAGAGCTAATTGGTCCAAAGATCTATAGGTTCTACCCTCTTAATGTCTCTAAATTAACCTCATGCACAACATCTTCCTGACTTAGTTCAGGCATCCATCAGTTCTTGCCTCAATCCTTAGAACAGTCTCCTAATTACTCTTCTTATGTTAAAACTTGAATATCTTCACCTCCCCAATCTATCTTCTGCTCTACAACCAGGCTGATCTTTCTTAGATAAAGTTTAATTGACCCTGCAGTTTCCTTACTTAAGCAGGATTAAATGTAGATACGTTCACTTAATATATAAGGCCCTTAATAATTCGCTCTCTCTGATTTTCTAATTCACCCTTTGCCATTCCCTAATAATCTATAAAAGTCCAGAGGATGGGATCAATGTCTTTCTTGTGCAGCTCTGTATCTATTAATACTTGTCAAAGGATGCTGTATACAGTAGGTGCTGATAACTTGGAATAAATAAACCCTCTGCTCCAATAAGTGCTAGTTACTCAGTCATGTCTGACTCTTTTAAACCTTACAGGCTCCCCCTGTAGCCTGCCAGGCTCCCCGGTCCATGGAATTCTCCAGACAAGAATACTGCAGCAGTTGCCACTACCTGCTCCAATAAAGTGAACCAATTTGTTATTTAATAAATGGCCCCTATTGGTGCTGTCTTTGAGCCTTTGACCATGCTTTTTCCTCTCTCTACAATGTATTTAAGAACAAATTCAATTCAAGGGAACCATCTTCCAGAAGGTCTTGCCTGTTGCTCTTAACTGATTAAGATGTGTTGTGCTACCATACCCTTCCAGGTTAGCTCTGTTGAAGAAATGGCTGTACTTTCTATGATAACAGATTCATTTCTCTCTGGCTTCCTCTTATCTGAATGCTCCTTCATTCAGCAGGGCCCATGTTTTATTTGGCTTTCTATACCAGGTGCCATCATTGTACTTGGTTTGAAGTTGGCACTTGATGGATGCCTAATAAACCCATGAATGCATTGCATGAATGTACAGAAGCATAACAGAGAGTAAATAAATTAATAGGTATACTGAACTGAACGGCTACACAAGGCAGGGCATACTATTAAATGTAGGCATGTGAAGAAGAGTACAATTTCCTAGGAGGAAGACTTCTCTCTTAGGTCTTTGGAAATGACTTTCATGTTAGTGTTAAAGGGACTTTCTGGTGTGCAGAGCAGTAATTACTACTTTTTCTTCACTTCAATTTATTAATTATGACATAATGTTTCTCTAAATATTCACAAGGTTATTATATAATTCAATATTCAAAAGTGCTGCACTCAGTATACCAGCAAATTGGAAAACTCAGCAGTGGCCACAAGACTGGAAAAGATCAGTTTTGATTCCAGTGCAAAAGAAAGGCAATGCCAAAGAAGGTTCAAACTACTGCACGATTGCACTCATCTCACATGCTAGCAAAGTAATGCTCAAAATACTCCAAGTTAGGCTTTAACAATACACGAACCATGAACTTTCAGGTGTTCAAGATGGATTTAGAAAAAGAAGAGGAACAAGAGATCAAATTGCTAACATCCGTTGGATCATCCAAAAAGCAAGAGAGTTCCAGAAAAACATNGAGCACCAAAGAATTGATACTTTTGAACTGTGGTGTTGGAGAAGACTCTTGAGAGTCCCTTGGACTGCAAGGAGACCCAACCAGTCCATCCGAAAGGAAACCAGTCCTGAATATTCATTGGAAGGACTGATGCTAAAGCTGAAACTAATACTTTGGCCACCTGCTGCAAAGAACTGACTCAATGGAAAAGACCCAGATGCTGGGAAAGATTGAAGGTGAGAGGAGAAGGGCATGACAGAGGATGAGATAGTTGGGTGGCATCACCAACTCAATGGACATGAGTTTGTGTAGGCTCCGGGATTTGGTAATGGACAAGGAAGCCTGGCGTGCTGCAGTCCATGGGGTTGCAGAGTCGAACATGACTAAGCGACTGAACTGGTGTAAATTTAACAAATTAAATATGCCCCAACATTCAAATTGATTATATGCTCCTCAAGTTAAAAATGTAAAATTTTGATAAATTCTGTAAAAAGCAAATATAATATAGTGAATTCAGAATAATTAGTCCTCAGCCTGGCTAATCCCTCTCACTATTCAACCCTCAAATAAGCATCATTTCTCAGATAGGTTTCTTTGATCAGCAGTCTTTATCATTTTCTCTCATGGTCCCATGAAATGCCCTTCAAGTTTAATTGAATTTGTACTTATATTTTTGCTTGCTTGCTTGCCTTACTGTTTATCATCTCTCCATATCAGGTCCATAGAAACCCCACAAGAGCAGAGGTAACATCTACTTAGTTTAGCTCTAAATACTCAGTACCTAACACAGTGCCTGCATATAGTCAGCAGTCAGTGATTGTTCATTAAATGATCACATGTACTTGTTCAATGCCTATAAACTTTCCACAGACAGACATGTTTTTAATTTTCTTTGTCACTGCCAGCTTATGCACACTCTCTCTCACACACACACACATACACACACACACCTGGTATATATTGATAGATGGTGCTAATAACTATTTGGTGAAGAACACCACAGCCTTCTAAACCATCTTCCCATATATGACTTTGAAGCCCTTCAAGCTATTTTCCACAATGCAGTCATGATCTTGGGAAAATGCAAAATTTGTGATAACAACTCCCTGCTTATTAGTGTCTCTCCTTGATTATATCCCCAAATTCTTATCAAAGCCCACAAAACTCACCTTTCTTATCTCAGGACACTCACTCTCTCTCTTTCTTGGTCCTCATCACACAGCTATCTCATCACTCTGTGAAGTGGGACTGGGTGCTTCTTCTCTAGGACTTCCTTCCTGGGTCCTTATTCACTCATGCTCTTCCCTTCACCTGGCCCTTTCTCATCTTTGCTCTCAAGTTCACATCATAGAATAATATCATTTCTTCTGTGAAGGCTTTCATGAATACCCCAACCCATTATTAGGAAAAGCTCAGATTCCCTCTGTCATATGCTTTCTTAGCTTTCTGTACTTCTATACCTAGCATTCACCACAGTTTGCTGCTGCTGCTAAGTCATTTCAGTCATGTCTGACTCTGTGCGACCCCATAGATGCCAGTNTTCTGTGAAGGCTTTCATGAATACCCCAACCCATTATTAGGAAAAGCTCAGATTCCCTCTGTCATATGCTTTCTTAGCTTTCTGTACTTCTATACCTAGCATTCACCACAGTTTGCTGCTGCTGCTAAGTCATTTCAGTCATGTCTGACTCTGTGCGACCCCATAGATGCCAGTCCCCCAGGCTCCCCCATCCCTGGGATTCTCCAGGCAAGAACACTGGAGTGGGTTGCCATTTCCTTCTCCAATGCAAAGTGAAAAGTGAAAGTGAAGTCGCTCAGTCATGTCTGACCCTCAGTGACCCCATGGATTGCAGCCTTCCAGGCTCCCCCGTCCATGGGATTTTCCAGGCAACAGTACTGGAGTGGGGTGCCATTGCCTTCACCACAGTATAACTAAATACCAAATCTGTAGTTGGTTGATTCAACTCTGTCCTTTTAGAAACTGAAATCCACAAGTTCAGTTAATATTAATATATTATTTTTATTCACCCCACATTTTCTAGCAGTTATCAGTGTCTTACCCTGTGAATGGTATCAGTTATTGTTTACTGAAAGACTAACTGAATGAATGGATCTGATTTGGGGCATTAACTGCTATTTAGGACTCCCTGGTATCTCAAATGGTAGAGTCTGCCTGCGATGCAGGAGACCCAGGTTTTAACTCTGGGTCAGGAAGATTCCCTGGAGAAGGAAATGGCAACCCACTCCAGTATTCTTGCCTGGAAAATCCCATGGATGAAAGAGCCTGGTGGGTTACAGTCCATGGGGTCACAAAGAGTAGGACAGGACTGAGTGACAAGATCAACTGTTATTCAATCTTGAGTTAAAGATCATCATTCACATTTGAACACCCTGCTCATCAGCATCACTTGTACTTATAAATCCCATCTTTCTTGTTTATAGCTTAATAGCTATGGCAGACAGAGAAGGCAATGGCATCCCACTCCAGTACTCTTGCCTGGAACATCCCATGGATGGAGGAGCCTGGAAGGCTGCAGTCCATGGGGTCACTAAGAATCGGACATGACTGAGCAAATTCCCTTTCACTTTTCACTTTCATGCTTTGGAGAAGGAAATGGCAACCCACTCCAGTGTTCTTGCCTGGAGAATTTCACAGACAGGGGAGCCTGGTGGGCTGCCGTCTATGGGGTCGCACAAAATCGGACACGACTGAAGTGACTTAGCAGCAGCAGCAGCAGCTATGGCAGAAAAGAATATCATTCAAAGAGCCTAATTAACCATCATGCCACCCCTTGTCCCAAGCCATCACACCTACTTTTTAAGTTTTCCAACACACCTACTTTTCCATTCTTCTCTTTTCTTGATAAAGAATTCACTGTTTCTTCTAACCTTTCACTAATATATTAAAACAATGAAATTCCTTTCAGTATGTCATTCATTTTTCTGAGGTCACATGGCACTGAATACTGAACACAGCCCTCTAGGTATGATCTGATTCTGCATAGAAGAGGGCTAAGTCCACCTTCATATGAGATACTATAACTCTGATTTTAATCAGAGAATTCATTCCAATGACCAAAGGTGGTAAAATACCCAATGCACTGAGTGAATTCCTACATTTTTAGTTATTAAAATTTTAATGCCATTCTTTAGCCTTAATTTAGAGATAAAGTTTAAGAAATCAACAACAAAATGGGAAATTTTCAAAGAGAAAATCTCTCAATCCCTATGATCTTTGAACCAAGATATTCCTAATTAATATCATTATTTTTTTAGATCTGCAACATATTTTAAGGCTTAATGTAGCTGTTTTACTTTATTTTCAAAGGAAACATGAGTAAGTATGACACATCTCTTTAAAATCATGGCCGTTTCATGCCTTATTCTCATTTTGTACATTAGTCAAGGTAAGATACACTGTTTTCCTGAATCAAAGTCAGGGTAAACCCTCAGGCTCACAAGTTTTCAGATAAAATATTTTTAATAATTAAAATGCTTAAGAAGAAGAGAAAGGGAAAAACAAGAAGGGGAAGGAAGAGAAAGAGAAAAAGTCAAAAATAGGGGGAGAGGAAAGGAGAGAGAAAAACTTGGTACTATGAGTATATGGAAAAGAATTAGGACTGCCATCATTCCACCACATAGCCACATCTTCTAGAGATTATTTAACCTTTTTAGTATCTGTCTTTCATAATATCATATGCCTTGGCATCAATAGTTAAAGACAACACTTTGAGAGATTTTCTAATGTAGAAAGAAAAGTGAAAGTCGCTCAGTCATGTCCAACTCTTTGTGACCCCATGGGCTACAGTCCATGGAATTCTCCAGGCCAGAATACTGGAGTGGGTAGCCTTTCTCTTCTCCAGGGGATCTTTTCAACCCAGGGATCAAACCCAGGTCTCCCACACTGCAGGCGGATTCTTTACCAGCTGAGCCACAAGAGAAGACCAAGAATACTGGAATGGGTAGCCTATCCCTTCTCTACGGTGTCTTCCCAACCCAGGAACCAAACTGGGGTCTCCTGCTTTGCAGGCAGATTCTTTACCAAGTGAGCTAATCGGGAAGGTATATTTTTTGGTAATGTATTTGGTAACATATTATATGTACATGCTAATTCAGATACTTATTTCACTTGTAACATATCATTCTCCTCTTTTTTTTTTTCCTCCCTAAATCTCAGTACCTATCTTTAAAAGGCTTTGGAAATATTTTTCTCTGATGCAAAAATTGTAACATTTTACAATATAAAAAGAAAAATCATTTTTCAACAGAGACACACTCAAAGCTCTGAGCAACCTCTTGACAGGGCTTATTAAATTTATTACAGATTCCTTTTTTAAAAATCCTTTTTTATTCTTACCATGTCTATCTTTTATTTTCTCTTCTAATTTCTTATCCATCTATGCCCTGCTTTTCTCTTTACATGACAAAACTTATGAACTACCAAAGTGAACTAAAACTTTAAAGGTCTCTACCTCCCAGTTCAGCAAGAAAATCTGGCAGTGATAATAATACATATTTAAAAGCATAAATCATAATCATATATCCATGAGAAATGAAAAGTAAGACATTGTTTATGGAAGAAGAGCTTTTTATACGACACAGTCCCATTACATATGCCTCTTACCCCCCAGCTATATCACTACAGAGATAGCATTTTCATCTATGAAGAACAAAAAGGGCTTCCCTGGTAGTTCAGCTGGTAAACAGTTCCACGACTATATAGATGCCTCATCTCTCTCTGGGCCTCTATGTTATTTCTCAAAAGCATGAGGATGAGGAACTTCAAAGGGAATTCCTGCCTCAGATCAGCTCAGTGGGAGGCTGAGAGAGACAAGAAACAAGCTCTCGAATGGTATTTATTGAGTGCCAAATGTTTCCTCAACACTGTACAATATACAGGGAAAGACATGGTCCATGCCCCATGGGGTTACCATCTAAATAGGACTGATGAGATGAGGCATAATTGGCTGAATTCTTACTCTGTGTTGATGACTTCACTATGGGAACCCAAATCATCCTCTGTGGAGATTGGTGCTATTCACCAGACCTTAACAAGCGCGTTATGTCCTCTGAGAGCCTGGCACCGGCAGCCCATCAGGAGGGAGAGCTCTGTGTTTGTCATAACTGCTTCTCGTATTCAGTCTCTCGCCAGACACAGTCTTCAGTGGCCTCAGCGGCAGTGGGATGTCAATAGAAGGCTTTGTGGATGATCCAGGAGAATCAGGAAGACCCTTGTCCTGAAGACAAAGCTCAGCCTAATACTTCTAGAATTGCTCTCCTGGCTGCCATTTTCAACATATGGCTTCAATGGTTATAGCGCCCCAGTAGCTCCTCTGCTTCTTCCTATACTCAATGGAGACCTCTGAACACTGCCGCAGATTTGATCCTATCCTCCCGATGGTCAGATTATACCCTGTGGCCAGCCTTGCAGTCTCTCCTTCTGCATATCCCAGCCAAGGGGCCTCACAAGCCAAGAAAAAACTATTTCTCCTTCTCCCTAAGACAACACTGATCTCTTTCTATAAACCTGTCCTGAGAAACTAAAGTTAATCCGGTCTGTGTAATCTCATCTGCCATTTCACAGCTGACTTTTATAGTGTGATTCTTCATTTCTAAATCTTTATCTATTTTTATCTATTTTGAGTTTTAATTTTATCTTATAAATATTATATCTAGAGCTATAGCTGATGAACGTATGAATACAATAAAACCTATAGAAATTTACCATGGTAGAATTCAGGAATTATTTTATTTTTTGAGCATTGCATTTCTGAGTGATGATTTTTTTTTTAACTCTCTACTACTTTAATTCTAAAATTTATGCATTATCTTCTGGAGCTTTTATTAATCTTTAAATTCAACTGAGATAGGTGTAAGAACTGTGAGTTAGTATAAGCCAGAGAGGGGGGAAAGTCCCAGACTATTCTAATTCTATAAATCCTAGAGCCCCTGAAGTTGCCTGAACTCAGATCACTCAACTGCCAGAGCTCCCAGAAATGTAACCAGTGAAGCTGTCCTGTGTCTAACAATAGGCTGTATCTTGACTAACTGATATGTTAAACAATTAACTGGGTAAAGTCATAAGCAAAAGGCTTACATAATAGAATCAGTAAAAAAAAAAAAGATCGGAAGAATTCATCTGATCACTCAAAAAATACACAATGAGACTCAAACAGGTGCCTTTTACAGTCTTTCAGGGTATTGATTTTTTTTTTCCATTAAGAAAATTTTGTAAAGATCGAAATAAATGGACATCTGAAGGTGCAATATCTGATAAACACAGCAAATGAATCAGAACTTCCCAGACAAGCTATAACAGTTTTTGCCTGGTCATCAAAGAAGCATGTGGTCTTCCTGTATCCTGATGGGAGTCTATGCATTTTCTGGTGACTAATTCTGTGAGCTTTTTGTTGCGTGCTACTTTCAATTGGTCTAATAGGGAGCAGTATTTGTTGGAATTAATCGTTTTGTTTTCCTACATATTTAAATCCCATTAAGCTGCCCTCAACATCTGCTAACCGTAAATAAAACAACCCTGCAGCTATAAAAGATCCCAAATAGTGGCTGCCCTTTGGAGCTTTCTGCACCAGAAAATCCCTACCTTGTGGCTGAGTAAGGTCACCTGGATATGTGAGCTGCCTCTCTGATTTCTCCTTCTCCATCCTGAGCTCTCCTCTGCCCACTGGTTGCTGCACCTGGAAGATTTATTGCTGAGAGGGAGCCTGTCCAAGGACTGCCCGAACAAAGCTTGTGGTCTTGTTTCTTCATTGATGGACCCCTAAATCCCTGAACTTGCCACATCTCCTATTCAAGTCATCAAGACACACCTTGCCCCACTCCAGCCAATCCATTCTCTACACAAGGACCAGATTGACTTGCCTTAAATGTAAATTACAGAATGTCACCTCCCTACTTTAAAAATGCCAAGAGCTTCCCACCTCATTTAGAGTAAAATGAAAGTATTTTACTATGGTTTTAACCCTCCTGTGGGATCTAGTCGCTGTCTGCCACTTTGAATTTACCTTGTACCATTCTTCATCTTGCAAATCACCCTCATGTCATATTTTTCTTCTGCTGCTTACACTAACACACCAAGTTCATTCTTGATTTTAGGATGTCTACATCTACCTCACCTGGAGAACTCTTGCCTAGACACAGCAGTTTCATGTATGCTTCCTTCTTATTTGACAGGTTTAGATTCCTTTAAGGTCTTCCCTGATAGCTCAGCTGCCTGCAATGCAGGAGACCCTGGTTCAATTTCTGGCTCAGGAAGATTCCCTGGAGAAGGGATAGGCTACCCACTCCAGTGTTCTTGGGCTTCCCTAGTGGCTCATATGGTAAAGAATCCACCTGCAATGTGGGAGACCTGGGTTTGATCCCTAGGTATGGAAGATCACCTGGAGGAGGGCATGGCAACCCACTCCAGTATTCTTGCCTGGAGAATCCCCATGGAGAGAGGAGCCTAGCAGGCTATAGTACATGGTCACAAAGAGTCTGATACAACTGAGTGACTAAGCACAGATTATTATAACTTCTTCAGACCCATTTTATTATACTTTAAAAATTCTTATTACTTATAAGTAAAATAGTATTTTATTATTATTTTAATTTTTATATTTTTATAATTATTTATTTATTTAGCCTCTCCATAATCATCAGAGCAGAAATCTAGTCTATTTAATTCAGGATTATCATCCCAATGCCTAGCTTAAAATGGGAGTTTAGTAAATAATTACTAGACACATGAATGAGTGAGAAAATCATCCTAAATACAGACAAACAGTGCCCTGAACATACAATCATGACACTCAGATTATGGGAAGTAATCAAATCCAATATCCTACTTCTCTGATTTCATCTTGTCAAACAGCATACAGCTTCTGTAACTCAGAGCTTATGTACTTGCTCTTCCTTCTGTGGTACATTCTTCCATCTCTTTACAATTAGCTGGCTAGTTCTCCTTCACTTGAGCTTTCCACCCACAAACTCCATTGGAAATCCTCCTCAAAATGCCCATATTCACTCCCATCATAGCACTTATGACATTCTATTGTCATTCCCTGCTTTCTGGTTTATTTCCTCCGTTAAATTCCACACTTCTTGAAGCAGAGAACATGCATGTTTGTTTGTCTTTTCTCAAGTATCTATTATGTGCCTGACTCTCATTATCATTACAATAATTTTTGTAGCTATTAAATGGATAAATTTTACTCTTGATCTTCTTAAATCAGTTCATGTGTTAAATTTTCTGGATCTTATAAAAGAAATATCAATAAAATAGGAGATGAGGGCTCTGGAAGCAAATCATATAAGAAAATCTTGAAAAAATTAGGGACATTCAGTTCAGAGAGGTATAGCCAGTTGGGCTTCCCTAGTAGCTCAGCTGGTAAAGAAGATGCCTGCAATGCAGGAGAACCCAGTTTAATACCTGGGTTGGGATGATCAGATGATAAGATCTGATGGAGAAGGGATAGGCTATCCACTCCAGTATTCCTGGGCTTCCCTAGTGGCTCAGATGGTAAAGAATCCACCTACAATGAGGGAGACCTGGGTTTGATCCCCTGGGTTGGGAAGACCCCCTGGAGAAGGGAAAGGCTACCCACTTCAGAATTCCAGCCTGGAGAATTCCATGGACAGAGGAGCCTGGCAGGCTACAGTCCATGAGTTTGCAAAGAATCAGACATGACTGAGTGACTTTATAGCTCAGAAGAGCATGAGGTACCTTTTCTAACATCCAAATTAACCATCTGAAAGAGGTTGACAATTATGATGGTGTGGAGAAAAGACAGGGTATCACAAGGCTCTAGCTATGAAGTTAATCACTGATAGTTTCACTGGTCAGAAGAATTTAACAGAATTCTCCAACTTTCTCTTCAAAATAGTTTCACTCTCTTTTCTTTGTTGAAAGAATGAATAAAGAAATGGAAGAATTCTACTAGTAGTATAAATTAAGTAGAAAGATAATTCACTGACAATGAATAATTGTGATTAAAGATCATTAATGAGATTTTCTTGAAAAGAAAATATTTTCTATTAATTGAAAGTCAAATTATTGCCTAAATAGGAAATATATTTAAAAAGTGAAACAAGTTAAATACCAGCATGAAGCAGTAAGCCAAATGTGGATTATAGGGTATGTTATAGGAAAAGACTCAATTTCCTCGATAAACCATCATAAATGAAAAGGCAAATTGGGTAGGGAAGTGGGGTGGGGATCATCTTCTATTACAGAATAAAATAAACTTACATCAAAAAACAACCAAATGCAATAAGTAAATCTTGTTTGAATACTAAATGTTAAGGACTTCTTTGGGACACCTGAGAAAATTTGAATATGAACTATTTATTCTTTACTATGAAGGAATTAAGGTTATTATTGAAGGAGGGGGATCGTCTTCTATTACAGAATAAAATAAACTTATGACAAAAAACAACCAAATGCAATAAGTAAATCTTGTTTGAATACTAAATGTTAAGGACTTCTTTGGGATAATTGAGAAAATTTGAATATGAATTATTTATTCTTTACTATGAAGGAATTAAGGTTATTAATGTTAATTTCATTAGGTGTGATAATCGCATGAGGTTATGTAAAAAAGATTAGTTAGATGTGTATACTGAAGTGATAAATGGAATATTACCTTTCATATCAGTAAACAAAGGATGTCACAGTCATCAATGATTACAGTCACCACCTGTGAGCTGGTGAGCCCTGAGGGAATTCAGAATGTGGAAAGGCAGGATACTGGCACTAGATAACTGAGGTGCATAGTGGAGCTGGAACAAATTATTTCAGACTGTTGCATCTTTCTATTCAAAGAAAAGTGCTAGATTCCTTAACTTAAGATATCTGGATTTCTTTAATGAACAATTGTTTTTTGACATTCAGAGTACCTGCCCTTTGTTGCAAAACTTCTGTATAACCTGGCTCCTCCCCTTACCTCCATGGAGTAGTTATCTCAGGGTTACTTGAGATGCTGCCTCCTGAGCTTTAAGTCTCCCAAGTTTCCACTGAATAAAATATAACTATCAACTTTTAGACTGTGAACATTTTTTCAGTCAACATCAGTATTTATGAGTGAAATGATAGTGTTCTGCTGCTGCTAAGTCACTTCAGTCATGTCCGACTCTGTGCAGCCCCATAGATGGCAGCCCACCAAGCTCCCCGGTCCCTGGGATTCTCCAGGCAAGAACACTGGAGTGGGTTGCCATTTCCTTCTCCAATGCATGAAAGTGAAAAGTGAAAGTGAAGTTGCTCGGTCGTGTCCAACTCTTAGCGATCCCATAGACCACACCCTTCCAGGCTCCTCCATCCATGGGATTTTCCAGGCAAGAGTACTGGAGTGGGGTGCCATTGCCTTCTCCGATAGTATTCTGGATTTGCTTTTTAAAAGAAAGCTTTGTATCCAAAACAGGGGGAGGTAGGTGGATAGATGACATTAGCTTGGTAACGTCTTGATGGATTTTGAATCTGAGTAACAAACACAAAAGTACTGGTTATATATTTCTTTCCAGTTTTGTTTGTTTGAACTCTTTCATAATAAAAATTTTAAATCTCATATAACATAGAAAATGAAAATAACTTATAAAATATGTTCCTAGAGATCTAACCCTTTTAAATGAAATTGTTCCTTATCTAATGAAAGAACAAATAAAGGGGATACTAAACCTTCCAATGGCACCCCACTCCAGTACTCTTGCCTAGAAAATCCATGGACAGAGGAGCCGGGTAGGCTGCAGTCCATGAGGTCGCAAAGAGTCGGACACAGCTGAGAGACTTCCCTTTCAGTTTTCACTTTCATGCATTGGAGAAGGAAATGGCAACCCACACCAGTGTTCTTGCCTAGAGAATCCCAGGGATGGGGGAGCCTGGTGGGTTTCCATCGATGGGGTCGCACAGAGTTGGACACGACTGAAGCGACTTAGCAGCAGTAGCAAACTTTCTACAAAGTACAGATTCTATGATGTAGCCCATAGGGTGCCTTTTGGTTCCTCCGTGTGTGTTACATATTATATAACACATATAATATACTTTATATATGAATAATATATGTGATACATATATAGTTCATAAAATAATTCAAATCTTTTCCCTTAAATCCAATTTCTGACATTTTCGTCTGTTTTCTGAATACACATGAATGGGATGAATTACCTTAAACTATTCCAGTTATTTTTGGTGCATAACACAAGAGAGCTGAGTGCATTATTACATTTAGTTGGTTTTAGCCTTCACCCCCAAGTTGCCCCCAGAAGCCACCCTGCGGGGATTGCGAAGCCATCTGTTTCACATTCACTCTGCTCACAGTGCCGTGTTCTATTTCAGCTTTCTGTGCTCTAGGTCCGATTGATGATATTCGAGGTAGCTGCGACCCATAGTGATGAGGATCGCAGAAGATGATGGGCTCGTTAAGCACATCTCATTTTAGACAAACTGCAAGTGGCATTTTGTTTATATGGTTCATTTCGCCAACAAATTAGATTTCAAATTGATTGCTTTCCAAAATGACTTTGTTCATCAATTCTGAGACCAGGCAATTACAATCAGAATCCTAGTAATTAATAGTGTCCCACATTTAAAATGTTTTTTAAACAGTAAGGCATCCATGAATTTCCACAGAATGTAAAATCTATTCTTGACTTTTAATCTCACTCAAGCACTATACAGTGTAGAAATGAAATCCTTGTCTTTGCACAGATTTACTATGGAGAAAAAAGAAGATATAACTGCCCAGAAAAGGAGACTATCAACCACTAGATCCCTTTATCGTGAAACAAGTGAAAGTCCAGGAGAATATAAATAAAAAGTATAACATCATGGACCATGGGGTCCACTGGTATTGGATTGTGATTGAATATTATTTGGGTCACTACTCAAAAAACAATTCTTAGTGTGTGGCTCTTAAAAAAAATTAATGCACTGGGTATGTAACTTAGTAGAGGTATTTTTCATTCCTCAATTTCATTTTTAACAGTAAGGTTATATTTTAGGTTGTATATCTGAAATCAAATTAGAAATTGAAGAAGGGTGATAAGAAGCCTTCATGGGTCTTTCTTAAACTTTCACCAGTCAAAGCTTATAGGAATTAGTTACAGCTTTTTCTACCAGCAATGGCACAGTATTTCTGAATGTTTGTAGAATCATCGTGTTGTTGCTGCGCTTAGTTGCTAAGCCATATCCAACTCTTTGCAAAGCCATGGACTGTAGCCCACCAGGCTCCTCTGTCCATGTGATTTCCCAGGCAAGAATACTGGGATGGGTTCCCATCTCCTCCTCCAGGGGCTCTTCCCAACCCAGGGACTGAACATGTGTCTTCTGCATTTCCTTCATCAGTGGAATCATTATTGGTTTTCAATTTTACTTATACCACTAACATCCTGATGAATTTTGGATAATTTTCACAATCTTTCTTTTGCAAAATAAAACATAAATTCAGATAACTACATCAATCAAATGTATAGTTTAATTAATTATGATCACCATCCAGGAAACCAACTAGGGCAACAAATAGCTTTTTGTTATTTGAAAAAATTCCTTTTATCGGCCCCCTTCCTATCATATCCTATGCTTCTTATTTTCCCCTACTACCCTGACTTCTATAGTAATCATTTCTCTACATGAAAAAAAGTTAAATTACCCAAATGAGCATCCTTCAACTTGAATTCAGCCATTCATTTAGATATTGGAAACATTAATTCACAGCTCCAGATTCTAACCTAGAAACCTGTAAAACCCAGATCATTTAGCTCCCAGATGTATTCATGTGTATGTGGGCATAGCTCAGCCGAGAGATGGTCACCATGCTCTTGTTCATCCCATCCCCTCACCTAGAAAGGTAAGATGGCTTGCAGAGAAGATACCGAGGAGGAAACATTCAGGATCCACAGGAAGAGGAAAATATCGTGAAAGTCTTGTATAAAAGAGCAACACAATTAATTCAATATTAACTGATACACTTTGAAGCGAAAATCATGAAGAAGACCCTCACTATTCTAGCTAGTTGTAAAAACATCAATTCCAAAATCAAAGACTTTCCTTCTTGAGCGTGTTCTCTAGACTCTCCAGGCTCCTGACCATTCCACTTTTTACCTCAGCTTTGGCTCTAATGGACACAGTAGCATTTGGCAAGCTACTTGAAAAATTGAGACCTGTATTCTGGAAAGAATAGATCACCTTTGAACTTAAACCTCTCTATATACTGTAAAGACAGAGAAACAAATTTTAAACAGAGAGTAATTTTCTCAAGGTCAAAATCACAGAAACAGTTCTGATTCTAGTCTCAGTTTTTTTTACCAACTGAAGTAGATTCTCTCCAGTAACATTGCACTCACTCCATTATTTCCCTGATCCAAAATCTTGCCATAGTCTCTCATGCCTACTGTTTAACATCCAATCATCTTAGGCCTTCTTATTCAGCGTCAGTCCTCTGCATTATTTTGCAGGTGAGATCATGCTTTTCCCCACTGGCTTCTTTTTCAGAAGGGAAGGATATTTTAGCAGCCTTCTCTCTGTTTAATGAGAGCAGATCCTAAGGTGGATTCCTTCATTAATGAGCAGAATGGTAAGCATAAGACTACAAGTAAGAAGGGCATGGGACTCTGAGTAGAGGTGGGATGCTGGAGTCCACCAGAAAAGGAGGATGGTGGATCCAGTATTGAAGAAAAGCTGTGAAGGGTTAGCCTTGTGGAAGAGTGGAGAGATGAGGTGGTTAGCATCAGAAAAGAGATTTGGGGAAGATTACACAGTGGCCCTGATATCTGATAGACAGAGTGCCTGATGAACTATGGACGGAGGTTCATGACATTGTACTGGAGACAGGGATCAAGACCAGCCCCATGGAAAAAAAATGCAAAAAGGCAAAATGGCTTTCTGGGGAGGCCTTACAAATAGCTGTGAAAAGAAGAGAAACTAAAAGTAAAGGCAAAAAGGAAAGATATACCCATTTGAATGAAGAATTCCGAAGAATAGCAAGGAGAGATACGAAAACCTTCCTCAGCAACCAACACAAAGAAATAGAGAACAATAGAAGGGGAAAGTCTAGAGATCTCTTCAAGAAATTAGAGATACCAAGGGAATATTTTATTCAAAGACAGGCACAATAAAGGACAGAAATGGCATGGACCTAACAGAAGCAGAAGATACTAAGAAGAGGTGGCAAGAATACACAGAGGAACTGTACAAAAAAAGATCTTCATGACTGAGATAATCATGATGGTGTGATCACCAACCTCGANCTCTTAACAAATGAAGTCTGAGTCCAGTTGCTAATGTGAAAGGCAGAGCTTTTCTGATCAAAGTTAAATAATTTGTCCCAGGTCAATGAACCAGCGTACTAAGAGATTTTGACCTAAGACCTCTACTCTATACCCAAATCCTTATGTACTATGCAGCCTTATATTACAAATCTTCCTCAAGACAGTATCCTTAAAACAACAGAACACACAATTGCATTACCCAGTTAAGTAGGATGGCACATAAGAAGATAATTTTTTTGTGTTTCTAATATTATTCTTTCAACAGTATGTATTTGTTTTTAGGAAGTACTAGGAATGAAAAACATCTGGCAGCAAGAGACAATTCCCTGTACACAGAAGTTTTAGGGAAGTAGAATATGAAATTATGTAAAGAAAACTATGGCTTAAAATGTCTGAAAATATTAAGAGGTGGTAAAATGCAAATGTGTTAAGTGAGGTTGTGAATTCTTTATCACTAGAGGTTTGAAGCAGAAGCATTTAGATAATAACCATCTGGAAATGATGGAAAGTGAGTACTACACGCTTTGATCAAAGGACTGGACTATAGGTTCTTTCTTTTCCAGAATTAAAAGTTTACAAGTCTATTATTTTACACAGTCTAATCTACATAAAGAACATTTAACAAATGTCACTGAACCATGACAATTTTACAGACACAAACACCAATAGCACCAGTATATAATAATGCTGAGAACATTATGGATGTCTTAGTAATCTCATTCATTTAAATTCCTGTCTTCCTGAATGGATATAGCAACCCTTCCTATCACTTAAATTCAAATTGACAATATTCAAATTTCTTATTAGAAACCATAATTTCCTGAAAAATTATTCATTTGCCTGAATAGCATAAACTCAAACATTTCTTTCATCAGCAGCAAAATTTATACTTTCTTTCCAAATTAATGCCTCCATTTGTATTTTAAAAAAGACAACTATGTTACATGAGAAAACTAAGTGCTCACAACTTTGAATTGGTTTAATGTCCATTACAGTTCCCTCTGTTGGACTTTAAGATTTTAGAAAGGGAATGCAAATTAAATTGTGTGAGGAAGAGATAAATGCCTCTTTCATTCATAACAAATTGATCTAAAATGCTTACTGATCATCAAAATGTTACATCTGGACTTGTTATCACATGGAAATTCATTATAGAAAATATACTATGAAGATTGAGTTGGCTAATGCAGCATGTAAACTATCATTTCTGCTGTGATTTAGAATTATACTTTCTCATTTAGTGAAGATTGCTTTGACGGGCATTCATCAAAGTATTTGGCATAAATACTTGTATGAAATACCCATCACTTACAAGGCTTGTTCATAAGATTATACTACTAAGATCTGCCTAATTCCTGAAAAATAAATGCTGCTTTGATCCACATGACACTATCTTATCCAGCCACCATGTAAACACTGGTCAGAAACTTAGAGTTTTGATGAATATCAAATATATACCAACCTCATAATCCTCTAAGGCAGTATCATCCAATGGAAATAAATGTGAGCCACCAACACAAGGCACACATGAAATTTTAAATTTTGTAGAGATATTAAAAACAGTTTTGACACTGAGCAGGACCCTGAGGGACCCCTGAGCAGAAAAGACTTTCTGTGGCCCCCATTTCTAGATTATAGGAAATAGGCTTCATTCAGCCTATGTGACTTTCCCTGAGTTTTAAATGAGCAGGTTCAAACAGTTGCTAATTAAGGAAGGGAGTAGATGTGGAGACAAGGAAATATCTGAATGCTTGCTCAGTTGTGACTGGCCCTTTGCGACCCCTAAGGACTGTAGCCCCCCAGGCTCCTCTATCCATGGAATTTTCCAAGCAAGAATGCTGGAGTAAATTGCTGCTTCCTACTGCAGGGGATCTTCCTGACCCAGGGATTGAATCCACTTCTCTTTCATCTTCTGTATTGTCAGGCAGATTCTCTATTACTAGTGCCACCTGGGAAGCCCTATTTAACTGTATATATGCAAATTATCTTTATTTCAATATATAATTATCATTAAAATATTCATTTTTACCTTCTTTTTTTTGGTAATAAATCTTTGCAATCTGGTGTCCACTTACACTAAGTACATTTCTTTCTAGCAGCCACATTCTGAGTGCTCAACAGCTACATGTGGCTTGTGGCTACTTCAGATCCTGGCTTCACCATGAATATAAACAAAGAGAGCAAGTGGTACTGTACCTGACAACACAATTCTAAAAGCTAAACTTTTCATATTTTATCTTAATAACCAGTCCCTACTTGTCAGCCCTTTTTCATATTGCAGATAATGATAATAGTTACCTATGTTTCAGCATCATTTAACCCTAGTGAGAAACAATTTCGGCAGTATATTAAAATCTCCAACCATAATAATGAATGGATATAAAGGCAGTTTAGACTTTTACTATTTAAATTCTCATGTATTAGGGGAATAGAGCAAGAAAGTTTTCTCAGCCTCCCTTACTCTCATGGATGCTAAGTCCAATCCATTAGACTAGACCCTTTTGATTCTATCTTTGGTACCAAAGACATTTCTTTGTTCTCTTTATTCTTTTTTTTTTTTTTCTTAGCTGCTTAGGTTTTTTGTTTTGCCTTTTTTTTTTTTTTTTTTAAATTTACCCTGCTAACTGGGCTAAAGAATCTTAGTATCCCAGCTCTGTACAATCTGCAGATAAAAAAGATTTAAATCCTTACCTGGTTATACCATCTCTGTTCACTTCATGAATCCTGCTGCCCTGAGACTAAACTGGAAATAAATCTATTTAATCAGAGGAATTGCTATAGTCTGTAGTGATGTATATAGTTTGCTAGTGTTCTCTGTACAACCCGTACAGAGTTACTTAATTTGAAATACTTGACAATACTTGAAAATCAGGAGATTTCAAAAGACTCTGATTCACAATTTTTGTGTGTGAAAAATTCTATCTGATGATCTCAAGTCCCAATTCTTGCATGGAATCCTGACATTCTAAACCTCCATCCCATGTGACCACTTGAGTACTCTTGTGTCTGCCCCTTGCTGTGTGTGTTTGTGTTATTGGATTTGGACTGCTGAGCACAGCCAGGGACAGGGTCAAGCCTTTCCATCTTATTTATTGAGCTCATGACTCAGTGTCAGCTTGCCCCTGCCTCTGTTGGAGCCCTGACAGCAATGACACTGATGACTTGGTCTGTGGTAATTATTTTTCCTTGGTTGCCAATGTGCATGTGAAACAAAGCTATGATTAATCTCTCTTATAGAACTTATTTGAGAAGCAATGGTCATGCTGTTATTGAATTATATGTGAAATGAAGCCCTAACTCAACAAAGAAACATATCTCTTGATCAGTGTTATGTACAAAATCTTATTGGATTGGACAGTGAATATTCAGTTTGCACCCGGGAATCCAATAATACAGGCTTTGGTAAATTTCCTTGAAAAATTGTGCTTCCTAAACCTCATATTTGGTTTCTAAATCTCCTACTTGTCCTTCCACTTAACTTGTAGGAAAATGTTGATTATTATATGAATATACCTGTTTTTTGTCAAGCTGTCTCCGTTAGTTTCCTAGCCCTGCCATAACAAATTGCCACAAAGTAGGTAGCTTCAAACTATGATAATTTACCCTCTCATGGTTCAGCAGGCAGGAAATCTGAAATCTAGATGTTGGCAGGGGCACACCCTCCCCAAAAGTTCTAGGAGAAATTTCATTCATACCTCTCCTAGCTCACATACTAAGAGTTTTGTGTTTAGGCATTGGAGTGAAAAGACTTGGATCCAAATCTTGACTTCATCGTATACTAGCTGTGCAGACTTAGGAAGGAAACCCCACTTCTCTGAGCTTCAGGTTTTAATTTTGAATTAAGCTGAATAATGGTAATCACCTCATAGGGTTGTCATTAGTTTAAATTAGACGATGATTATAAGCCACTTGGAACAAAGACAATATGTAGTAAAAGTTCAAATTTTTTTTCAGTCCATTATTGAAGACATAGTAAGTTTTAGAGTTATCTTTATAAACTTCAATTGTAAGTTCTCTGGAAATATGNATTGAGGAAAGTACCCTGGAGGTGGGGATAGGGGGACACCAAAAAACAGGTTTGCACAAGCATTTGTCTTTGGATGCGTTGAATTTGAGGTGACTTTGAGATGTCTAACGGAGATATAAAAAAGACAGCTGGGTACACAGATCTGAAACTCTAACAAAAGGTCAGGACTTGGAGATTTATATTTGGGAGGTTTTGACATGTGGTGATGATTAAAACTGTAGTTGTATGTGAGTTTTCCTACAGAGTGAGAATAAGGTACAGGCCCAGGTCTAAGAAACTCTACAAATTCAGAAGCATGAAAAAAAAAAAAAAAGGAGCAGCAGAGATTTTATGTGTGACACCAGGGAAATGTACAGCATAGAAGACAGGAAACAGCATATACAGTAGTGAGAATCATATAGTTGACTGAAAATATGTGAAAAAACATTCTTTTTAGCATGCCATTATAGTCCATTGCCTTTGGGGGGAATAAATATCATGTTTTTAAAGTAAGGTGTATTCTATGCCATGGAACAATATAATTGCACATAGGTTCCCTTTGATTTTGACCTTTTCTGTTGTCTGCCCGTTTCTGCCATAGAAGATAGTTTTCATAATTCTCACCTGTAATAGAGTTCAGTGCTATATCCTACTGCTTCTGGTTATTATTACTTACCTCAGTCAGAACTGAAGCAATGGATCCAGCACTAGGAACTTGGATTCCAGGTAACCAAGGTTTTATTCTAGCAAACTTCTGCCTGCAGAGAAAGAAAAACAAACACAGAGAGGTTCACTTTCCCAAGGACACATGCTAGAAAACAGCAGAGTCAGATTCAAACTAATACTTTCTGATGATCAAATTTCCTATTGTATGACACCTGAAGGCATCAACATAACTATTCAGTGTATTCTTTCCCTAACCTCAGTGTAGCAAGCAAGATGTAATAGCAAAAATCCTCATCAGGAGAGAGAACATTAATCAGCAATAACACCAGCAACTGTAGCCTTCATTCTTTGAAAAATATGCCTTTGTCTCAGTCACATAGGTTGACTATGTAACAAAAATATCATAGATTGGAAGGCTTAAACCACAGACATTTATTTCTCATAGTCTTGGAAGCTGTTTTGTACTGTGTATGGTAACTAGCTTCAGTAGTGTCCAACTCTTTGAGACCATATGGACTGTAGCCTGCTGGGCTCCTCTGTCCATGGGAATCTCCAGACAAGAATACTGGAGTGGGTTGCCATGCCCTTCTCCAGGGGATCTTCCCGACCCAGGGATTGAACCACATCTCTTACATCTCCTGCATCAGCAGTAGGGTTCTTTACCACCAGCGCCACCTGGGAAGCCCAATTATACACACACACACATAACATCTTTATCTATCCATCTGTTGATGATGAGGTTGCTTCCATATCTTGGCAATTGTTAATAATGCTGCTATAGACATTGGGATATGTGTATCTTTTTGTTTGCTTGAGATTGTCACTTTTTAATTTACTTCAACATTTTAGGGGAAAGGAGAGACACAATCCTTACGGGGCTGTACAAAGCCTGCCTTGCTAATTGAGGCAGAAAAGTATGAACATATATATATATATAAAAACACACATGCATATATATATATACACACACACATATACACACATATAATAGCATTTAACACTCTTGGAGATAGTTCTCAAATATTTTTCAAACTCATAAAAATCACTACTTATTACTAACAGTGCAGATAATTTCATACTGTTGTGATATGATTGCATGGTCAGCTGTTCAGCTATCAAAACCAAGCAAGAAACAAACCTGTGATCTTCTCACCCAACATATTTGAATAAGCTTGATTTAGTGTGTTTCACTTGCTTTTTACAGTTCATGTGAGTTTTTTTTTTTTTTTTTTTAATAGCAACTGATTTTGCTCTAAGGATAAGTGGATGTTACATCAGAAAATTTCTCTGACAGTATGGAAAGTCTGAGCCACTTCAACATTAGGCCAGTGGATTGGTGCCACAATTTAACTGAACCAAGCAGTGCTATCATAAATACTGGGTGAGGACTCTGTTCTCCACAGCTTTGGAGAACTTAATTATTAATTCCACCCCACTGCTGAAAGACAGCGTTGTTCTTAAGGAAGAATGCATGGTTGTGTTTCATTACAAATAAACATTATCAGACTGGGTAATAAATTAAGGTCTCAGTTTTTAGACTGTCATTATCTAAATTAACTTGCAATGGAAATTTTTATTGAGCAAAATATAACAAGTCCACCATAGCGGATTTGTATAGTTGGAAATTAGATGAAGTCAATAACAAAGCAAAATTTACCACAAATTAGAACCCAAATTAAAATGTGTGATTGATGGAGTCTGAGTTGCTGGGGTATTAGTGCCAAAGATGGGTACCCTTGAACTTTATGACAGTCTGTTGACTGCCATTATTTCATGAGTCCAGTGTTATCACCAAGCCAAAATAACACAGATCACTGTCTCTAGTTTTACCTTGGAAAATGGTCAAATAAAAGGGTTTCTCTAAGCCTCCTAAAATTTAGGGCCCATCTGCTCTCAATTGGTAGGATGATTGTGTTACAGACTCTAAGACAACCCACCTGGGAGGCTGAGGCCCTGGCCACTTGTCATGGGATTGCTCTTCCTTCACCTATGAACACATTGTCTTCATAAGTTGTCATGAGGACAGCATGATTGAGAAGACCTATAATATCAACAGACTCAGAAGCTAATTCACATAAATTTTAATCAATAAAAGCTATGCTATAGCCATTATACTTTATATGACATCATGAGAATTTTTGAGCAATTTCTTTTTTGTAACATTTCTGTATAAGAATAGAAGTGCACCAATCTATCTTTCAGTGCCCCAAATGTGTAGGAGGAAAATTTTAATTAGATATTCACCCTGCTGCTGCTGCTGCTGCTGCTGCTGCTGCTAAGTTGCTTCAGTCGTGTCTGACTCTGTGCGACCCCAGAGACAGAAGCCCACCAGGCTCCCCCGTCCCTGGGATTCTCCAGGCAAGAACACTGGAGTGGGTTGCCATTTCTTTCTCCAATGCATGAAAGTGAAAAGTGAAAGCGAAGTCGCTCAGTCGTGTCCATCTCGTAGCGACCCCATGGACTGCAGCCTACCAGGCTCCTCTGTCCATGGGATTTTCCAGGCAAGAGTACTGGAGTGGGTTGCCATTGCCTTCTCCTAGATATTCACACTACATCTTATAAAAAAGGGAAGGAATAGTTCATGTCGAAACAGAGACTAGACATATTCTTGTAGCTCAAGATCACCTTCCCAAGTAGGGGATTGTGGAGGAAAGGAGTCTTCAGTTCCACTTAAACCATTTATCTTTATTCTTTAGAGTGCCATGACCAAGTACCATAAACTACATGCCTTAAAACAACACAAATACACTGTCTGACAAATCTAGAGGATATAAGCTCCAAATCAAGGTGCCAGGAGGCTGATTCCATCTGAGGGTTCTGAGTGACACTATTTCATACTTCTTTCCTGGCTTCTGGTGAAGGCTGGCAATGCTTGGCATCCTTGGCTGGTAAACACACCGTTTCAATCTCTGCCTCTGCCTTTACATGATTTTCTTCCTATGTTTCTCTCCTCCTCCTGTAAGTACAACAGTCATCTTGGATTAGGGCCCACCCTACTCTAGAGTGACCTCATCTTAATTAACCACAACTGTGGAAGCCCTATTTTCCAATAAAGTCACACTGTGAGTATCTGGGGGTTAAGACTTCAACATGTCTTTTGGCTGTTGAGTCGCTCAGTCATGTCCGACTCTTTGTGGGATATGACTCAACNTTGGATTAGGGCCCACCCTACTCGAGAGTGACCTCATCTTAATTAACCACAACTGTGGAAGCCCTATTTTCCAATAAAGTCACACTGTGAGTATCTGGGGGTTAAGACTTCAACATGTCTTTTGGCTGTTGAGTCGCTCAGTCATGTCCGACTCTTTGTGGGATATGACTCAACCCACAATATCATTTAAGCAATTCTGAAATGCCATCTCAGTGGAAAATGAGAAACTGGTATGGATAAAAATCTCATCTTTAAGTTTTCTTAAACAGAGGACAAATAAAACTTGATTTTTTAAAAAAAATTTTTATCTACCATCTGACTTAATTACAACTTTAACTCACTGCATTTTATAAGGAAGTACTAACTAATTTATGGCCTGACAAGGAGGGAAGTGGGATTTCCCTGGTGGCTCAGACAGTAAAGAACCTGTCTGCAATGCAGGAAACCCAGGTCCAGTCCCTGGGTTGGAAAGATCCTCTGGAGAAAGGAACGGCAGCCCACTCCAGTATTCTTGCTTGGAGAGTTTCATGGACAGCAGAGATTGGTGGGCCACAGACCATGGAATGGCAAAGAGTCAGACACAACTGAGCAACTAACACACACTCACAAGAGGAGGGAGGCTCTCCTGATCTATGGTGGAAATATCCCCTGAAGTAAATAATTTATCCGATGGAAATGCCCTGTGTCCCTCATCTTCTGTGGTAGATCAGGGTACTTCTCTACAGAAGTGCATCAATAAATATGTATTAAATATCCTAACCCAATAAGGTTTCCCTTTATTAGGTACTATGTAATTGCCAAAGCTGGTTTCTGCAGCTATGTGTAGAATTCTTGGGAACTCAGAGAGACTCAATTTAAAGTAATATATAGTGCTTGGCCTTGTATTTAATCAGCCAGATTATTGTGTCTGATTGAGTCTAGTTGAGAGATTAACAAACATGAGCTTTAAATCAAGCCACAGAAATATTAGAAAGTGTATCCCTCTCATAAAACAAGCTTGTCTCAATAAAACAAGCCTAGAAATGGATTGCCAGGTCTGTACCTAATATTGAATTACCAGAATAACCTGCCGGGCTATTTCACCTTATAGTATCTGCTGTTTAAAGAATCTTGGCAAGCAACAGAGGGCTAACACCTTCAGGAGAGCTATTCCCTATTGACAGAGGGATTTCTGCTTTGCCAAACTCAGTACCAAATGTCCAGGTCTCCCTAACTGCAATCTTGTCTCTCTGGAAGTCAAAGTCGATGACTCCCATGACAGTCTTCAAGACCTTGACTCCCTTCTTCAAAAACCAAAGGTCAAAGTGAGGCCCATTGGCAGCTCTATTTGCACTCAGGTACCAAGAACAGCAGGGTTCTTCGGATTAGAAATGTGGCACAGCCTGACTTACATGCTCAGAGATGTAACCAAATGTTCTGGAACGAGAAGAGGTACAGCAAACAAGGCCCCCTGCTAATTTTCGCAGCCTGATCTCTCACCACTTCATGTGTCTCTGGCTATGCTCCAGCAAGACGGAAGTTCAGCCAGGTCACTGAAGATGCGTTCACTCATTCTGTTTCTCATTTGCACTGCTTCACAACTCTGGGTTCCTTGCATGCACTCTCTGGTACTCCTGATGCTTTTATGAATCTTACTGTACTTGGAAAATACTGCATTGATCTGTCTTTCACAACTTGTGTAACTGTCGTTTCCCTGGAAAGTGGTCACAGCTTCCCAAATCTGTGCCAAATATTGCTTCTCTGTGCTCCCGGTTGCTTCCTGTAAGTGGATCTCTCAGAACACTCACCACACTCTATGCTATAACTGCTTGTATATGTTACTGTATCCCTTGCTGGATTTGAGACCCTCAAAGACAGAGACCAGGTCGTATTTAAATTTCAAGATACTCAAAATAATGATTCGTGCTCAGTTGCTTCAGTCATATCTGACTCTTTGTGACCCTATAGACTCTTTGCGACCTTATGGACTCTTTGCGACCCTATGGACTATAGCCCTCCAGGCTCCTCTGTCCATGGGGTTTTCCTGGCAAGAATACTGGAGTGGGTTGCCACACCCTTCTCCAGGGGATCTTCTCAACCCAGGGATTGAACCCTGGAAGATGGAAAAGGCCATACAATGCAATGTAAAAATCCTGGCACTAAGATTTCGATGAGCAGGGTCCTAATCCTGGCTTTCAAGTAGTGGCTCATATATCAGACATTGGATGTAAATCAGGGTCAAAACTGAGAAGCCTTTTGAGCATGCTGGTACAATGGCAGTCTAATGCTTGGACTACTCAATTTTTTTGAGATGGAATGTGCAATTAGCTAAATTTGGCTGAAATTTGAGTAGTTTGTTTAGTCCTGTTGTCTTACACCAGGATCTCAGCCTGTATCATGTAAATATTTGAATCTGTGACTCCTGATTTGAATTATCTGAGTCTAAATTTCTTCACTGTAAAATTCTGTGGATGGAGGCTTAAATAATTCCTAAGTGACCTTTTAGCCCTAGAATTATTTAGAGACACAGACAAAGCATGACCATTTTGACATGTTCTGGGGAAAAGAAAAATGATACAATTGTAATACGATATGCCAGTCTCTAGGACAACCAGAAAATATAAAGAATATAAAAGTAAACTTTTGCATCCTATTTCCAGTTCACCAGTTTTGTGATATGTCCATTTTGTAAAGTAGGAAGGCAGTCGCTGAAATAAAACAATTTGAAATGAAAATGACAAACTAATAAACAACCCCACTGCAAATGTGAAACCAAAACATCAAATAAACATTGTGCCATTACTGTAAATCAAAAAATGCTGATGTCAAATGGAACACTGGTATCAACTCCAAGATATAAAATATATTAAATCCAGTATACAAAAATCCAAACACAGATCTACTTGGGGATGGACATGAGCACTGTGTTGGGAGCCAATATTAGGGAAAACAATTCCTTCTCTGGGTCGCATCTCTTTTTATAAAGTGAAGAATTTGGATAAAATATCTTACATTTTGGTTCTAACAATCTATAAGAGACTACAGCCAGCATCAGCTTCCTTCACCCTGTGTATTATTAATCATGCTTCATGGAATTTTTCTAAATGCAGTCCATGCTTGATTTTCATTCATAAGGAGCTCCATGGTCTATGTAGAGTCTAATTGGAAAATTAGTATTGTTTCAAAAACACCAGCTAAGTCTCAAAATGAGATGCCCTCAGTATGACACGCATATCTAATTTCTTCCATGGCTGCATAAAGTAAGCAAGAAAGGCATTCTCATCCACTCCTGACAGCTTTTATCATAGGATATTCAACAAATGTTTTCTGTCCACTTGTCTCAGAAAGCTGATTAGACAAAACAGCTGGGTGGAAACACAAAGAAGAACATTCATTACTTACCAAGGGACTAAAAGGTATTTAAAATGAATGAATAGTGGACACAAAAATGACTCTTGGAAGAATTGCATACACATTTCTATTGTGAAATTGTCATGAGTGTGGTAGACCACATTAGAGGCTAAGTTTCCATTACATTGCAAGGATAAGTATGATTTTTTTTAATTAAATGGACGTTATACAGGCTTCTATTAAACACAAAACTCTTTTCTGTGTAATCTTTAGGACACTGCTCTCAAGAAGATTTCTCAGAAAGTCTAGGTGACTTGGAATATTTAGAGGATTTACTAGACTCAATATAGAAAAGATATCTTGAAGCCCAGGGCCATTTATTACTTCCTATGATCAAATTGTTCCTTCTGAATGCAGTGAAGAGATAGCAGTGAATGATATAAAGAAAGGGACATTCTCTCTATATCACGGAAAGGCTGTCTGCCTGCTTCCCTCCAGCATACAAGAGAAGGAAGATTTACACTCATCACAAAAATCTCAAATCCCCATGCTTTCCTCTCCTTCAGTATTCCTTCATTACAGTCAAGCACACACATGCCAAATGTTCTCCATTAGAAAACAATAAATGTAAATCCTAACTTTGCTTTGTTTTCTCAGGGTAGCCTTCCATTATTTTCTATAAATAATTTACCATAGCAATTTTATCTAAAAGAAGAAAGTGTAGGGGGAAGTGCAGTGGCCAGGGCTCAGAGGAGGCAGTAATCTCTCTCTCTGACTAACAGACTGTGTTGACTAGAGATCATCTTTCCTCAGGGCCTCAGTTTCTTCATCTATACAATGTGTCTTCATCTTTGGACTGGATCAATATATAAATGAATACACTAATCAAAAGATTGAGGTCAACCCAGATAATCTCTGCAATTTCCTCTTACTCACTTTCCCTCTCTTGACATTATAATCCTATCCAGAAAAAAAAAAATTATAATTGCATATCCTTGCATAAAAGCATTCCGTATCCACCATCTCATTCACTCTTCATGGTGAATATAAGGGAATTAAATTAAACTAATAACTGTGGCAGACCTACTATGTACTAGTGCCTCCACTGTTCTTATTTTAATTATCGCCTTTTACTTTCAAAACAAATTATATGGACGCATAGCTTCTGCTTTCTCAATGAAGATGCTGAGACTCAGTAATTAAATGATTCACTACAGTTCACATAGTCTGTTAAGAGTCACTGGCTGTGTAATATTCAACAGGACTGGGTCTCAGGATCTCCCCCAGATCCAGGGGGTGAAGTCATTCCCATCTAAACCAGGTCCAAGAGAAACAACAGAGAGAGAGTGCTTCAGAAAGAAAGAAAGGCATCATTTCACCCGAAGAAGATACACAGACAGAACGATGTACTGACTCTAGTTACTATGAGCACAAGTTCCGCTCTTCTTCCTCCCCTCATCTTCTCCTCTACTGCCCAGTGAATTTTCTAAAGAATCATTCACTAAAATGAATGTTCAGCGGCTCAATTAGAATATAAAATTGAATGGCCCTTTCTGATGCGGCCATATCCTCTCTCCTGCCTTGTACCCTCTCCTGCCCTCCAGTGACTACTGAGCCAATATAACCAAAGTGCTACACCCTGTACCATGGCTCCACACCGCTTTCTGGTGTAACTCTTTCCCGCTTTCTTTGTGTAGCAAAGACATACTCTTCCATTATGCCTCTGTCCGTGTCAACTTCTTGGCATCTTCTTTCCTGGAGTGTTTAGCTCAACCAACTTGCTTCCACAGTATCTTTCCAACCACAGTGAGTTAAACCAGTATTTGTGGGGTCCTGATCCCTTCCCCCACACACCAATATATGGAATTTCTTAAAGGAATGTTTCTTCTCATTTGTTTTGGAAAGCTTAGAGCATAACATAGTCTAGAGTAAAGCCAGTGCTTACAAAGTTTATGATGAACTGAATGAATGAATGAAGGTAGAAATAAATAAATGTGTGTGTTTCATCTGAATTGACTCCTAACATGGGCTAATCCTCCCCCCTCAGATTTCTTGGTTGAAAGGAAATACCTTGAGACCAAGTCAAGAAAGGATATTAATATCAAATATTTTAGAAACAGTCAAAGGCCTCATGAACTTGGGGGCNAATGAAGGTAGAAATAAATAAATGTGTGTGTTTCATCTGAATTGACTCCTAACATGGGCTAATCCTCCCCCCTCAGATTTCTTGGTTGAAAGGAAATACCTTGAGACCAAGTCAAGAAAGGATATTAATATCAAATATTTTAGAAACAGTCAAAGGCCTCATGAACTTGGGGGCATTTTCTAGCCATATGCTTTTTATCTCCTGGCTCAGCTGATAGAGTATGGAAGTAATTGAATGGCCACTCTTTTCTAGGATGTCAACATACATTTATCAAGGTTTCCAGGCAGTTAGTTTCTCCTTTGAAATCTTAAAACATGTGACTCTTGGCAGTACTGTATAAACATTAGGTTATTTTCCTGATTTTTGCTTAAGAACTATCATTTGATTCATCTGCCAAGATAACTTCATTATGTCCTTGAGGCAATTCAATATACCAGCTATTTGTGTCTCCATTTTTCAAATTCACCAAGCAAAAACTCCTAGTCTTGAAAGTAACCAGCACAAACCTTTAGGAGGCAGGGTTAGAACAGAGGGAGAGCATTAACTATTGTGGGTTCTCAGAAGTTTGTTAAAGACAAGATATGATGTTTCCATGCTTTCTACTACTTTCTCTCAGTTTTTCTTCATCTTCCCATACTGAGATATAATCTATGCTGTTGTTCAGTCACTAAGTCTGAACAATACTTAAGTCCAAGTCTTTGAAACCCCCTGGACTTCAGCACACCAGGCTTCCCTGTCCTTCATTATTTCCCAGAGTTTGCTCAAATTCATGTCCATTGAGTCATGATGCTATCTAACTATCTCATTCTCTGCCATCCTCTTCTCCTTTTGCCTTCAATCTTTCCAGCAACAGGGTCTTTTATAGTGAGTCAACTTTTCGCATCAGATGGCCAAAGTATTGGAGCTTCACTTCAGTCCTTCCAATGAATACTCAGGATAGATTTCCTTTAGGATTGGTTCAATCTCTGTACTGTCCAAAAGACTCTCAAGAGTCTTCTCCAGCACCACAATTCAAAGCCATCAACTATTTGGTGCTCAGCCTTCTTTATGGTCCAACTCTCACATCTATACATGACTATTCCTGTAGGAAAAAATCAAAGATTTGACTAGATAGCCTTTGTTGGCAAAGTGATGTCCCTGCTTTTTAAATATGCTGTCTAGGTTTGTCATTGGAGAAGGCAATGGCAACCCACTCCAGTACTCTTGCCTGGAAAATTCCATGGACAGAGGAGCCTGGTAGGCTGCATTCTATGGGGTCTCTAAGAGTCAGACACGAGTGTGTGACTTCACTTTCACTTTTCACTTTCATGCATTGAAGAAGGAAATGGCAACCCACTCCAGTGTTCTTGCCTGGAGAATCCCAAGGATGGAGGAGCCTGGTAAGCTGCCGTCTATGGGGTCACACAGAGTCAGACACAACTGAAGCGACTTAGCAGCAGCAGCAGCTAGGTTTGTCATAGCTTTTCTTCCAAGGAGCAAGCATGTTTTAATTTCATGACTGCAGTTACCATCAGCAAAGATTTTGGAAACTAAGAAAATAAAATCTGTCACTGGTTCCACTTTTTGCCTTCTGTTTGCCGTGAAGTGATGGCGCTGTTTATCATGATCTTAGTTTTTTGAATGCTGAGTTTTAAGCTAGCTTTTTTACTCTCTTCTTTCACCTTCTTCAAGAGGCTCTTTAGTTCCTTCAGCTTAGATCGATCTATATTTCATAGCAACTGAATTTTTTAAGACTTTACTTATAGTTCTTTCATCATGTGGTGCCTTGTATGATAGCTAGTTGTATACAAGAGTCATTTTTGACCATACAAATGTCATGCCCCAGCCAAGCTTCACTTCCGTTGCAAGGCATAGAATTTTAAGGCTGGGTTGGCAAGAGGAATAGTCCTGGAACCTGGCTATAGGGACTAAGAGAAAGGAGAGCTGCAGCCCAGATCATGATGTTGCCAGGAAGAATGATCACTTCCAAATGAAGACTGGATTTCTTAGGAGGCTGAGTTGCTGATACTATGTGACCACAGCCATGTCTGAAGAGAATAAGCTTCACAGGTTGGTATCTCGTTACAATTACTGACACAGTCATCTGAGTAAAAACAGACTTGCACTCTTAAGCCAGGAGTTTAAGAAGGAGGCTCCAGTCACTGTGATGGGAGGAGGGAGCTGGCTAGAAATATCAGGCCAGTAAAGGTTCCCCAATAAAAGAACACTGGGGAGAAGTCGTGCATAATGAAGACAGTAACTGAAATCTGTTAAGGAAACCCAAACTAGCTCAAGTATAAATATACTCTCAGAAGTTTCCTGTAGCATTTCCCCAGGCTGCTACAGGGAGGTAAAGCAAAAATGTGGTCAGAACTGGCAAAATGGATCTCACTTTGAGGTTGGTTCTTCACTTCATCTTGTTTATGCTTGGTCAATAAGGATGCCTTCAGCAGCAGCTAACAAACCAAAAACTCTGACCCAAATCGACATTTTAGGCACTAAATGCATTAGCTCATCACACCTGAAGTTGTCTCTAGTTTTTTCACGGTGGAAAATATTTGGAGCAGTTTCTGACACTGTATGTTATGTGTTCACTATTGACAGGAAATGAGAGATTTGCTTCCAGATCTCTCTCTTCAGAATGAAAGATTTATTTTCCTAGGAATCTTCGGTAAGTCTTCAGTCTAAGCCAGGTCATATGTCTATTCCTAAACCAGTTCCTCTGCCCAGGCAGTGCCATTGGCTTAACACCTGAGGCCTGAGTTCCTGAACAACTCATTGCAAGGAATGGAGTTATCGTTAAATCAACAGAGACCCTCCTAGAGCTGCAGTTCAGTTCAGTCGATCTGTCATGTCCGACTCTTTGCAACCCCATGAATCGTAGCACGCCAGGCCTCCCTGTCCATCACCATCTCCTGGAGTTCACTCAGACTCATGCCCATCGAGTCAGTGATGCCATCCAGCCATCTCATCCTCGGTCGTCCCTTTCTCCTCCTGCCCCTAATCCCTCCCAGCATCAGAGTCTTTTCCAATGAGTCA